>JAVLUZ010000641.1:0-251986 GCA_036768485.1 Mermis nigrescens | reverse complement strand
CAAAATTTACAAAATGTAGGTACAGCTCTATGTGGTCATATGAAGACATCTTTTCAAATTTCATCCATTGGCGCCAGTCTATTTTATCTCTTTATCAGTTTTTATCTATTTTTTATTATCTATTTTATCCAGGGTTGGCAAGGCTGGCTTTTTGAATCTGGGTTTTTTGGGTTTTTTTGTGGGTTTTTGGGTGCGAAAATCATTGGGTTTTTGTGTTTTTTGGGCTTCTATCCACAGGTTATCAATTTTTCGAATAGACTGAAATAAATACTGTATGTGATTCAAATTGTAATTCCAATCTCTTTTTGTTTGCTTTATGCTGTTCCCTTGACTAGTAAAAGCCAACCAACCTCAGTCTGAGTGAAGAGAATGGCTATGCTCAAAAATATCAGCCCCTAGCTTACAATTGCCATCATTCCTAAACATACTTACAAGTGTGCAATTTAATTTTGATGGAAAAATGGTCACGAGCCTGATATGGCATCCCTATTTCCTAATAGGTTTTTGAGAGCCAGTGCATTTTTTGATTAAAATCTGGTAATCGCCGAGCATTGAAGAGAAAGATACATACATATATGTGGCAGTCACAATGAAATATCGATTTTGTTGTTGGATTTCAATATTAGCTGAATAAAGTTGTGGCGCTTTGTTTGTTTCGTGTCTTGCAGCTGTTGGAAGTACCTATTCCCAGCTACTGTATGTCCTAGCTCTAGGGCTGCGCATGAGTGGGTTTTGGGGTTTTCGGGTTTTTGGTGAGTTTTTGGGGTTCTAAAAATCTTGGGTTTTTGGGGCTTTTAGTATTCTGAGATGCAGGTACATACAATTAATGCACATTGAATAATTGTTTGCATGAAAACTTCACTAAAATCTTAATTTTATAGCCTAAAAACTATGTAGTTTAGTTGTACCTTTTGAATAACAATTTATACTTTTTACTCTAATATGGCACCCCATCCAGTAGTCTGACCTTTTGTACACTAAGAAGATAAGTACATATCTATCATTGTAAGTTTCATGTGTAGTGTAATTTTCCAATGTTTGATGTCTAACTTTTATACTTATTACATAGGTATTTACGTTGGCAGTTTCAACGGCCTCATTGGAACGAAAATTTTCAACCTAGTTTTGTCCATTAAAAATTGAGAAATTCACTGAGCACTGACACATTCCAAAAGCTGGTATTCATTAAAACCAATACCAATCAGCTTTGTGATCCAACCATGGTGGATACTGATGATTGTGATGATAGGGATATGTGATCACTGATCAGCACAGCGCCAGTCGAATAAAGCTTTGTTTTGAACTTGTCCCATTTTTTATGTTGGGTCCTTTTTATGTCACAAAGTAAGCCAAGTCAATGTTTATAAGTGTATACAGACAACTCTGGTGTTTATCAGGAAAAAAACCCACAACCCCACCAAAAACCCACGGAAAACCCAAAATTTTCAAATCTAGGTTTTGCCAGCCCTGCCTAGCTCTAGTTGTCATTTCCATAAAAAACCCGATAAAACCCCAAAAAACGCAGGATTCAAAATTTTCAAATCTGGGTTTTTTTTCCATCCCTGATTTTATCTATTTATATTTTTATGGACTTTACTATAAAAAAATTCTGGACTCTCCATTGATTTTTCTCAAAATTATACTTTGTTGCAAAAAGATTTAGATAAGCTGGTTTCCTGGTCTGAAGAAAATCAGTTAAGCATATCTCGCCTTAAATGTTCTGTTATTATATCTAGGGTATGCTAATCCTAAAGTTACTTATCACCTAAACCATTTTTTGTTATCTGACGCAGGTTCCTCAATTCGAGATTTAGTTGTTTCCTTAACAACAAACTTATCATCTAGTTGTCATTGTAATAATATATCAGCAAAAGCTTTAGGAATAAGTGCTTTGATTTTCAAATGTTTTTGAATCACGTGATCTAAAACTGTTGGTTCTTGCTTTTAAGAATTATATTTGGCCTATAGTAGAGTATGTTCGAACTGTGTGGAGCCCCCATTTGCTTTCTGATATCAACAGGATTGAACGGGTACAGCGAAAATTTACTAAAAGGTTAATTAGATATATAGGACTTTCTTATGATGAAAGGCTAAAAACCTTAAATCTAGAGAGGCTTGAACTCAGTAGAATTTACTTTGATATAATTGTTACGTATAATATTATTAACAATAATCTCTTACCTTCTGAAGATTTTTATAAGTTTTATGGTCATTCAGCATACAAGGAATGCATTTGCAAATCAGATCTATTTAGAAAAATTTCGACTTGATTGAAAAAAGTATTGTTTTGCTACTAGATCAGCTAGAATTTAAAACGATCTTCCACAATATTTTCGAAGTTCTTCAAATGTTGAGATATTTGAGAGAAATTTGAAAAAGGTTGATTACGGAAATTTTTTGACGGGGCACACGTGAGCGCAATCTACTTGCCTGTGTGTCCAGGACATTTCGCATTACACTATACTATTTTATTTTCCTTTTGACTGTTTTACCCCTGTGTTTTTTCCAAAATAAAGTATTAGTATTTTAAAGAAATAATTTATTTGGTAAAGGTATTAAAAAGACACATAAAAAGTAGGTAAAAATGCATCATCAATGTGAACATAATACACAATCTGCATATAACAAAGTATGTGCATAAAGCAACAGATAATGCAATGGTACCAAGAGTGTAAGGCACAATCCTCAATCAATTTTCGAAATCATATTTCTGAAAGCTATTGGGTTATTACAGTCGCACTGTATTTTGCGGGACAATGTTCCAAATTTTAGCCACCCTGTTCGCAAAGTCATCTTTTCTACAATCTAAACATGATTGTTTGATGGGCAGTTTCATGTTATTTACGTATCTAGTAGAGGCGTGTGCGGGGCC
Source organism: Mermis nigrescens (assembly GCA_036768485.1). NCBI lineage: Eukaryota > Metazoa > Nematoda > Enoplea > Mermithida > Mermithidae > Mermis > Mermis nigrescens. The sequence goes on along the minus strand of JAVLUZ010000641.1, from coordinate 249,114 downwards.
AGGCCCGGCCCCGGCCCTGGCGCGGGGCCTAGGCAGGCCCCGGGCCAGTCTGGCCCGACTTTTGAGCCGGGGCCAATGTTAGAGTTGATTATAATGTAGAAAATTGATAATGTTTTGGGCAGATTTACCTTCAAACTCAATTTCAAGCAAACCACAGATCTTGCTAATTCAAATCTTTATTTCACTATGTCAGATTGGTGCAAATTTCTAATTAATAATCAAAATTGACATATTTTAAATTGCAATTCATATAGACGAGCATTTCCAGATTGCTTGGTAGCAGACAGCTACGTCTATCAGAACAAATAGAATAGTAAGCCTAAAAAAGTGCAAAGTAAAGCACATTGAAAAACGCATCCAAGTCAGAGGAGTTAAATCCATACATGGCAGCTCAAAAATTCTAGGAGTCCAAAATTCAAAAAAGTGCCTGATAATATATGGTAGAGCGAAAAAACACCCTTTTCTCGCGTTTCTCAATGAGAGCTATCCATTAGCATAAAAAACCGCAGAAAAACAGAAAAAATTCTGAAAATCAATTTCTGGGGGGTCTAGCGGATTTTTTCTGTGGGGGAGTGTGTGAATTCTGGGGGTCTAGATCCCAATGCCCATGTTCTGTTATATCTTGTAATCCCAACAAATATTAACGCTTGACGTGCATATCTACAAGCAAGAATATATGCATAGGTACATAAAAGGGGTAGGGCAGGGTCGTACTATGAGCATGGTAAAGCACGCTATTATTGGCCCCGGCCAGGCCCCGTCGCCCCGGCCCCGGCACCGGGGCCTAGGCCCCGGCCCGGCCCCGGCAAAAAGGCGGCCCCGGCACAGCTCTAGTATCTAGTACCTCTGTCAGGTGTAAGCTAAAAAATTCATTAAATGTCAATATTTTTTTTGTTTAACAATTTTAAAAGCAAAAACAAGTGTGTGGATACGGCGGGTTTTGAGTCGTTCTGAGTTTAGGATAATCAATCTTCATCATACGATGAAGTTTTATTTCAAAACAATTCTCTTGTAAATTTTTCTGGAGTACTTTTTCAAGTCGTGTAATATCTCCAATTTGGTATGGATTGCAGACAACAGATCCGTATTCAAGGATAGGTCTAACGTATGTTTTAAAAGCTCTGATCATCAAATCGGTATTTTTGAGACTAATGTTTTGTGTATTGCGGATGCGACTCTAGCAGCTTTGGAACGCTATATTTGTACAATGAATGCCCGATGATAAATCATTAGATATATAAATACCAAGGTCCTTCATACAATTTTCGGCATTTTTTAACTTATAGCCCACTCCCGGATTTCTGTAATCCAAGTATAATGTTGCACATTTTTCGTAGCTAATTTTCAGTTACCATTTTTCGGCCCAAGAATGCAATAAATCAAGATCAGACTGTAACAGGATGGAATTTTCAGATTTGTTGAAAATTTTCAAATCGTCAACAAACAACATTATATTGCTATTTTTATTCGAATCTACTAAATCGTTTATAAAGATCAAAAATAACGTGGGACCCAGAACACTTCCTTGAGGAACACCGCTTATTACTGGCAATAAATTAGGTATATGACCGTCAATTTTTATCTTCTGTGATCTGCCTGATAAAAATGACCGAATCCAGTTTAGCAAAACTGCAGGAATTCCCAAATATTCAACTTTCCGTAACAGTTCAGAATAAACAACAGAACCGAAGGCTTTACAAAAATCTACATAATTTATGTCAGAAGGAATCCGATTATCTAAATTCTTAGTCCAAATATTTTTGCATTTTAGAAACTGATAATCACACGATTTGTTTTTCATAAAACCGAATTGCTGTGGGTTCAACAAATTGTTTTGATTAAAATAGTTTATGATACAATCATTTATTATTGACTCCATAATTTTGAAGAGAATACATGTGAGTGAAATTGGTTCAAATTTTCTACGAACGGGGATTTTCTTTTTTAAAAACACGGGATACCATGGCTTCTAACCAGGAATTGGGAAGTTTTACTGGAGTTTTTGAAGAATATGGTGTGAACCGATTTTGCGCCATTCTGGCAGAACTGCCATACAATTGCGCAAAAACGATACTTTGTGTCACTAGTAGACGCGGAAAAAAATAATAAACCAAATCCATACAAAACTCACAGAGTTACGGTACTTCAAACATCATACTTCGACATTCACCATTTTGAGCCACTTTAAGGAATTTTAGCAGTTTATCAAAAGTTTCCAATTTTTACTAATCAATATTTCCCTGCCATTTTCAAGGTCGCAGATTACAAAAAAATTAAGTTATACTGCGCGAAACCAAGATCGAAGAAATTTTTTTTGAAATTTTTTGCCCAAATTTTCAAGACATTTTTTTAATTTAACTATTTTTAGCATTGTTTACATCCAGTTAAAGATTTCTACTTAAATACGATTTAAACAGCATTTTTGGATTATCTTAAAGTTCCAAGCATTTGAAGATTCAAACAGTGGAATGCAGAATAACATGCACCCAACTTAGGTGACCTAGGCGTCTATACATCGACCTGAGCATCTATACACCGACCTAAGCATCTATACGTTGACCTAAGCATCTACAACTCGACCTAAGCGGGAGCGACCTCGACCTAAGCAGCCGAAAACACCTTCTCAGATAAACTAAGCCTAAGCCTAAGCGTCATTTAAGCAGAAATTGTATTTTCACAAATCTAGACAGAAAGAACATGCAAAGAATTGTTCTTTCAAATTTAAAAATTTTCAAACAAAATTTTTTTCCGTGCAATAAAAGTTATTTTTTCGTAATCAGCGACCTTGAAAATGTCAGATACATATGTTTTCAGCCCAAATTCGGAACATTTTTGGTAAACTGTAAAATACCTCACTTTGATGTAGCTATATCCTGAGTAGCTCTATCTCCACCAATATTGGTCCGTTTTTCATAAAATATTTTTTCCGCACTTTCTTTTTGCATGTCCTCCTCATTTCAATCAATATCGTTCCTTTCCACGTACATCTGCAAGTTTTCCGTTCACACCATAAAGTAAAGTTTAGCCAGTTTTACACTTCTATAAGAGACTTCAAGAATTGTAGAAAAGGGGAGCAATCAAAACATCACGAATTTGTTTTATAAAGTACGCGCAAAACCCATCGGGATCAACAGAATATGTGGGTTTTAGCTTATTTAACGCTAAGGAAATTACCGAACTTTCAAAAGCAACTTTCGGACGATCTGTTACGTTCACGCGATTCACATCATCGGGAATTTCATGATTATCTAAAGTGAAAACCTATCCAAAAAATGTATTAAAAGCATCTGCCTTGATTGATTGGTCGGATACGCTTATCACTGGCAATTTCGCAACCCAAGTACAACGTTGCACATTATTCGTAGCTAATTTTCAGTTGCCATTTTTTGGCCCAAAAATGCAATGAATCAAGATCAGACTGTAACAGGCTAGAATTTTCAGATTTGTTGAAAATTTTCAAATCGTCAGCAAACAACATTATATTGCTATTTTTAATCGAATCTACAAAATCGTTTATAAAGATCAAAAATAACGTGGGACTCAGAACACTTCCTTGAGGAACACTGCTTATTACTGGCAATGAATTAGATATATGACAGTCAATTTTTACCTTCTGTGATCTGCCTGATAAAAATGATCGAATCCAGTTAAGCAAAACTCCAGAAATTCCCCAAATATTCAACTTTCCGTAACAGTTTAGAGTGAACAACAGAATCGAAGGCTTTACAAAAATCTACATAAACTATGTCAGTAGGAATCCGATTATCTAAATTCTTTGTCTAAATATTTTTGCATTTTAGTAACTGATAATCACACGATGTTTTTCATAATATCGAATTGCTGTGGGTTCAACAAGTTGTTTTTAATTAAAGTAGTTTATGATACAATCATTTATTATTGACTCCATAATTTTTGCAGAAAATACACGTGAGTGAAATTGGTCTGAAATTTTCTACGAAATGGGGGTTTCCTTTTTTAACAACAACAAAGATTTATTGCAAAACGTACAAGACATGGTAAAAATAAAAATACCAAGGCTTCTAACCAGGATTTGGGAAGTTTTCTTGTTCTATAAGAGACTTCAAAAATTGTAGACAGGGGAGCAATCAAAACATCACGAATTTGTTTTATAAAGTATGCGCAAAACCCATCAGGATCAACAGAATATGTATGTTTTAGCTAACGCCTGTGAAGGGAATAGGAACGGTGCACTTTTAATTGTGTCAGCAGTTAACTGTCGATAAAAGCACTGTAACTGACGTAGCGCTGAGGTAACATTGATAAAAAGCATTAAACATGTATCAGTCCAGCGCGAAGCGCCGGAAAATTTTGAAAAATTAGCTCTATAACGCATGTTCCAATATAAAATCCCAAACTTCAAAAAATTCTTGAAAACCTCAAAAATATCAGAAAAACGCAACTAAGAACCTCATAAAACCTCGAACGCGAAAAAAAAACTTACAAATTTGAGGTAAAACCCTTCGGTTGACAACCCTGCCTGCCTTGATGATGTTACATTTTTCTACAGTAAATATGTTGTGAACGTAGCGTGAGAGAAAATTCTGTCTTTCATCCTAACAAACTTATCACTTAGATTTCTGATTCACTGATTTCCGATTTTCGATTCAGAATGCACGCCACTCACTCTGATTGTGAAAATATTAATTACTTAGTTTAACGCTTTTCTGGAGCGCAGTCCGCTAAGAAAAGTGAGAGAAAATGTAGGCCAAATCGGAGAATGAGCTTTCAGCAAAAGAAAGATAATTGTGAAATGAATACGTCGCGACACAGTCTGTTTCGCGCCAAGTTCGGTCATTAAAATATCTTCGATCCGACAACAGGTTGACAGATTGCGATTATTGCATTGATCTGATACCTATGTAGGTACATATAAAATTATCGTAACGGCGGATCCAGGATTTTCTAAGGGGTAGGGAGCGGCACCACACCTGGGCGTGGGGGGGGGGGGTTTGGGGGGGATGCACCCCCCGAAACCAGAATACCCCCCCCCCCCAGAAATCGAAATACCCCCCCCCAGAATTCAATTTTTGGAAAATTTTTTTCGTTTTTTTCGCAATTTTTTGATGCCAATGGATAGTGCTTGATGAGAAACGTCGAAAAATGGTGTTTTTATCACATACCACCATTTTTCAAGAGCCATTTTTCGACTTTCAAAAATCTTGCACCCCCCCCCCAGAATTTTCTTGCTGCCCACGTATGGGCGGCACCCCTAAGTGGGGGCGGAACCCTAACTTGGGCCGGAAAAATTAGCCGTTTTAACCCGAAAATCTCTAAAAATCGATCAAAATCCTCAATTTTGCGCACTATTTTGGGCCAATGAGGGGCGGCCGCCCCCTCTCCCGCCCCCCCCCCTAAATCTGCAACTGAGCGTAACCCTTGACTTACTGTCAATGAAAATCCTTCAAATGTATGAACGAAGTTATGTGAAACAGATTATTATACATTAGGGAAGATTGGGGTCTACATAGACCATAATGTACAGTACCTATGTGAATTCTGGGGGGAGGGTGTCAGGCCGAAAAAATTTTTTAAAAGTGTTTTGTTGGGCTAAAAAGGATTGGCACATGTCAAAAACAGTGTTTTTGACATTTCAGACAATGCTCGTTCTTTCTCTACATAGAATATGGAAAAAGACGTGAAAAATTTCAAAAAAAATTTGAAAACATTCCAGTTGAGTAAATTGAACAAAATACGGTCAAAAAATGTGAGTACGGCGCGGAGCGCAAAAATTTGAGATTTTCGAGCCAAAAATGGGCTAAGAACGGCTAAGGCACACTTTTTGCAACTTTCAACAACTTTAAAAACTGATAATTCTAGGGGTCGCAGGCTCGCAGCCATTTTGCCGCGGGATAGGGGGGTTAGTTGCCATTCTGGAGGGTCAAACCCCCAAATTACCCTTCCTTCCCAATAACAAGTCTGTAGACCGGCCCGGGTATAAAAAAATTTTTGTCTGGAAAATGGAAAATGAGGCAAAAATGAAGGCCGCAAAAGATGAAAATTGAAAATATTCTTTACAAGCAATGTTTTTTATCGTCAACCCCATTTGCACCGCCGCTAATGGTAAGGATAGAGCATTTAGCGCGCAGTCTCTCATTAGCGCATCAAAAAACGTAGAACTGTTTTAGGAAATAGGCAAGAATAAATGTATTTTTGGGCGTTTTTCAATGAGGTCTGTACGCAGCTCTATACGCTTAAAACGCAATGCAAAATGCAAGCACTTGAAGAACTGGATTATAAGCAAAGACTACTTACCTACCTTAGCAGCGTACAAAAGTTTTTGTACATATTTTGACATAAAATAGCAAGGAAAAGCTCTATCTAATAACAAGAAACTGGTTTTTGAGGACATCGCGTATTAGAAATCGAATTCCAGACCACAAAATTGGGAATCATAGCAAATGCTATTGTGGAATGAAAATAAAATCATAATAAGTATTTTGCATTTTTTCTTAAAGGATTATCAACAAGGCCTTTCAAGAAAACAGTATATTCTTCGGTTCCTTAAGCTAAGCGTTTAAACAACAAAATTTGAGGAAGACGAATTTTTACTAATAACTTTGTTATTGGAAGATATAGTAGGCTTTTTTTCAGCAGGGGGGCGTCAACATAATAAAAATAAACAACTACAAATTAAGGTAATCAATGAAAAGAAATTGTTAATGTTATGCTGGAAAGTAGTAAATAGGGCATAATTTTTATTTAAAATAATGCATGTTCACTAAGTCATCAATAGGCCTAGATTCGAGCGTTTTATTGCCCATCATTACAATACTAATACTGTGTAAGCATACAAGGGCAGCGATCAAATTCTGGGGGGGTTCTGCTTAAGGCATAAGGAAATGCAAAAAATAACATACTGCACAGCGCACTGCCCAACTACCAAGTGTGCGTACGTGTAGTGCACTGTGCAACACAGTGCGGTTTAATAATTGCACATTGTGACACATTAATGCACAAAGTGGATGCAAAGAAGATATATTCTCTGGAGCTGTACCGGGGCCCAGAAACGATTGTCACTTTGAATGTTATCTTTTTCGTGTGTGAATAATCTTAAGTTCATTAACATAACATTGTCACTTTCTCTACATAGTTTATTTTTTACTTTTCAGCTAACTAATGGAACGTTGCAGAGTAAAGTCAATGGTACATACGATCATGCAATCAGCTATACATTTCATAGACGCATGTATAACACTTTTTAATAATTTATCCTGTTAATCGTAAATCTTTAGCTTTCAATATCTTTTTAGCATATCTTTGTAGTCTTGGACTGACATTGTTTCACGACTGTTTGGAATTTCACTTGTATCTTCATTATCTTCTTGCCTTTCTTGTAATTCATCAGACAGGATATCAGCATTTTTACTAATAAGTTTCTTGAATAGATGCTTTCGAGAATTCCATGCCATCTTTGTTGCTTCAGTACCCCCAAAGTTCAGCTTTGATTTAAAAAAGTCTGCCATTGCAGACAGTTTTGAATCTAGATCACTTTCTTCCAATGCTTTTTGCAGGAAAACATGTCTGTCATAATTTTCGTGAAGCTTTGACAAAAAGCATTGAAGAAGGGTGGGCTGCTCAGTTCTTCAGCAGCATCTGGAATAACTGCCATATCTCGTACAGCATTTTCCATCATTGCACGCCCGAATTCGTTCTTCCAGCCACTTTTGATATCAGGCTCATCATCACTATCCGAGATATTGTCCGATGTTTCTTCGTCCTCAGAACCCTCTTGGTCTTCCTCTATCTCCTCTACTTCTCGTTTTTCCGATTTGCCTTCTTCCTCACTTTCTTCCTCTGAAGTGACGATTTTGTCATCTTCTGTACTACTGTTTGCTGTATCCACTGAGGGATGTAGTAGCTGATGATGCCTCTTCAATGTAAAATTATTTGACAATGTTTTGTTGCACAATGTGCATAGAACAACCATGTCCAACTCGGCCAGAGATACTAAATGACAGCCAAGTTTAGATCCGATGCTTTTATAAATACATGTGGCACATGTGCTGCACAGTGCACAGCCCATGCGCACACTGTGAGGTAATCTTGGATCTACTAATTGCTAGGGCCTAATGTTTGCATAGGTCGTTATATTACTGACAGACATATTATATAGGCGATTACCTCGCAGTGTGCGCATGTGCTGCGCACTGTGCAGCACATGTGCCACATGTATTTATAAAAGCATCGGATCTAAACTTGGCTGTCATTTAGTATCTCTGGCCGAGTTGGACATGGTTGTTCTATGCACATTGTGCAACAAAACATTGTCAAATAATTTTACATTGAAGAGGCATCATCAGCTACTACATCCCTCAGTGGATACAGCAAACAGTAGTACAGAAGATGACAAAATCGTCACTTCAGAGGAAGAAAGTGAGGAAGAAGGCAAATCGGAAAAACGAGAAGTAGAGGAGATAGAGGAAGACCAAGAGGGTTCTGAGGACGAAGAAACATCGGACAATATCTCGGATAGTGATGATGAGCCTGATATCAAAAGTGGCTGGAAGAACGAATTCGGGCGTGCAATGATGGAAAATGCTGTACGAGATATGGCAGTTATTCCAGATGCTGCTGAAGAACTGAGCAGCCCACCCTTCTTCAATGCTTTTTTGTCAAAGCTTCACGAAAATTATGACAGACATGTTTTCCTGCAAAAAGCATTGGAAGAAAGTGATCTAGATTCAAAACTGTCTGCAATGGCAGACTTTTTTAAATCAAAGCTGAACTTTGGGGGTACTGAAGCAACAAAGATGGCATGGAATTCTCGAAAGCATCTATTCAAGAAACTTATTAGTAAAAATGCTGATATCCTGTCTGATGAATTACAAGAAAGGCAAGAAGATAATGAAGATACAAGTGAAATTCCAAACAGTCGTGAAACAATGTCAGTCCAAGACTACAAAGATATGCTAAAAAGATATTGAAAGCTAAAGATTTACGATTAACAGGATAAATTATTAAAAAGTGTTATACATGCGTCTATGAAATGTATAGCTGATTGCATGATCGTATGTACCATTGACTTTACTCTGCAACGTTCCATTAGTTAGCTGAAAAGTAAAAAATAAACTATGTAGAGAAAGTGACAATGTTATGTTAATGAACTTAAGATTATTCACACACGAAAAAGATAACATTCAAAGTGACAATCGTTTCTGGGCCCCGGTACAGCTCCAGAGAATATATCTTCTTTGCATCCACTTTGTGCATTAATGTGTCACAATGTGCAATTATTAAACCGCACTGTGTTGCACAGTGCACTACACGTACGCACACTTGGTAGTTGGGCAGTGCGCTGTGCAGTATGTTATTTTTTGCATTTCCTTATGCCTTAAGCAGAACCCCCCCAGAATTTGATCGCTGCCCTTGTATGCTTACACAGTATTAGTATTGTAATGATGGGCAATAAAACGCTCGAATCTAGGCCTATTGATGACTTAGTGAACATGCATTATTTTAAATAAAAATTATGCCCTATTTACTACTTTCCAGCATAACATTAACAATTTCTTTTCATTGATTACCTTAATTTGTAGTTGTTTATTTTTATTATGTTGACGCCCCCCTGCTGAAAAAAAGCCTACTATATCTTCCAATAACAAAGTTATTAGTAAAAATTCGTCTTCCTCAAATTTTGTTGTTTAAACGCTTAGCTTAAGGAACCGAAGAATATACTGTTTTCTTGAAAGGCCTTGTTGATAATCCTTTAAGAAAAAATGCAAAATACTTATTATGATTTTATTTTCATTCCACAATAGCATTTGCTATGATTCCCAATTTTGTGGTCTGGAATTCGATTTCTAATACGCGATGTCCTCAAAAACCAGTTTCTTGTTATTAGATAGAGCTTTTCCTTGCTATTTTATGTCAAAATATGTACAAAAACTTTTGTACGCTGCTAAGGTAGGTAAGTAGTCTTTGCTTATAATCCAGTTCTTCAAGTGCTTGCATTTTGCATTGCGTTTTACTTTTAGCTGGTGCGGTTTTGGACATAAATTATTAAGTTTGCATATATAAATTTTCCATACGCTCAATTACAGTAAATGAATAGATGAACAGAAATATTGATTCTATTAGCTGAATGTATACCTACTTATTTGGATTCTTACGACGATACTTGTTGAATATTTTGTGAATATTCGTCTGAAGATGACGAGTTTATTCAGAATATAATGGATTCACGTACGAAAAATTGTTACAATTTAATTTATTTTTATTTAAGATATAAGAGTATTTAATTCAAATCCTATTTTGACTTTTATGTTAACAATTCTAAATGCAAAATAAAAATTCGTTTAATTATCAACAAGCTGATATTTACAATGGCAAGTTGATGAGGCACATAAGTTTATTTTAAAGTACATGTTAATCCACTAAAGATATAAGCAGGAGTAGACCAGTGGGATGGCCGCACCCCCTTAGGTATTTAGGTAATTCTAGATCCTTCACTTTACACTCTTGGGTACCTTGCTCCCTGAAAATCGATTAAAAAAGTGCATTTCCTCGGTTTTTCTGACCATTAAATGACCAGTTAGATGACCAGTAGATGACCGGTGGGATGGCCGTACATTGTTTACACTACCATTAATTATATGGTAGTAGCGCGTATGTAGCGTTCAGGGGGTGCCGCCCACGCAATTTGCACTTAAGTGCAAAACGCAAATTGCTCTTAGGTTCGAATCCGTGGGTGGCGACCCAGAGTGCCAGGTAGTACTGCGGCGCTAGTGGTAAGACGAAAAAACACCATTTTTCAATGTTTCTCATTGAGCACAATCCATTGGCATCAAGAATTGCGAAAAAAAAACAAAAAAATTTCTAAAATTTGAATCCTGGGAGGGAATATTTTTTTTGGTTTCCAAGGGGAGTGCATACCCCTAACCCCTTCCCACGACCAGCTGTGCCAGCGAGTAGAATTTCGCTCAGGTAACGTAGGGTATGAGGTGCCAATGTTACAATAATGTTATTTTGTAGACCAATAATAAGTTAAATATAGGGACATTCCGGGAGAGGCTTTCCAGCCGGGGCAAGATGTTATGCGTACAAATGTATGCTGACCCAATGAGTGTAGATAAACTTAAAATTATTTATGGTACTTTTTTACGTTGGTACTTAATCATATAATTTTGAAAACGAGAATAATTTCAGGTTTCTCACCGTATAATGGCTTTAAATTAAAAGTATAAGATGTTAAAAAAGGGTTTGAAAATTATCAATGGTGCACGTGATACTTAATCAGTCCAATTAAATGACAATTATTAGCGATAAATCATAAATGTGCAACTGTCTTCAGATTTTCAAAACTTCAAGACTGATTTACGGGGAGGTAAATAATTGCGATGTAATTTACAAATTTCGAAACAAAATTCTCTTATCTCTTAGGATCTAAGCTCTCAATTAATGAATGATTTTTAAGAAGAACTTAAACTTTTTGTGATATTTTGTTTATGGTAAAGATTAATTTTTCCGCTGAAAGGCCAAACAAAGTATAACCATTTCGCTCCTGGGGAGTCGGTCGAAAACGTTTTTAGCCAGTGGCGGATCCAGGTTTTTCTGACCGGGCGGGGCGGTGGAGCGGAACCTAAAATTTTCTTTAAAATGGCCAGATCTACCCAAAAAATGATATCTTTTGATCATTTGTGATTTTAGAAAAAACTTAGAAATTTTCGAAAGTTTTTTCGAAAAATGCACAAAATTAGTGCAAAAATCGGCACAAAGCACCAAAACATACTTGAGAAATCATCGCGAGAACTAAAAAATCCTTGTCCATCAAAAATGCACATTGAACCTACGCGATCAAGCTTTTTTGACGACAGGGATGGGGCGGGCGCCCCACTCTAGATCCATACATTTTTTGAGCCACAATGGCTTCAAAAACGGATGCAAATACTAAAACAGCATAAAAACTTTGTCAATTTACAGTTTCTGCTCGATTTCAAGCGCTTTCACGAAGAGATTTTCAATTATCATCTGTTTCCACATAAAATGTCTCATTTGTATTTGGAGTTCTAGACTAGACCCCTCCAGCATAGATGAACAGCATCAAAATTCTAGAAGGGGTGCAGCTTGATTTTTCAAAGGTCAAGAAAATGGTCTTAAAAATAGTGATATGGCGAAAAACATCATTTTTCAACGTTTCCCGTCGGGCCCTATACATTGGCATCAAAAAATTGCGAAAAATCAAATATAAAAATTTCAAAAATTGAATTCGGGATATTTTGGTTTCAGGGGGAGGGGTATTACATCTTCTGGGGTGCATACCCTCAACCCCCCTATACCCACATGTGTCCTCCACCCATTCCTATATGCGCATGAGTGCGCAAAATTAAGGATTTTCGAGCGATTTTCAGGTCAAAACGGCTAATTTTTCCGCCTAAGTCAGGGTCCCGCCCCCCCCCCTTAAGAAAATCCTGGATCCACCACTGTCTCCTTCAGACCCTTCCTGAATGCACGAGGATTTAGGGAGGTTTTCTCGATCTCGGAATGGCCGCTTATGTATCTATTAAGTAAAATTTTTGTTGAGAAACTCTAAGAAAATATACCCAGGGCTCTGGAATATGATTACTGGCGTTTTCTGTGACTTTTTGGCTCAAAAATATAACTTTGATATTATAATACTTTTATTTTTGACATTTTGTGATATTTTGACGATATTCATTGTTGTTCACTTTCATCACATTTTTTGAAAATTTTTATGTTTTTGTGATCTGAAAAAAAGCATAGTTGGAATCGTGTTTCGACTCGCTGCTACCGTTTAAATGCCCAAAATTTGGTAAAAAATATTTGTCGATTCGACATTTGACTCCAGTTCAGAAGATCTAGCTAAAATCTGGATTCAATGGTTTTAGTTTTTTTGCTCGCGATTCAATGATCCTTAGGCTTCTAACCAGGGGGGCAGGCTCGAGCTTTCCTTCCCCCGAAATAAATAAAAATTCATTTTTTCTTAAGTTGAAAATTCTCAAAGTGGCTTAAGATTACTACCAAACGAAGTTTTATCATACTTTCGAGCTAGTCAATTCGAAATTTTTGTCATCTACGAAACTCAGGTGTGACTTAGACATTGAATATGCCGCAGTTTTAAATTACTAACTTTGAATAAATACTTTATCTTTATCTATGTTTAAAAATAACAAAAATTTACCAAAAACCACGGTTTTAACTCAAAGTTGGGTGATGCAAGTGAGCGATTTGGCCATTAGCGTCATGTCCTAATCAATACAAAGACTTTCGGGTTAACCCTCCATTTACCGTGTCCTATGCCTGAGGCATGATGAATCACTTTCGTGGCGTTTTTCTCTTATACCTTATGTATCTATGTGTCCAAAACTTTGTCTGGCCTCGTTTTGGCTTCAGTTACATCGTTTTTAATGGTTTAGCTCTAAGAGGAATTATAGAGTAGTAAGAAATAGGCATTTTTTGGCCTATTTACAGTGATATCACAAAAACTCAAGATGGGGAAATAAGGTTCTAATAAGAAAATTCAGTAGTTCATTCCTTTCCAGCTCTTTAAATGTATCCCCTGTGTGTGTTTAACACAAGAGAAATCTTTGATTATACCCCTTTCAAAAATAATTTTCACAGAAAATAAGATACACATTCAGAGAGAGCATAAAAAATTGCACTAAATGAAAGTAATAGCTGTCAGAGAATGTTAAGAAGGCATAGCTTAATATGCATCACTGATTTATGCCATGATAGTGCACTTCGACTGCAGTAATTTTAAGGATCTAACCGATTTTTTTAGCAAAAATTCCCAAAAAAATTTTCGGCGCTCTGCGCCAAATATCATACTTAATACTTACATTTAGCCTCACGCGCGTGTTTTAAAAACTTCACAATTAAATCTTTAGTCTATAGCATTATGTTCTTGCACTGGACACTGAAATTCAGTCTTGCCAACTATTTAAATAGCTTTTCTATCCAAAACCATCAGAGATTTTTTTAAACTTTTTTATTCATTGTTGCTTAGAAATCATTGAGAAACATCCGAAAACGCCTTTGTTTTCGCATAGCGCCTAACGGTTGTCAATATATTTGACTTCAAAAATTTCGAGCCTACCGCAATAAAATCCTTGTTACGGGCCTGCTGACTGACCATGTTATTATTATGTGCAGAGTCGGTCGACTAACTTTATCGTATAATAGAGTTGCTGTCACACATGGGCGCGGAAGGTGGATTTGGGAAGGGGGTATGCAACCCTTCCAGAAGACCGGATACCCCCACCCCAGAAATAAAAATGCCCCCTTCTTCCAAGAATTCAATTTTTGAGAATTTCTTTGTTTTTTTGCAAAAATTTTGATGCCAGTGAATAGTGCTTGATGAGAAACGTTAGAAAATGCTGTTTTTCGCCATACGACCATTTTTAAGGCCATTCTTTGACCATTGAAAAGCTTGCACCCCCAGAATATTAGTGCTGCCCACCTATGGTTGCTGTGTGTACAATGTTCATCTGCACAGCAAAAAACAAGCGCAGCTAGACTTTATTTCAAAATGAGATATGAGTCATCGAATTGCATCGAAAATCGACGGATCGTAATCCAGCTGTTGAATATTTTTGTAAATCTGCTTCCTCCAATTGACCGACGAGTCGAATCGTTCATTTCGAATCGAAAATATGAACTTTTTCAAGCATTCTTCTACGACGGCAAGGAAAGTGTGGGGAATAAGCTGAAATAAAATAATTTAAGCGCCTGTAATCAAAAATAATGCGGCCCGTGATAGTCGCGAAAAATACGAACTTATACCCAAGTTTTAGTCCGATTTATTACCGAAATTTAACTCAAGGCGGACAGTATACGAAAATTTTTTAAGTGCTTAGCGAGAAAGAAATCGATCGAAAACGGTACAAAAAGTATTGAAATTAACGCCTTGCATATTCTGAAAATCAATAAAGAAACGAATGAAGGTAATCAATAAAATCAATTATGCTTTTAAAAATATTAGCCGTTAGGGAACAAGAGACAGTTTTGCGTTGCTTTAACCGATTAATCGGAGAAAAACAATAAAACTTTTGAATATAAACTTTAATAAGAAGTAGATAAACCAGACGGTCAAAAATGAAGAAAACGGATATGAGCAAAAGTAATTGAAAATGAAGACAGGTAGAAAAAAAGAAAACGAAAAAGAAATAAACTAAAACTCTACTGAAATTAGAAGCTTAGGAATTCTTTTAGCTTACTGCATAGTTGCTTTGTCTAGCGTAGTGATGAAGCAGAAGCCTATAAAGCTTATTCGCCGACGTGAGCTTTAGCAAGTCGACGTGCACCAATCCATTAGCAATGAGCTTTCTAGCATAATTTTCGATTTGCTTATAAAAGAATTCTCTGAAAAAAAGGCAATCTTATGCACACATGTACATAGGGGGTGTTTTGGAAAAATGGTGTTTTTTGCGCCAATCATTGATTTTTCGGCACCTAGTTGTTCCTTGGAAATTTTTCGACCCCACATTTTTATAGATGCACAGCATAGGCGGCACACGTGGGCGTGGAGGGTGGGGGCAGTTGGGGATATGCGCTCTCTACAAAGGCCGAACACTCACTCCCCTACTCCACCAGCGAATAACCCTTCCCCAGAAACCAATATTCCTGTTTTTCCGCAGTTTTTTGTTGTTAATGGACAGCGCTCGATGAGATACGTTGAAGAATTGTGTTTTTTCGCCATGCCACCATTTTTAAGACCATTTTTGACATTTGAAAGATCTTGCAACCCCCTCCAGAATTTTGGTGCTGTCCACCTATAATAGCCGGTCGGAATGCCAGTTAAAGTTTTAAGTTAAAATTACATTGTAGTCGTCCTAACCATAGGTAGGCAGCACCGAAATTCTGTGGGGGGGGGGGTGGTGGAAAAAAATCTGGGTGGGGGGAAGGAGTGAAAAAATTTTCAAAGGTCAAAAAATAATCTTTAAAGTGGTCGTATGGTGTCGACGTTTCTCATTGAGCACTATCCAATGGCATCAAAAAATTGCTAAAAAGCAACAAAAAATTCAAAAATTGAATTTTTGGGGGGTATTTTGATTTCTGAGCGGGGTATTCCAAGTTCTGGGGGCTGCATACTCCCAAACCCCCAACGCCCACGTGTTGTCCTAACGCTAGAAGCACAGCATGACCAGTGTCGAGAGTAAGCCAATCTGTGAGGGGGATTCGGCTTCCTAGACAAAAATTACGTCAAAAGTGGTTTAAATGCTAATATAGTGTAAAAACAATGTTAAGCCACCTTGACAGTCCAATTCGAAGCAATTTTACAGAATTTTTTATTTACATCCATTTTAGACCTCCATGTTGCTTCATTTTCCGCAGAAAATTTCCCGTTTTTCCATTTTAGAGTATCCAGACCTCAAACCCCAATGTGTATTTGTGGATGGTTTCGATCAAATAATTTTTTACATCGAAATAGAAAAAAGGCTAATGAAGAAACAGCGCTCTTAGCAAATTGTTTTTTGCAGATATTATGTAGTAAAATTCTACAAAGTGGTTAGAAATCAGCATAAAGTCTTTAAAAATCGACAGAAGCCCGTCAAACCATTATTTTTATTAGTTATTTAGTCTACGATATGAACTATTAAATAAAGTCAACAGATTCAGCTACCCCAGTTAATACTATCAAACGGTACACTAAACGGTTATTATCTAGCAAATCTTTCTTGCATCGCAAGTACTAACTGAGTATTGATCACATCAAAATATTACCTGAAATTCGAAAACCACTTGACCATTTGCGCAACTGACCCTTTGCTAAAGTCAATATCTGGAAAAACACGCTGCAGCAATTCAGTGCTTGGATAACGAGTATATAAAAATAATAATTTGGCCTTCCGTAAGTGAAACTGAGTCAGCTGCTGTCGTCTGCAAAAATAATCAGTGAAATGATTTATGATAAAATTATTTATTAATTTCGACACCGTCGGTTGAACAGAGTTAATCAATCGACCGATTCATTCTTATATTATTTGTTAGTTATAATATTAGCAAAATATGGTTAACCTCAATTAGTGTTGTATTTTCATGTATACAAAGCAATGATTTAGACATGAGCTGATTTTGTGGCTTGAATCGTTTGATCCCCGAAATAGGTGCTGACCCCGTGGGATGATGGTGAACAGAATTTTCGATTTTAAAAACGAAAACTGCTTACTGTTTCAGGAATTTTCAGCTATTTTCCAGATCGAAAGTATCAGTTTTATTTGCGATTCGCGTTAAATATTTATTTTTTAATTTTTATTTGTTTCTTCGATTCTTTTTGTTTTTATGCTTTACAAAGCACGAAAATTGTTAAGTAGAAGAATTGTGCTTTTGATCTACACTTTACGTACAAAAAAGGAAAATTGGGGGAAGACTTCCAGCGCTACTAGTCTCTCTAAAAATGTAAAGCACACACGCATATCGTAGTAAGGAAGAGAGAGATTTGTCACGAGAAATTTGTATCCCCCTGAAATTAAAAAATTCCCTGCAGGCTCTAGAATCTATTTTCAAAATTTCTTGATATAAAACGGATAGATCTCGATGAGAAACGTCAATATTATGTTTTCTTAACTACCGCTTTTGGCCTCTGTTGAAAAAAGTGAGGCTCTTACCCACAAACAATATGTTACCTGAAGCTTGGGAAGCAGAGATTAAATGTTTCCAACTACAGAAAACGCGATTTTCCGAAATAAATCGTGAAAAACCTCCTCGTTTTAAGCATTCAAAAGTACCAATTTTCTAGACAGTTAGTCTTGACCTCATTTTTCCCGTATTTTATTAGATTTTTCCTGAAATTTTTATGTCTATGTCGTCTAGGAACATAACGAATTGTCAGAAAAAACACTATGGAGAAAAATTTTGATTTCCCTTGTAATATCATCGCACCTGCGATGCCTAAGGATGGACGCGAGCAGACATGCACATGAAAGGTTGGCGTTTTAGACTTCTCGAATGAAAGAACAGGAAATTTTAGGGAAAAAATGGACAAAGTAATCGTTAAAAACTCTTAAAAATCAAAAAATTTTCAGATTTCTCAAAATTATTCAGAATCATTAGATTAACATAGTTTTTAAAGCTGTTTATGCATTCATACTATATCATTTTGGCTCAAAAATTATCAATGCTTGACCCCCAGACCGGCTGTCCTCCAGACCATCCATGTTCTGCGGACGCGATCAATTTATAAATAAATCATAGCTGGATTTCCCAATTTTTTTACCTATTACGGAAATGCGAGTAAGTGGCACGGACATTCGAACCGTCCGATTGCAGCCCTCCAGCAGTAAAACTTTGCACCCTTACTCTAGAAATTCGATTATCTGGCATATTTCTAATCACAGATTGCTTCCTCTGCGCGCTTTTAATCTTGTTTATCGATCGGTCGACGGTGTCGCACAAATTTTGGTAAATTTCGGCTTTAAGCCCTCTGGCGATTTGTTCGATTGCATTAATATTTTGACAAAAGTCGTCGCTATTCGATATTTGATCTTGTTTCGAGTTCGTACTGTCGCTTGAATAATCAGTCGGAGTATTATTATTGTCAATTGTCCATCCTGATCCGGCGATTTTTTGGCGCTTTTTTGGGTTCAATATTCGCCTTCGCGAGTATTTGTTGACATGGGCATTGGATGAGTTGAGTTCCATAATTAGATTTCTTAATTGTGTTATAAATAAATTTTCTAACCAAGCTGAAAATAAGCGATAAAAATCAATTTGGCGATTAAAGTTCAATTCCAAATAATAAACACTACATTGATGAGCTTTCCGCAAAATATCAAAAATTTTACAATTGATTGATAATACGATCTGCCAATTGATTGCCTGTAAGAATTTTCCTTTGTTATTTTGAAAATTAAGGAGTTGAAGTACTTAACGAGTAATTTCAGGGAAGTTAATCGGTTTTTCAAAGTTAGTTGGGAAGGTTATAGGAGATTCGACACTTCTGATGTTATGCGAGTTTTTTTGCTAATTTACTGCCCCATTTGCTGGAGCAATCTTTTTTGCTAAAGGGTCGCTTCGCTCCCCATTTGCAAAAAAGATTGAGGAAATTGTCGAGAAATTCATCATTATCTTATAATTTTATTATATTCTTATTTATTCCTCTTAAATTCCACTGATTTCTCTCCACTCACTCATTCTGGAATATCCTTTGTTAATTGTAAGGAATATCCTTACAATTATGTCAAAAAATCACTATATTCACCAAAACGTTACATTTCGGCGAAACAGATTTCTTTGATCCCCTTTTAAAACGACTGATTTTATCTTGCTTACTTATTAGAGTCAATTTCTGTAAGAATCAACCCAGCGATGTAGTAAGGGCGGACAGTTAAAAAATAACCTATCCTCATTTTGACGTATGTTGTACAGTTTTTTATTCTGAGCAACATGGTGTAAAGTGTTTTGTAAAAAAATTATTTTTCGCTTGGAACATCAACCTCAAAGTTTGAAAAATTGACACTTTTAGTCAAAAAAGAGTAGATTTACTTTTATGATTATAACTTGTTAACAACGCAAGATATTAGAGTCAATATTTTTTTAAATGAAAGAACAAGATTTTGGCTTCGAATTATCACTTTGATAAGTCAACAAGTTTGACGGGTTAAGAAATTATGTAAGACTGAATATGAAAAAGTTTGACAATGTGCACTAAAAATTTCACATTTTGTCCTATAACTCCTATACTAGATGCGGGTGATTCCCAAAATTTTAGTATGATGTGGCACTTAGATGTGACATATATTTGGCAAAAAATAAAAAAAATTAAAGGACCACTTTTTGAGCAATGAGTCTTCACGCAAGACCATTTATTGTGAGTTACACAATTGTTCTTGCCCAAAACTTTTCTTTTAGACCTTATATCTCGCAAGTAAGATAAGACCAACTCTCAAAATTTTAAATGAATAATTTACTTAGTCTTATGATCTTATTGGCAAAAGAATATGAAAGTTGTCAAATTTCTGATTGAACAGTGGCCCTTAGCGTAAGTGCAAGTCGGGTCATTCTATGTCAAGTGACCCAACGCTCCCAGTCGACCACCTCCAATCTGCATGAAATTTTGCACAGAAGTAGCCCCTGGTCTTTAATTAAACCGGGCAAAATATTATATCCTAATATGCTTTTGTCCAAAAGTTACAGGCTTTGGTATACTGGGCCATCTTACAATGATCACGCGCATGCTCCATAATGCCTCCACTATTATTGCTTGTTTTTTCAGTTTGAATCGATGAAAAAGGATTAAATTCAGTTGACTAGGACAACTTTTTGTGCCAAATATAGTCGTGCAAATAAAAAAGCAATTGAAATCAAACTTGAATTGCAAATTGATGCCAAAGTTGAGCAAAAAAATCAGTTTTTCAAATGAAGACCATACTTTAAGCACAAATTACGCAAGATGCTGGTATTTAAATCCATCAATAATTTTCCTAAAAGTAGTCTACATTAGTGTCTCTATGCGTGCTTAATTCCTAAAATTCAGGAGTTATCCTTCTAGAACCAGAGGATGGCAAAAATGCCGAAAAAATTTATATGCAAATTTTACCCTATCTTCAGCAGCAAAAATCAGAATGTGGGTCATTTTTAATTTTTTTCTTTTTTGTTTTGTTTTAAATAGCATTGTTTCTTCTACTTAATTCATTGTTTTTCATCTTGTGCCCGGGCCTTGTGGGTAGAAAAACAGCTCTTATTCTCAAGGTTACTCTTCGCACGCAATGCATATATTGTGAGGGAATGTGTACTTTGCCTAGATTTATATTGAGCTTGTAATACAATAAAATATTGATGTTTGACACCCTGAGAATATCTTATTGTGTATACTTCATTTTTCATCATAAATTTTCTGGCCAAATTTAGCATCACTTCATGATGGACGGGTAAATACTAGATAAATAAATACTAGATAAATACTAAATACACAATAAGACATTCTCAGGGTGTCAAACATTACTATTTTATTGTATTACAAGCTCAATATAAATCTAGGCAAAGTACACATTCTCTCACAATATATGCATTGCGTGCGAGGAATAACCTTGAGAATAAGAGCTATTTTTCTACCCACAAGGCCCGGGCACAAGATGAAAAACAATGAATTAAGTAGAAGAAACAATGCTCTTCAAAACAAAACAAAAAACAAAAAAATTAAAAATGACCCACATTCTGATTTTTACTGCTGAAGATAGGTTAAAATTTGCATATAAATTTTTTTGGCATTTTTGCCATCCTCTGGTTTCAGAAGCATAACTCCTGAATTTTTGGAATTAAGCACACATAGGGACACTAATGTAGAATACTTCTACGAAAATTATTGATGGATTTAAATATCAGCATCTTGCGTAATTTGTGCTTAAAGTATGGTCTTCATTTGAAAAACTGATTTTTTTGCTCAACTTTGGCATCAATTTGCAATTCAAGTTTGATTTCAATTGCTTTTTTATTTGCACGACTATATTTGGAACAAAAAGTTGTCCTAGTCAACTGAATTTAATCCTTCTTCATCGATCCAAACTGAAAAAACAAGCAATAAAAGTTGAGGGATTATGGAGCATGCGTGTGATCATTGCAAGATGGCCCAGTATACCAAAGCCTGTAACTTTTAAACAAAAGCATATTAGAATCTAATATTATGCCCACTTCAGTTTAAGACCAGGGGCTACTTCTGTGCAAAATTCCATGCAGATTGGAGATGGTCGACTGGGACCGTTGGGTCACTTGACATGGAATGACCCGACTTGCACTTACGCTAAGGGCCACTGTTCAATCAGAAATATGACAACTTTTAGATTCTTTTGCAAATAACATCATAAGACTAAATAAATTATTTAACCCAAATTTTGAGAGTTGGTCTCATCTTACTTGTGAGATATAACGTCTAAAAGAAAAGTTTTGGGCAAGAACAATTGTGTAACTCGCAATAAATGGACTTGCATGAAGACTCATTGCTCAGAAAGTGGTCCTTTAATTTTTTTTATTTTTTGCTAAATACATGTCGAATCTAAATGCCACATTATATCAAAATTTTGAGAATCACCCGCATCTAGTATAGGAGTTATAGTACAAAATGTAAAATTTTTCAGTGCACAAAGTCAAACTTTTTCATATTTAGTCTTACATAATTCCTGAACCCGTCAATCTTGTTGACTTATCAGAGCAATCACTCATAGAGAAAATCTTGCTCTTTCATTTAAAAAAAATTTGACCCTGATTTCTTGCGTTGTGAAGAAATTATAGTCATAAAAGTAAATCTACTCTTTTTTGACAAAAGGTGTCGATTTTTCAAACTTTGAGGTTGATGTTCCAAGCGGGAAATGGTTTTTGTACAAAACGCTTTGCACCATGTTGCTTAGAATTAAGAACTGTACAACATAAGTTAAAATGAGGATAGGTTATTTTTTGACTGTCCGCCGCCGGGGTGAACGTTACAGAAATTGACTCTTAATGTCTCTTGCTTCCGTTTTCTGCCCGTACATTAATTGGGGCATTGTAACCTGCGCATAAAAGTTTGTCCTCATTGTAAACAAACGCAAAAAGTTCCATGCAAAATTAATCGCTGGTATTAGCATTTTTGCAAGCCACGCGTTTGCTGCTTTTGGTTAGTTTATATTGAAATGCACGCTTTCTAGTTTACACCATCGAAAAAACAGTATTCATAGTTGGATATTTCGACTTGCTGCGAGCTCGTTATTAATGATTCAGCACGTTTGTTAGAACCTTCGTTATTTCCTGCTAACCCGTCTCCTATAAGCTTTATGGCGCCAGATCGTACAGTTTGAGTAGTTAATTCGGAATGAGAGGTCCAAGAAACTCAGGGACCAATTTTTGAAGTTGCACCCAGAATGTGCTCCTGCAAAATGAGACAAAGGCTTGTTTTTACGTCCGTTAACTTTTTCTCAAATTACAAAGTTAGGTCAGCCATAACATTAACAAAAAGTTGAAATTTAAATGAAATTTATCAGCAGTGATTCGAGATATTTGGAAAAATTTAGTATTTAGACTGCATTTCTTACTGTCTTTCGTCTGTTTACACTGCAAAGTAAAGTAATTACATCAGTCGAAAACGCATTAAAAGTTCGTCTAGCTTGGCGTAACAAATTCTCTCTATGGAAATTACATAAGCCGCAAGAGCCGCCAAAGCTTTTTATACAAAATCGTCGTTTTCGGGTTTCAGGAGCCAAATCGAGCCATTTTGATCGAAAATTTTGAATCAGGGGCCTGAAATACCCATCCAGCCAAAATATGAGAATCACTGTTATCCTGTAAAGCTTTTTGCACACACACACACACACACACACACACACACACACACACACACACACACACACACACACACACACACACACACACACACACACACACACACCTTTAAAATATCTTGCACCCCCATCCCCCTTAGAATTTTTGAGCCGCCCGCCAATGCTGACAACAATACAAGACGTATCACTGAAGCTTATTCAAAAAGGAATTCAAAAACTAACACACAATTCCATCACAAGTCTAGCAACTCACTTCGCGTAACATAATTTTAGGATAGATGAGTCAGCAAAACGAAGTGAAGTGTGTTTATATTTTTCGTTTAAATTTTATCCACTGCTAACAGCCCAGGTTTTAAGTAAGACAGTGAATATCTCAAAATTTTCTGGTGCATCGCATACAATTATTAATTTTATGTATTTAGTTTGCAAGACCAAACTTGAAAGCTATAAAAATTTAAAAAAATTTTCAGCTGAGTCGATTTGAGATGGATTGTTGAGAAATCATTCGTGTGGTTGTCGGAAACGAATTTTTTATATACTTCAAACAAACTTAATTTTTAATTTTTAAAATTTTTTCCTTTTTGTGAGATAATCTATAGAGTTCGCCAAGAAACGCTCCAAATTATAAATATTTTTGCCCATTCCCCAAGATATTTAAATGTATTTGATCCCAAAACTTTTTGTACCCTTAATCAGAAGGACGGCTCATGGATGGGTAGCGATCTAATTCTGGAGGTCTGATAAAACAAAATAGCGGAAAAAGTGCCAGAAATTGAATTCTTGGGTTGTCTATCGGACACTAGAGAGAAGTATTTTGAATTCAGTGTGTAAAAATCTCACCCCCTATGCTCGCTTGTGGTCCCACACATGTATGGGCAGCAGCTTAATTCTCAAATTGTGGGAAGATAGATCGGTTAAAATTGCCTAAAATAACACCAAAATTCAATTCTGGAATGTTTATCGATTTTAGGAGTCCGCTAGATTCTCGGGTTGTCCAGATCCCCAGGCCTTACACGCCCAGATGTTGTCTAATCCGTGTTCCTATCGACAAGCGTATTAGAGATAAGATAATTGTGTACGATAAAATAAAACATGTTTATGATAAGAAAATAAATAGAAGTGTTATAAAATAAAGGATATAATAACCTAATATGCAAAAGCGCAGGATAAGTAGCATACAAGTCTAATGTGAGAAAAAAGATTAGAATAAAAGAAGAAAAGGTAAAGCCCTATAAATAAGAAAAAAGCCTAACAAATAGTAGAATAATGAAAATGAGTGGTATTATCTTGACTCCTGCCTTCCGCGGATGCAGCACGGCACGATCAGCTGCATTTAAAAACATCAATATACAAATCAGAATTTTAATCAACGACCCATTCGCCTAAAAAAATTCTACAAGGTACCTAACGCCAATTGTATACGAAATGTTGAATGAGGCCAGAGTGTAGATCGCAAAACTTTTCGCTTCGAATCATAAAGCCCTTTATAGCATGTTTGCTTCGTTCTGATCAGCCAAGCAGAACACTTGCGCCGAAAAGTGGGTTTTCAGCGGAAGCCTTATTTGGGCTTTTGTCAGGCACAGCGTATATGAATAAGAGGAACTTATTACCAGAGAGTATGTAGGATGATGTTTCACTTGCTCCTCGTAATATCATATCCGAGGGATATTTACCGAAATTTCGAGCAATTATAATGCCATACTTGCATATACGCACATATTTTTTAGTTGTACGTTTACTAGCGTTACTGTAGATTGATTTCTTCGAGCCTAGGAGAGAATATGTGTCTACAGAGCAAGTTCAAAAGCCTACAAACACAATTCCACTTCGACAACAAGGGCAGCCATGCTATTATTCGAACCCTCTTGCAGAAGACTATTTTCTAGCTAAAAAGTGGAACTCGCCTTTGTAGAACACGCGGTACCTCGCTTGTGATGAACTTTAAAGTCTAGCAACCATTTACGTGGGGTATAGGTGCGTGTTATTTATGCATACTCTCTTACACAATTTGAAAATAGTAAGCCTGAAAATCCGGTTTCTGTAACAGAAATGTAGTCTTCTTTTGTAGGAACTAGCACAGCAATTTATCTTTTGGATTTAATATTTTAACCATACTTAACGATCGTGCTTGTTTTGCAGAAATGATCGAGAGAGGGGCGTACGACTTTTTTCGTTAGATATAAGTTTGTGTCAAGTAGACTATTCCAGCGAGTGAGATACAGTAGCAAATCCGATAGAGGGCGGTGAAAGTTGATAAAAGCTTGCATTTATTTCATAAAAAAATCAGAAAAACACGAAAAAATTGCTTCTTTTTCTTGTTCACAAGAAGCCGACTTGAGCAGTTTACTCCTTTCCTTCTTATATCTTTGCAGGTAGGTATCGAGTAGAAGCTACGACATGTCCCCGCACGTGTATGTCTGGTGGCGACAATAAGTCGCCGAGTGTCATTAGACGACCTGGAAAACTGCTATGCTTTTTTGTCAAAGAATACCATCAGAATTTTTTAAAGATTAGGGTCTGGTGTGTTAGTATAGTATTTTTTAGCAAAAGACGATGCAGGAAAATTTTAACAGGAAGTTTCCTGAAGTGGAGACTTTATTTTATCTGCTGCTAGAAACAGCGACTGCAACAAAACAGTCATTCGCTTCCTAAACATAAGGTGCATCGGTGAAAAAAGTAAGTAAACACCATTTTAAAAAATTGAGGATAAAAGAGGATATGTATTTTCTAATGATTTTCGGCCAGCGCATTGTGGTTTTTTCCAAATTTGATTCAAATACATACATTAGGAACATGGTTAAACGTGCAATTGGACTGTAAACAACGATGGAAAATGCAATTTTAAAGTTTTTGGAATCGATTTCTCAAGTTTTGAGAAGAGTCGATGTCAAATCGTGCAATGATTGCGGTTCGGGGTCTGATTGAACAGCCAGAAAATACGAGTAAAATGAAACTTTCGTGTAAAAATGAGGCGACATTGAGATTAAATGAGTGCAATTATAACTTTCTGGCATAACTGCCCTCAATTAAACTCAGAATATCAATTGAGGTATTCTGCACGCTATTTTATCGTATATGATAATTTTTACCATCAATTTAGGTTAAAAGACAGTCGGACCTAATCTCTCTTTCCAAGAACCGCCATGCGGTGTTTGCATCGTGGGTAGCGCGCTTTCTCACGGAAAGTTTTAATCAGTCGCTAAAAATAATCCTACATTTTATTGATAAGAAAAATTTGACAATAGGTTTGACGACATTCGTCTCAAAGAAGATAAAAATAAATGACCTGATCCAGAAAATCAAAAAAAGACATCAAAAATTGAGTGAGTGCAATAAAATATTACATATCGATAAATAAGTTGAACTTCGAATTAATTATGATTAGTCATTTTTGCCTTATCAATTATTTTAAAGCGTTTTTGGTCATAAATGGATGATCAATGGACATATTTTACCTTAAATTCTGTTAAATGCTACTCGCACACACGAGTAAGTTGCACATCTTTTCCACCACTAGTACATTGATTCAAAGTGGTTACAAATATATTTTATGCAAATTTTTACAAATCACATGACATGGGTAGGGTTAAAAGCCTTGGAATTCAGAGTGTGAATTTTTTCATAAGCTGATAGCCACACGTGGGTGTAAAAAGTATGCACCCCCCCAGAAAGCCGAATACACCGGAGAGACCAAAATACCCCCTTCCGGAATTCAAGTTTTGGAAATTTTGTGTTCTTCGTGCAATGTTTTGATGCCAATGGATATTGCTCGATGAGACACGTTTAAAAATGGTGTTTTTTGGCCATACCACCATTTTTAGGACCGTTTTTTGACCTTTGATAAATGTTGCACCCCCCTTCTAGAATTTTGGTGCCGCCCATCTATGCTGATAGCCCGACAAAATTGATGGTGAGGCAAGCGATTTTTCCGACGTTTTTCAACGTATGTTATCTATACTTTAACTGTGAAGAATCGCGAAAAAATTAAAAAAATTTGCATAAAATGAATTTGTAAGCGCATTTGGGTCGGAGGGTCTGACCACGTGGTATTCATAAAAACTTCTGTTATCGTGTGCAGCTGTTCAACAGGCATGTACATATCTTTAGGGGGATGCGGGTATTCGTACCCCTTCAAAATTTAGAAAAAGTCGGAAAAATGGGACTTTTTAAACGTTATTTTGTGCTATTTTTGGCCTTTTTGAGATTAGTCCCCCATAATAGGTGTTGGTCCCTCCCCCAAAATAGGACGGCTAGCTACGTGCCTGTCGTTTGAACTGAAGTCTTAGCGGTTTGTGTACGGTTGAACGATTAATAAACTCCGGAGTAACAAATTAGAATAACAATAATTGAGTTTAAATTGAAGGCATGAATAATATTCGTAAAGCACGACAGCTACTGCTGTCCGTTGTTTGTGCGCTTTTTGCGTAAAATAGAAAGCTTAAGCATTTCTATTATTGCAAACGTCTAATATTCTATTCAAACATAATGTTTTGAATTCAATCGAGAGATTGCATGATTTCGGGCTTCAGTGTAGCGGGTTTCAGCTCCTAGAATTCTCGCTCGTGAATGAAACTTCAATTTATTAAGGAAATCGTTCAAAACGGTCTGCCTTTTAACAACTTTTTTAAGTCCTTTTTTATCAGTTTTGCTGTTGAATTAGTAGTTTTTAAACTGCTAAACCCCGAGAAACCAAAATACCCTCCAGAAATCAAAATACCCCCCAGAATGCCCGGTGGTCAATATAATAATTATGTACAATATATTCATTATAACATGGCTCACTCCGCGTATAGTACGTCTGTCGAGCCCACTAACAATAGTAATATAATTCCTTAGTTAATGTAATACTCCGCGTGTCTCTGTGCTGTGCACGTCAGGCGAGTTCAATCAACAATTCTTAGGTCAACATACTTCGACCACCTACCAGGCTGACTATATCTTCGTTTATAGTCACCAGCTCGGACTGAGCTGTCTTGCGGATTGTGCAGCTGTATATTATTGCGCGCATACGCATTAATAAAACCGGTGCTATTGGGCGAACCCAATAGCCTTTATCAGCGCTGACTCCTCACTCAGCAGTTTTTACATGCTAAGCTCGGACCGGTTCTATTCAGATGTTATGTCTCTTCAATATATGCGTTGAATTCCTGCTGTTCTAACGTGCGCATCAGGTGTCAATAGATTACTGTAGCAGCGTATGGTGTTTTTACGTGACACTGGGCGTAGGGGGATATGGAGCCCCCCACCCGAGAAACCAAAATACCCCCTAGAAATCAAAATACCCCCATAATTTAATTTCTGAAAATTTGTTTCGTTTTTTCGCAATTTTTGATGCCAATGGATAGTGCTTGATGAGAAACGTCGAAAAATGGTGTTTTCACGCCATACCACCATTTTTAAGGCCATTTTTTTACCTTTGAAAAATCTTGCACCCCCAGAATTTTCTCGCTGCCCACGTTAGGTGGTACCCAAATATGTACTTATTGATGATCTATATGAATAGCTACGTGCTTAAATAGACAACAGCATACCTAGTACATACTTTAATGCACCAAAAATCTGCGATATCGTAGAAAAATAGGATGGGTTCCTATTCTAACGATTTTAGTCGGCGACATCGCCGACAAAAATCGGGAAAGTCGGCGATATCGCCGACTAAAAATCGGGAAAATCGTAAGAGTCGGCGATATCGCCGACAAAAATCGGGAAGTCGTAAGAATCGGCGATATCGCCGTCAAAAATCAGGAAAGTCGGCGATATCGCCGACTAAAAATCGGAAAAATCGGGGCACTTCTGAACCGGAAAAAAGTGTCGGCGATGTCGGCGATATCGCCGATTTTGACTTTTGAACCGGGCTTAATACTTAAATTTTTGCAAGTACGGTTTTTAGGCTCATTAGTTTCAGAAGCAGAATTACCTATTGTAGAATATTGAAATGTGTAAAGCTGCATGAACTTGGTTCAGTTGTCCGGATTGAACTCAATTCGGCTTTAGCTTGAAAAACTGTGAATCTGGTGCAGTGTTTCTTTTTTTACTTGGCAAAGATTTTTCCCGATATATGACGACTTTTTGGGAATGTCTTTGTACATGTACGAAGATTTTTGGGAAGAGAAAAATTGCAAAAAAGGACTGAAATTCCAAAAAGTTTCCGTCGCTTCGTGCCGGAATGAGTAAATGTGTGTTCTATATGTCATTAAAATTGCAGAAATTGCATTTCAACAGGAAAAATATCAAATTTTTCGGCGCTTCGCGCCGTTTTAAGACGATTCTTAGTGATTTTTGCCCTTAGAGACGCAGACATTAGCTAAAATACACTACCAAAAGTCGAACAACTCTGTTTTCACCACTCTAAAATCGCTACAGTACCATATTTTGGAGGTCGA
This sequence comes from Mermis nigrescens, assembly GCA_036768485.1. NCBI lineage: Eukaryota > Metazoa > Nematoda > Enoplea > Mermithida > Mermithidae > Mermis > Mermis nigrescens. The sequence continues at coordinate 219,503 of JAVLUZ010000641.1, read as the reverse complement.
CAGAGAATTAAAAATAAGATAAATCAATAGGAATTGACTGAAAATTCAAAAAGCTACGGTAAAATATATTATTCCTGAAATATAATGCGTAACGCATGTTATTAGGGCTTTGCTTAACTTCTGTAGCTAAATCTGCTAATTTGAGTCCTTTTTTCCATTTTTTTAATACTTCCGTGAATTTTAATCCGACTTGGTATGACCATGCATGAAGAGGAAGTTTCACCATCATTTGGCAGGAACTAAATTCAAAGGGTCTGGGTAGTGTAAAACTTGCAAAAATCCCAAAAACATACCAAAAATTCAATTCTGGGGGTCACGAATTTTTCTTAGCAGCATGCATATACAAGTTGCCTGGTGAAAAACGCGAATTTTTGATAAAAATGGTGGGTATCGAAATTTTAAGACTTAGGGGGTTTGACGGACGGATGACCAACTTTGGGTTTGAGGTAAGCCTCATCCATATCTGCTCATGCACGTCATGGGAATTCTGGGAGGGGGGTTTAAAACTTTTTTAAGGCCAAAAATGATGTGTATGCAACAAAAACATCGTTTCCCTGCGTTTCTGATGATGCTCTTTCTTTCTAGAACATAAAAACAAAAAATTCGACAAATAATAAAAAAGTTGAATAAATTGAACAAAATATAATCAAAACATGAGTATGGCGCGTGTTGCCAAAATCTGGCACTTTCGAGCGAATAGATAGCTAAAAACACTTAAAAAAGCACCGTTCCTACGAGTTTATGGCAAATTTTTGGAAACTTTCGAAAAATCGCAAATTCGGGGGAGGTTGTAACTTTTTTTGATCAAGATCATGCCCGGCCCCATCCCTCTTTTACGTAGGTTTTACGTTAATCATCCTTGAATCGGATCATTTATTAAAATATTCTACGCAAAACTATTTGCATTGCTTGCCGCTTCATGGACGCTCGCTTATACCTTAGAGTCGAAACATTATTTTACGGGTTCCAATCGTTTTTCGCTCAAGCATCTGCCAGTCACCGCGTTTCCACGACTACGCCGAGTTAATGCTGCTGCTCGTGTTGGAGGCGTACAAGGACGCCGCAAAGGACGTCGCGCGCGCCCCTGACGAGTGCGTGCGGCGTTGGCGTCGCGTTTGCCGCTCGGCGTTTGACTGCGCGTTTTCAGTTCTACGATTCGCGGCGGCCAAAGCCAAGTGACGCTTTTGCTCGCGGCGTTGAACTTATGATGGCAAAATTGATCGAGCAGCAAATGAATTCTAACCACCTGGAAAACGTCATACGAGAATCAGTGCTAGACGTGATCCAAGTGCGTTTATAATCGAATCAGTGTAAACCCAAGCTACAGCATGAAAGTCGTTTACAACCGAATTAATGTAAACCGAATCTGCAGTACGGAAGTTCGTCTATATTAATATAATATAAAGTGAAGCTACGGTATCAAAGTTATTTACAATAGATTTAGTGTAAACTGAAGCTACAGTATGAAAGTAGTTTACAATCGAATAAGTGTAAGCTGAAGCTACAGTATGACTTTGTCTATTTATTTAATTAATATAAACATTTTGATTAAAGTAAAGTTTGCTTATACCAACTCACTTATATTGAGTTATTATTAGTTTTTGTTTGCGGATCCAACGGATGCGATAATTTCAATGCGATTGATAAATAAATGTTTTTCAATTACAGTCAGTTGAATGCTTGTATTCATTAATTATTTGCTAGATTGAACTTGCGTGGTAACTTTGACTTGATTAATTACTGAAAGTTTAATTCTTATTCAATCTTGATTGATACATGAGTAGGGTCAGTGTTGATTGATTAATGCAATTAAATTCCTGTTTTTACTCTAATTTAGTCGTAATTAATCTCATGGGAATGAGCTAATAATCACACTTTGATCGGTATTATTTCATTGTGTTTATTTATATTTCATTATTTAGTTATTTTATTTAGTAATATATTAATATTGACATCTATATTTATATTATTGCTCGTGTTTTCAAATGATACGACGAGACCACTCGTGGGCATGAGGTTTAGGGGTATGCACCCCCAGAAACCAGAATAACCCTCCCCAGGAATCAATTTCTGGATATTTATTTGTTTTTCGCAATTTCTGGTGCCAATGTATAGTGAATGCTCGATGAGAAACGTCGAAAAATTGTGTTTTTCGCCGTAGCACCATTTTTGAGGCCATTTTTGACTTTTGAAAAATCTTGCTCACATACTTCTCCCAGAATTTTGGTGCTGCTCACCTATGGACGATACGAATGAGTGAAAATGACTCTACAAAACATGATATATTAATTAGCAGAGTGTGGATAATATAATTAAATCATTAAAAATTAATAAAAATGGGCTTTAGTCAAAGCTGTAAATAAAGTTAGGAATATTAGCAGGCATGCATAGAGTGGAAATTTCAATGGATGCGTAATTTTAAGCTACCCTTTTTCGTGCTACAAATGGCGTATACGCTTCAAAAACATCGTTTTTTGGCGTTTCTGACGCTGTTCTATCTTTTTAGAGCATAAAAACAATTAAAAAATTTAAACTTAAAAAATCGAATCATTGAAGAATTACGCTTAAAACATCACCTTTTTCATGAGTTCTTCGGAAAGTTTTGTAAATCCCGATTTCTGGGGGAAATGAGATATTTTCTGTTTGAGCTGAATGAAAACCCCTGAATCATGCATGCATATTAGCGAATATTATTGAGATTTGTCAAAAATGCGTTATCGCGTGTGTGGCATGAATTAACACAAATTTCGCGCTTCTTTTTGGGTAGGATGTACGAGTTTTCCATCGAAATGTACATAACTTGCGTGCACGTATCTCAGTAGAAATAAGGGGGTTCGGACCCACAAAAAACATTTCAGAAAAATTGGAGAAATAGGACTTTTTAAATGTGATTTTGTGCTATTTTTTTTGCTTTTTGGGTCTTGAAATAGGACGGCCAGCTACGTGCCTGAGAATTCGGTTATGAAGTGATTGCCATTTTGAATAATCGATAGAAGCGACTTAATGCAGTATCGCTAGAAAAATGGCCTTATCATGTAAAAGCGTTCAATGACTTAGTCTATTTTGAACATTTTTATTTTTTTGCCAGCAAAAAAGCTTAAACACTAAAGTTACCGCTCTGAATTTTTGAGATTTTACGTCTCCTGCGGATCCAGGTTTTGTCCGTGTACCTACATACGTAGATTTAGTCAAAGTATGCAAAAATAATTTTCAAAATGATTTGAAATAAAAGTAATAAAATTATAAATCAATGAAATGTATATAAATAAAATAAAACCAAGTAGAAAATATAGTAAAAGCCAATAAATAAAATCTTTTCGAAAATTGAAAAAAATTTCCAAAAAAATCGAATTTTATGTTAATAAAATGCGTAAATATATCATATTGTTCTGTTTTGTGCAGTGCTATAATCATAGCGAAAGTTGCGTGAGAAAAGCCAGCGTACTGTGCTTAGTGGCTGTGGATAATTAAGTGGGTGGCGAAAAATTGGAGTCGTTTTTGGAAGGATTGAGCACAAATAAGGTACGTACAATTCATTTTTATTTCTTCCAAACAGTGGAATTCATGTAAATTATTTAGATTCAAAAAAAAATTTAACGTTTCTATAAAATTGGAAAAATGGAACAAATTCGCCAACATGAAATGTATGAAAACATGGGGAGATGGAAATGAAAACCTTGGAAAAAAATCAAATCGTTTGAAATAAATTTTGGAAAAATAAAAAATGAATCCGTTGAAACAAAATAAGTGAAAGACGAGCATGGAATGCACGTGACCGCACGTAGTACATTCCCAAAATTTGCAATTATTCGCATACCTAAATGCTAGAATTTGAATTTTTTGATTTTTTTAGTAATTGTGGAGTTGGGCCTTATTGGACCACTAGAATGCGCTTGTTTTATTCTGTTCTCTATGTTTGGTGGGAATCCTCCACCTACGGTTTTTTTGCATTCGGCAAAGATTTTTTCTGATTTACAAAGACTTCTCGGACCGTCTTTGTACATTTTCGGGAAGACAAAAATTGTAAAAAGGTATAAAATTCCAAAGTATTTTCGGCACTTCTCGCCGAATATGACTAATGGTCTGTCCTTACGACTTTTTTTTGCAGAAAACTCACTTTTCTATGCTGATTCCGGGTGTTTTCCATTTTAGACCGAAAGCAGAAGTGCATTAAACATTTTTTCTTCTAAATGGTAATTTTTCTCTCTATCTTCTTCTTTGAGCTTTTTTTGAGTTTCCTATCATTTTTGTTTCGCAACATTCCCTTTAAACTATCACGGCCCTTCATTAGTTTACAATTTAAAGTAATTTATTATAAAATTTAATTTGAATAATTTGTGATCGACTGGGGTATTTCTGATTTTGAACGTCTCTTGATAATAATTTTGCCCTATTCTTCTAACTGTTTTGTACACTTTACATTATTTTACATTCTACCGTCATTTCACTACACTTTACAGTATTTTACATACGTTTGATGTACTATCGAAACTTTTCAGATTAAACTGCTTCATATGTATATTAACAAAACGCAGTCGCCCACTTTGAGCCACTAAGCATCGATTTCGATTAGCTAGCTCATCAATGGCTTATTTTGGATGGCGTCCGTCTTATCGTCTTCTCGTTCGGTTTAAAGTAGCTTACTGTCCGTATTTTCACGCAATAGCGCACTTCTTCATTCGTGTCACTTAACACTACGCGTTGATACTTATTCTACGTTTTTACTTTCCACGTACATAGGCTAAATTTGAGCTATTTTTAGCTCGATTGTACCTTCCCTGTTCCCGAAATAGTTTGGGACTCGATTGTGTCGACTTGTTTTAGGCAAAAGCCCGCTTTTTTATTTTGTCTTCAATTAGTATATACTATATATATATATATATATATATATATATATATATGTAGTATATATATTGCCCCTAAAATATAGGTCCCGATAAAATATTAAGAAAATATATAGTTTTGCTCGCACCTACCCGGATCTGCCCGAACCGGAGAATAACTGGGCCATTCAGTTAATAAAATCTGGCATTTAGCCAAGTTTTGATTATCTTTTTGACTCGTCCTTACATTGTTGAAAATGCTGAGTGTAAAGTAAAGATATTGACGGATATACATGTATCCTACTGAGACGATCCGGAAAAGTCATTTTACATATCGGAAAAATTTTTGTCGAATACGAGAAAAACCGTGGATAGACCCCTCAAAAATCCTTGTTTTAGGAAATATTTCAGTTTTTCAAGATTTTATACCAGTGAGCCAGACCAGAAAGTCTAAAAATGTTTCCTTTTTAATCCTACCGTTGTTTTTTGCCCTTTTTTCTACGATACGTTTTCGCCTTATCTTAGAAATCTGCCCTTTGTTATTACAGCAGTCTTTGGGCCACACTGCTGCAGCATGTTCATCTTTGTCATAAATGTTTATTTAGGTATGGTATTCTTTGTTTCGTGTGTCTGTGTCTTATTTAAACGTATGAGCCTATATCGTCGATTGCATATTGTAACGATGTGTATACGTGACAGTGTAAACAGGACATACGTTTTTAAAAATATTTTAACAAAAAATTCAAACTATTTATAAAGAGAAAATCGCGCAGTTATCCAGTCATTTTGTAAAATTAAAGACATACGAATATGTAGTTCGTATGTATCTCTGCCCTTAAAATTTTTAGCTAACAAAAATCCTAGCTTTACACGAGTTTTTTCGGTTGATTGAGTTGATCAAAATTATTTGATCACATTAGCTGTGATCAAAATAACTCGAAATTCATCAAAAAATTCACTTTAAAGTGCATGTCTCTTTGTACTAATGAGACTTCAAAATCAAAAGTCTTATTAGAACGCGAATGTAAAGTTCATTCGGAGAATTTCGCTTCTGATTAATTTCACATTGTTTGTATTTGCTTCGTTTTATACATGGAGCTTTATATAATGCCATTTCGTTACAAGTTTTCGAGAAATTCTGCAGAAAACGATTAGAATCATGTGGAAACAGTGTTGGTGTGTTAAGCGGAATAAAGTAGTGCATGACATACAGTCTGAGGAGAGCGTTCATTCATAAGCAGCACCAAAATTCTGGGGTGCAAGATTTCCTAGGGGTCAAAAAATGGTCTTAAACAATAGTGGTATAGCGAAACAACGCCATTTTTCAATGTTTATTTTCGAGCTTTATCCATTGGCAACAAGAAATTGCTAAAAAATTTCAAAATTTGAGTATTAGGGGGTGTTCGGCCATTCTGAGGGAGTGCATGCATGCCCCACACGCCCTTGTGTGAGAACGTTTCCTATTGAAAACCATTAAGAGTCAATGTCTGTAAGAATCACCTTGCTGTAATAGTGACTTACGTAAGCAAAAGAATTATTTTTATTTGTTTTAACATATATTACACAACTTTTTACGCTGATTCCGAATCTGGAAACCGTTTTACACAAAAATGATTTTTTGCTGACTTATAGGGGTGTAAAGCGTGAAAAATCGAAATATGTGCCGAATTTCATATATTGATCAATATTTTCAAGAATCATGAACATTTTTAAATGCAATTTTTTTAAATTACAGAATATTGAATGGGCTTCACAAAAAGTATAAAAAGTTTGTTTACCGGATCATTCCACGGGATACAGCAGTCAATAAAAGTCAAAAATATGAATTTTTGCACTTGCAAAATTTTTACTTTTTTAGCCATAAGTGCAGAGTGGTCATAGAAAATCGAAACTTATTCCACCACAATATGTGCCACCTATGTACACGTTTCTGTGTAAAAAATGTAGGATATGTGATGGATAGTTATTGACCACTTTTGACAAAAGTGAAATTAACTCATGTGTTCAAATTTCAAAAATGATACATTTGTGCTATAAAAAATTTAACATTTCGATTTATAACTCCAGAACTGTAGAACATTGTGCTACTGCATCATACCACAGCTTGTACCATCTATGTGCCTAAGTGCTTGCAAAAGATCATGCGTATACCTTGACTGGTTGTTGACCGTTCCTGACAAACGATAATTGAACTCAATTGGTCAAAGTCGAAAAAATCATACATGTCTGGTACAAATGACTTTCTTTTTGGAATTGTTATTCGGAAAAATAAAATTCATCTTTTCGCCACATTACACCACAATTTGCACCTAATTATATGCAAAAATCCATCCATATATGTTTGATATTTATTGACTACTTGTGGACAACGTAAATTTAGCTCCATCGGTCAAAATCAGAAAGTCACTTATTAGTGCTCCAAAAAAGTTTTCTTTCGGCTCTATAACTCAAGCATTAGGATACATTTTTCAACCGCATTACACCATAGTCTCTACCATATTTGTCCCTAATTGTAAACAATGAAATCATCTGTACATTCTACGTACTTATTTATCAGCCCTGTTTCACAAGTGTGAACTTAACCTAATGGGTCAAAGTGAAAAAATGCATGCTTTTGTTTCAAATAATTTTATTTTATATTTCTAACGAGAAGTAAAATCTATCTGGTGACCATACTACGCCAAGGTTCGAACTATCTATTTGCCTAATTGCATGCAAAAAATTCATACATATATGTTGGATTATATTTATTTATTATTATTACCAGTAGAAAATTCTATTATAAAGGAATATGTTTTATATCGCCAAAATTCAATTGTCAAAACATTCTGAATGAATCAATGTGTCTTTAACGTCATCTGCCTCATCATCTAGATTTGGGTCTGGTTAGGAAAAATCATCTAAGCAGTCATCTTCATCAGTTTCAATTGGGACAATTGCTTCTTTTTCGTGCTTCCCGCGACCAAAATCCCGCAATTTGCTGCCATGATAATAACTCAGATTGCTCGAATTGGGGCAATCTTCGCATTTCAGTTGCAGTCTCCCTCGGATCGCACTTTCTTCGAGTCTTATCATCAAATTTTTTAAGCAAATATTGGCACTGGTTTTCTGTGAATGCTTTACAAGATCTTTTTTGCCTTAAAGCCCAGCTCAGTCGGTAATCTTTGGATTGAGTCATCATCTGCATATATCTCCCAGAATTGCTGCATAACTTCATTTAGACTTGGAAGCCAAGGCATTAGCTGCCGATTTTCTATTTGTTTCTTGTACGTTGTAATAGCTACATCATGACATGTCAGTCGCTCAGGCTGAAACTTGTGATTTGCTAACTCCATGTGATTTTCAAGGGATCGATGTCTTTGAAATGATTTCACGCAACCAGGAACAGTACAAGTAAACAGTTGCAAAGATCTTGCTGAGCTGTCTTATGGTAAAACTGGCACAAATGTTGCTGTTGACTGGTCCCTTGTCATGGGCTCTTCTAGGATGAAGAAACAAGAAACAAAAAAAAATTGGCAGCTAATGCCTTGGCTCCCAAGTCTAAATGAAGTTATGCAGCAATTCTGGGAGATATATGTAGATGATGATTTAATCAAAGATTACCTACTGGCTGGGCTTTAAGGCAAAAAAGATCTTGTAAAGCATTCACAGAAAACCAGTGCCAATATTTGCTTAAAAAATTTGATGATAAGACTCCAAGAAAGTGCGATCCGAGGGAGACTGCAACTGAAATGCGAAGATTGCCCCAATTCGAGCAATCTGAGTTTTTATCATGGCTGCAAATTGCAGGATTTTGGTCGCGGGAAGCACGAAAAAGAGAAGCAATTGTCCCTATTGAAACTGATGAAGATGACTGCTTAGATGATTTTTCCTAACCAGACCCAAATCTAGATAATGAGGCAGATGACGTTAAAGACACATTGATTCATTCAGATGTTTTGACAATTGAATTTTGGCGATATAAAACATATTCCTTTATAATAGAATTTTCTACTAGTAATAATAATAAATAAATATAATCCAACATATATGTATGAATTTTTTGCATGCAATTCGGCAAATAGATAGTTCGAACCTTGGCGTAGTATGGTCACCAGATAGATTTTACTTCTCGTTAGAAATAGAAAATAAAATTATTTGAAACAAAAGCATGCATTTTTCACTTTGACCCATTAGGTTAAGTTCACACTTGTGAAACATGGCTGATAAATAAGTACGTCGAATGTACAGATGATTTCATTGTTTACAATTAGGGACAAATATGGTAGAGACTGTGGTGTAATGCGGTTAAAAAATGTGTCCTATTGCTTGAGTTATAGAGCCGAAAGAAAATTTTTTGGAGCACTAATGTGTGACTTTTTGATTTTGATAAATTGAGCTAAGTTTACGTTGTCCATAAATGGTCAATAAATATCGAACATACATGGATGGATTTTTGCACATAATTAGGCAAATAGATAGTGCAAATTGTGGTGTAATGTGGCCACAAGATGAATTTTATCTTCCTAATGACAGCTCTAAAAGGAAAGATATTTGTACTACATATGTATGATTTTTTCGACTTTGACCAATTGAGTGCAATTACCATTTGTCAGAAATGGTCAACAACCAGTTAAGGTATACGCATGATCTTTTGCAAGCACTTAGACACATAGATGGTACAAGCTGTGGTATAATGCAGTCGCACAATGTTTTACAGTTCTGGAGTTATAGATCGAAACGTTAAATTTTTTATAGCACAAATGTATCATTTTTGAAATTTGAACAAATGAGTCAATTTCACGTTTGTCAAAAGTGGTCAATAACTATTCATCACATATCTACATTTTTACACAGAAATGGGTACATAGGTGGCACACATTGTAGTGAAATAAGGTTCGATTTTGTATGACCACTCTGGACTTATGGCCAAGAAAGTAAAAATGTTGCAAGTGCAAAAATTCATATTTTTGACCTTTTTCGACTGCTGTATCCCATGGGATGATCCGGTAAACAAACTTTTTATACTTTTTGTAAGTCCCATTCGATCTTCTGTAATTAAAAAAACTGCATTGAAAAAGGTTAATTATTCTGGAAAATATCAATCAACATATGAAATTCGGCACATATTCCGATTTTTCACTTTTACACCCCTATAAGTCAGAAAAAATCATTTTTGTATAAAATGGTTTTTCAGATTCGGTATCAGCGTAAAAATTTGTGTAATATATGTTAAAATTAGGAAAAATAATTTTTTATAGACTGACTCTTAATTTTATACAGAAGTGGACCGAAACCCCAAACCTATATAAGATGGACCGCAATTATTCTACCAATGCTGCCTTGCGTATTTGTTTAAACTATTCGCTTTGTACTTTAATCGTCTGTCAAAGGTTCGGATTGGTTTAAAGCTGCAAAATAGCGAACATTTTTATTCCCAGATCACTATACAACCGAATCGATGTCAAATTAATGTCCTTTAGCAATGTCATATAGAATTTATGTTTTCTTCCTCGAAGTGAAAACAATATTTGTGTATGCCGTACTAATGTCTACCTTAGGACTTCTTTACATGTTGTTCTCATGTCATAGCTTTGCGCACTAATTCACATTCCCCATTGTCAATAATTGTTCTTAATTCGACTGAGGATTACATAGATATGTATAAAGACGATTATGTGTCTTGTCGCTACTTTTAATCTTTGTTCGGCTTGCTTTACATTTTCGCTTCGATTTCGCTGCTTTTACTGTAATTACTCATTATAACTGTAAACTTTTAAAAAGTGAATACTGGGGGGTATTCTGCTTTCTGGGGAGTATTCGGCCTTCTGAGGGTGTATACCAGACGTGTTCTTGGGTGGTAGGGTTTGGAAAGATGGTTTGACCCCCCCCCCACAAGGATGGCTGCGACCCCCCAGAATTCTCGATTTTTTGTAAAAAATGTAAAAAGTGCCTTTTTGAGTGTTTTTAGCTGTTTTGGCTAAAAAATCTCAAATTTTCGGTGTTTCGCGCCATACACACATTTTTGATCATATTTTGTTCAATTTACTCAGTTTTTTCAAATTGTTGGGCATTTTTTACGTTTATTTCTAGAAAGAATTAACATTGTCTTAAACGTAAAAATGGTGTTTTTAGCGTGTGCCCATCGTTTTTCAGCACATAAAGGCACTTTTAAAAAATTAGGCCTGATTCCCCTTCTCCGCCTCAGAATAACCTTGCTGTACATGTATGGTGTGTTTCCCAATCCCCCCACGCCCACGTGTGGGGAAACAGGCTTATTGTAGCAATGTTATAACACATAAGCATATATCTTGTGAACCAATGAACCAATTGATGCGAAATTTAAGAATTATAATTTTTACATATGTACCGAGTGGTCTTACAAATGTTTTGTACAAAATTCCCTCAATATAGACAAAAAGTAAATACAATTATTGTGTACAATCTAGTGAATCGCATGAGAAATTATATGTACATAAATCTTTTACATACTTATTCATTATCTTATTAGTTTATGGATAAAGTGACGGTTGGGGGAGTGCCTCAACCCCATTGGATCCAAGATATTTAAGAATATATATATTAGAGAAATGCATTTCGCAAAGTTTACGAACATTGGTCAGATTTTTCCAGCTCTTTGCGCTTAAAAATTATTGATGTAAAGAATATCCAGAAATCATGTGCATCTAATCAGGATAAAGAAAATCTATCTCAACTGCAAGGTTTTCCTGAGATCTAGTGGACAAAAATTTAAGAAAAGCTATAGAAGCTGCAAAACAGGATATTGGCTACCAGAAACCAGTCTCAAATGGATGGATTAGTGCAGCCACTATCAAACTGTCAAATGAACGTAGACTAGCTAATAACCGATCAAAAACAAGATGCTGCAAAATCGCTTGCCAAAAAAATCAAGCAACAGGCATACAAGGACGAAGATGCTTACTGGAACCAGAAAGCTACAGATCTTAAAATATATAGCTAGAGATACAGGTGAAGCCAAGGATCTATTTCAGCTGATGAAATAACTGGCAAAAAAGTACACCCATCCTATCAGCGATGTGATTTGCGATGGAAGTGGGAACTGAACTTGCAACAGAAGTGCAAACCTCAAAGTAAGTGTTCAACATTTTACAGATCTGCTCAAAATACCCCCCCCCCAGAAATCAAAATACCCTCCTCCAGAATTCAATTTTTGAAAATTTTTTCCGTTTTTTTCGCAATTTTTTGATGCCAAATGGATAGTGCTCGATGAGGAACGTTGAAAAATGGTGTAATTTCGCCATACCACCATTTTTAAGGCAATTTTTTGACCTTCAAAAAATCTTGCACCCTTCCCCCAGAATTTTCTTGCTGCCCACGTATGGGTAGCAAGAGCGGACCCCTGCTACATTGTGGGGGATGTGTTAGGGGTGGGTGCAACTCCCGCTGAGGACCCACAGGCAATAAGAGTGGACCTGGAAGTCATATACACTATGTCAGGGATGACAGCTGACGCAACAGCTGATACCCTATTTCACAGCATATAAGGAACAAACGTTCTCAAGCAAGAGAGCCGGTCTTGGCGCAGTTGGTAACACAGCTGTGCACTTGGGCTTTATTTACACTTAGGCTTACTTTACACTTGGGCTTAGTTTGCACTTAGGCATAATTTACCCTTTTCACTCCTTAACTATATCCTATCCTTAATCATTAACTATTCTTAACCATTGCCTATCCTTAATCATTTTATAACGTTGCCATCCAGGGTACCACGTATACCTACTCAACCATTCTCATGACATCCCAGTATGAGTTTGAACCCGCCTGTGTTGCTGCCTATTCAAGAAATATGACATCCCAGTACAACCTTATATGCGCCCAAACGTGCTTATTGTAGAACTTTAATAAATATACATTCCTAGTCCTCAGCAGAAAAGTGGTACCTACGTGTAGAAAAGATAGGCCGACTTTTTCACACGTTATAACATAGTGGTACATGCGAAATACACGCGCAGGGGGTTTCCGTGCTACATGTCTTCAAAAACCCTCCGTGCCTACAATTACATATTTTTGACTATGGTGCACAGATAAATGAAAAGCAGTGTTCAATTTAGCTGTCAAGAGCTACAATAGTATCGTGAGGGTAGCTGAGCAAGGCGTACATAAATTAATTTAAAAAAATTCATCTGTTAAACTATGGTGTTTTACACAACTTCGGTCATAAATTTTAAACTAAGTATCTCCATCAATAAAGCTGACAGATTGCGATTATAGGATTGATCTGGTATAGAATTATCGTAACCCTCAGCTTACTGTCGATAAAAATTCTAAGAATTTATGCACAAAGTTATGTGAAATACTCTATAATAGAAAACGTACAAAAAGTCACATACAAAAATAGGCGTTTATATCACTTATGCGGAGTGGGGATGGAGTTTTTCAAAGATCAAAAAATGGTCTTAAAAGTGGTGGCAGGCGAAAAAACACCACTTTCCAACCTTTCTCATTGAGCACTATCCATTGACATCAAAAACTTGCAAAAAACAGAAAATTTCTAAAATTGAATTCTGGAGGGTATTTTGTGGTTTCAGATGGGAGCATTCTACCGTCGGGGGTGTATAACCCCCAACCCTTCACGCCATGTGAGTAGGAGTGAGCCACAGAAAAGTCCCAATAATAATTTTGCGATGAATAAAGATCGTTAAACTAGCTTTAGGCCCTGATTGAACTTCGATATATCGAGACTAGCTTCAGCTAAGCCTAACTAACGCTGATCACAATTTTTCAAACAGCGAAGTCGGGTTTAAGCAAACAAATTGAAACCGGCCTCCTGAGTTGTGATAAGTCAGCCGTACGATTATCAGCCACGCAAAAGTTACTCAGTCACAAATGAGAGAAACGTTTATTGTATGTACAATTTTACAGATCTGAATTGTTAAGCTGTTTGATTTAGCCGTTATCGAGCTATGACGTTTTGTCTGATCACGCTGATAAACTTAAGCGAGGATTGTACACTGTGTTTGCATTTGTTTCTGACATGGCCGTCGAGGTAACAGATAATCGGCATTAAACTAGGATTCATTAGTTATTCATCACAAGTCAGACGAGAGCAATAAGTTCGAGAACAATTAAGGGCTTATTTACTTACCATTCTTCTTATTTTTTACTTGAATTGTCTTTGTCTAATCGAAATATCGGTATGCAAATTCATGCGGATTTTTATGATTTTTCCTCATATATATACCCACGTCTCAAGGTCTATCATTATTAAAGAACTCGCTTTCATTCGATAATCTGGCGCATAATCGTAGCCATGAATACTTTCATATATTTGTGGTGTATGGTGATCGTTTCCGGTCTAACTGCTGGTAAGCGGATGTGCCTTTGAGCAGGGGGTAAGAGATGAGAAGAGCGAAACTGTTAAGAGAAACAATTGAAAAATTGTAGGAAACAGATAAAATTCCACTCATTTCTGTAAATGATCGTAATGATAAATTTTAATTAGAACAATTTTTGCTTACTTAACAATTACATAAAGGATATTTGAAACCATTTGAACCCAATGAAGCCGTTTAGCTTAATCCAAACCAGCCGTAATGGGGTGTGATGCTGGTTGGCCATGCAATGATTTAATAACAGAGTAGTAGTAATGTAGAAAAAGCTACACTAATTAACTACAGGCACTATAATTTATCATTTTTAGGTGAACCAATATGCGACCCCATTGATTGCCGGTGTAGTTTCGGAGATGTCTGCCTGAATAAGGATGATGGAGGCAAATGTAGTGAGTACATTCGTGTATTAATTACAGTGCAAATATCTCGCGCTAACCTACCCAATGGTGGATCCAAGATTTTCCTAAGGACGGGGTGGGGCATACTCAAACATTTCCGAAGACAGTCGAAAACAGGTCTAGAAAATTTGTCCTTCGTGTGGGAATTAGCGTTTACCGGCATTTGTCATTGTCTACTTTTATTTAAACTCGCTTTTGTCGCAATATTTTTTTGACAAATTTAGAGATTTTCGACTATTTTCAGCGAAAAAAGCATTATATTTCTTTGACTTCAAAGAAATAGAACGTTTTTCAGTACAGGTGGATGGACGATTGGCAGATTGAATGGCCGCTGAATTTCTTGTATTTGCAGAGTATGATGCAGAGCAGTGTCTGAAATTTTCAGAGGGTTTGCTTGTGAATAAAATATACTATGCTACAATTGCTGTTTCTGCTCTTGAAATTGTTTTAAAACATTTTTCGGAAAAATATGGCTTTTGGGCAGTCTGCCAAAAGTAAATGTCATTTATACTCGTTCGCTTGTAATATCCGGCGCGAAGCTCAGCAAATGTCTGAGCAATTATCAGCACTAACAGCCAGAAATCATTAAAAATTACATATTCAATCTTTATCTCGCCATCTATTATGAACCAATGGTGGGATATCCGCATCTGCTCATTTCGAAATACCAGTTGAAGATTAAGCTGTAAATAGACAATCTTATCTCATGGTCAAATGTGATTCGATTTGACTGTGTTGTCCCAATATTGCGGCTTCGAGTCATGGCGTACAATTATACATGGGCGTATGTTGGGAGAGGGGTGCTAGACTCCTTTTAAACTCGAAATCTCCGTAATACAGCGGACTTCCCTATATAAAACTTTCGGCCTTTTTCTGCGATTTTCGCCCCGTCAGATCCCCTCCAAGAATTCAGTTGCTGCCCGTATACGCATTACTGCATAATGTACGCCTGTATTTTAAAAGCACTATGCATTTCACATTCATAAAATAATGCACGTGAACAAGGTCGTGAAGGATTGAAACCCAATAATCTGTGGTCAGGAAGCGGGAAACTAATTACTTTTTTCTTCAAACAATTGTTACGTTGAAGAATTTAGAGGGGGATCTGACGAAGCACATAGTATGAAAAATGCCAAAAAAATAATTCTGGGAGATGTGTTGGATTTTAAAGAGGTTGAATTTTATCTAAGCATCTCTCACCGCATCACATCCATGTTTGGTTGTAAGTTAAGAGTCATTTGGCTATGTTGAGAGTCATAGTGTCAATAATAGGACTCGCGTTGGCAATGCTGAGACTGGTGGCAATGTTAGGATGGGAACCACACCTGGGCGTGGGGGGTTTGGGGGTATGCAGCCCCCAGAAACCAAAATACCCCCCCCAGAAATCAAAATACCCCCCCAGAATTCAATTTTTGAAATTTTTTTCGTTTTTTTCGCAATTTTTTAATGCCAATGGATAGTGCTTGATGAGAAACGTCGAAAAATGGTGTTTTTATCGCCACACCACCATTTTTAAGGCCATTTTTCGACCTTCAAAAAACTATTGCACCCTCCCCCAAAATTTTCTTGCTGCCCACGTATGGTGGGAACTACAGCATGGGAATCCTGGGAGGGTCAGACCCTAAAATATTTAGAAAAAGCTTTTTTTCGGTCCAAAAAAAACGGAGCGTTACGCATCAAAAACACTGTGTTTCTACGTTCGAGGCAATGCTTGTTCTTTCAAAGACATAAAAACGTAAAAAAATCTGAAAAATCGGTAAAAATCGAGTAAATCGAATAAAATAAAGTCACAAAATGTGTATATGGCACAAAATGCCAAACATTTGATGTTTTCGAGCCGAAAATAAGCTATAAATGATAAAAATGGCACACTTTTCGCAAGTCATACCAACTTTTATGAAATGTCGAAAATTCTAGTTGGCGCAGCCATTTTGCGAGGAGGAGGTTGAGTTGCCATTCTGGGTGGTCAAACGCCCTCTCCCAATAATACGTCTGGCGGGAGTAATCCTGAAAAGCTGAGCTAGCACACCTGGGCGTGGGGGTGAGGGGTTTGGGGGTATGCACCCCCCAGAAACCAAAATACCCCCCCAGAAATCAAAATACCCCCCCAGAATTCAATTTTTGAAAATTTTTTTCGTTTTTTTTCGAAAGTTTTTGACGCCAATGGATAGTGCTTGATGAGAAACGTCAAAAAATGGTGTTCTTATCGCCATACCACCATTTTTAAGGCCATTTTTCGACCTTCAAAAAAATCTTGCACCCCCCCCCCCAGAATTTTCTTGCTGCCCACGTATGTGAGCTAGTCGTTCTTGCTGGATGTGCGGTGTCATTCATTCAACAGTATGTAATTCGAATAGCGACGGTTGGATTCAGACATGCAAGAGTTAAAAATTTGAGTAGGTTTTAATTTTTCTCGAAATCTGTAGAAAACGCCTTAAAATGGCTTAAAATCGCATGTTTTTGCAAAAATAGCAAGTATCAGGGGAACAATGAACTGTGGGTAAGAATTCCACATTATTACATGCATATATGCTCGGAAGGAATTTGGACGGCCAGTACAATTTTAAGAATGCGAGCTATATGTTCCTTCTAGAAATTCTTGGAAAATAACGAAAATAACGTCAGAATAATATATCGAATTTGATGACGCCCAGAAATTTAGAAAAAATCGTTAATAACAAATTAGTAAAAAAAGTTCAAATGAGTAAAAATTTGAAAAAATTTAAAAAAGAAAAGTCAGGGGTGAAAAAATGTTCGAAAAATTGTTTTAATAAAAATAATTATTAAAGCAAGTAATAAAACATATTGCTCTTGAAGGAGGAAAATCAATGAAAATTTGTTTTTTTCAATCCCGTAGAGTATTTTTAGAAGTGTAAAATTAATTTTCCACCAGCTAAAAAATGATTTTAACATACATTGTGATGAAAATAATCTGAGGAATACATTCACAGATGACTGTTCGCCATGAAATAGTTTTTAAAAATGAGCTTGCTAAGCGAGAGTTGTAAACCAAGAGGAACTAGAAGTTTGAACCTGCCATTACATTATTAAGCGAACTATAAAAGATTTCAAACGTAAAGAAAATGAAAAAGGTGGTATGTTGGTAAATCAAAACAAATTTAAAGGATATGATGAAACAATATTGTTGAGAATGGGACGATCATGTGCTATGCACAATGACTCCTTGATCAAAAGATCAAAGGAGTTGGGTGCTCGACTGATAACCTTCAAGCAATCTGATGTAATTGGATGATTGCTATTTAAGATATGTTTGTGAATAGCGGATAAGCTATCACCCTGAATTGACTTCCCTGTTAGGAGCGAGATACCAGTATGCTTTGTAATTATACTCCCAAAATGTTGGCGAGTTTCGCCCATGTAACTAGCCATACAGCTAGAACATGTATACTTATATACTAAATTTGAGAGTAGCTTACAGTATCCTTCGTTCTTGAAAAATCGGCTGATACACATGACAGGTTTATAAACAAACCTTACTCTTATCTGAGGGTAAAATGCAATTCTGCTGCACACATTGTATCCATGCACACCAGTGTAAGGCAAAACAAGAGAATAACATAGTCGATCACACCTGACTATTATGTCATCACCCTTATTATAAACCTTTGTCGTTGAAGTCTGATATGACTTCATCAATCAAGCCAAGAAGATACTCATTTTGCAGTAGAGTCTGGTCACGGTTAAAGGCAGTCTGCTTATTGAGGACACCCATCAAATTCTTAAAAGGCAGCAGATAATCACAGTAATAGATCTTCCTATGTGTAATTACAGTACTTCATACCATAAGACAAGACAAACTTCTGATGAGCTGTCAAAACTCGGTTATTAAAATTAACCTTATGCTAGTCAGGATCATTACTATTGAGACTTTTTTTGCATAAGCAAGTTTTTGACCTTCTTGCTATGCAACTATCTAACATGGTTGAGATATTAAGACAGATTGCGTCTGATGTATGTTAATGCTACCTGAGTATCCAGCTAGGACACTCGTGAATCTAACAAGGCAATATGCGCCTTCTAATAAGTCAAGACTCTTTCGACCACTTTGATTTTACCTTTCAATTCCTCATTCAGGAGAAGCCTCTGGCATGTTATGTAAAACTTAGAACGCTTAAGCAGCCTATTGCAACTTCTCTTCATAATGTGAAGGCAGGTTTAAACTTTAAGTTTCTCTTGGTTTACAACTCTTGCTTGGCAAGCTCATTTTTCAAGAATACATTTAACTCTTTCTTTGTGTTTGCACTATATATAATAGAATTAATAATCATTTTATTGCCTAGAGAGCTTAGATATCGAAATGAATGGCGGCGAATGCATAGTTGTCAATGGCTCTGATAAATATGCACACCACTACGTAAGATAAGCTCTGAATTGAATTGAAATGTATCTTGAATGTTTTATAGCACTGCCTACTGTCCTCTAAAAGCGCAATAGTGATTAGCCTACTTTCGTTTAATATTTTCTGTTTTTATAACATTTTTAAAACTTTTAGAATGTTTCTTTCCTATGCATATGGAATACGGTAAGCAAATAGACAATAAATATTTATTTTTCCTGTAAAGATAAGAAGTCTTGAACATCATTGAGTGCTTTCCAGCTGATTTGTCGTGACGAGGAAAATTGATTTCGCCCATAGTTCCCCTCCCCAAACGATCAAATTAATCGAAAAACCTCTCGATAACATTGAAAGAACACGTGAGTTTCTATCTTTACTTAATTGAAGATAAAGCAAAATTGTTTTTTCCAGTGGACTGAAATCTGATGTATCTAGTAATTGGCTGATCCGATAAAATATATGTTTATGTAGTGGATATGCGGGGTGGTTAAAAATTAAAGCTTAGGTTGGTTCTTATTACTTTTCAGATAATTAAGCAGATTGAATGCGATTTTTTAGTCTGAAAGCTTATTAACAATGTAAGGATATGATGAAGTTTCGTTCATATTGATTAGCCTTTAGTTACTTCGCACCAAATAAGGCAAAAGTCATTTTTTAGTATTTTGTAGATTCAGTGCATAAAATCAGCTAATTTTACATCTTTATAAATTTCCAATAAGAAATGATAATTAGAGACGGGTTGCATATGTGAAATTTGAATTATTTCATGACATTCTTTTATTTTTAATTTTAATTAGTTAAGTCCCGTGGCAAATGACTGCACTTTTTTACGGGTGCTATCTTTACATATAAGCCTATTCAATCTGCATGCAGTATCTAAGAAGTGCAAACTTTGATTTACAATTGATTTATCTGTGACAGAAAAAGGGAAAAACTTTCATTAGTCAAATAATAGTTTAAATTCACGGATCCATAAAGGTAGGTTCTGCCTATAATAGATGCTCATGACCAATATCAATAAAAAAGGACTCTACTAAAATGTGTGTATCTTCAGGACAACTAAATAATCACATTCATCACTTCAACGTCTTAACGCACTTAAATAGGGTTTCTAAGTTAGGTAGCGCGATAGCTCTACCTATAATATACTTGGCCATCCTTTTTTCTTATGTGCCGCCACAGCGAGTGCGAAATTTGTGTCCCCCCTCACAGCTATAACAGCACACATCTGGGAAGTGCGGTTTTTTTTAATCGATGGATAATTAAAAAATTCGATGCCGACTTTTTTGTTTACACGCAAACTGAGTTAGCAATGAGCGTTTAAAGTGTAAACCGAAAAATCAAATAATTTGTGGAGTGCCAATTTTTTAAATGTTGCCCCCTGAGCTGTAGATTACGAATCGGACCTTAAAATTTCTTTACATTCAACGGTTGTTGCAGAAAAATGTAAAGTATATGGGCTTTTTACTCTTTGCTTGTTTTCAGCTTATCTGACTCAATTTTGGTTTTTGTGCAGTCCAATTGATTTTATAATGTAGAGGGTCACAAAATCTCGGATAACAATTTTTTCCTTTCAACGCAAGATTGTGTAAAGTAGACGTTTTTTTACTGTTTTCATGTGCAGAAGCATATCTAACTCATTTTTACATTCTGTGCAGTCTGATTGGATTTAAAAGGTAGACAGTTATGAAATCTAGGAGTATTTTAATTTTTTTCCGAAAAAGTAATAATTTCAAATTTAGAGGCGGTTTATTGTAAAGAGTCTGGGACAAAAAAATGATTTTTTCCTGCCATATTCTCCACTTAGCAGACAGAACGTGGTAATTATCTTTTAAAATGTGCCTCGTCCTAAGCGCTTCACGGCAAAATTTATTTTGTTTCTTTACAATCAATATTGCATTATTAGTGCAGGTGTAAAGTTTACACTGAAAAAATCTTTTCCGTTCAGAGCATCGTGGATGATGAATTTTCAAAAAACTATTCTCCGTAAGGTCAGAATAACGAATCTGACCTTTTAAAAAGACTAATAGATTCGAATCTTCGGAATGCTTACTTTTACAATTTTTTAATTCTTTTGGCAAAACCATGCACTCTCGTTTGACTTATTCATCTATTTATGTTCTGCAGCTGGCACTTTTTGTTTTTTGAATTTTGCCTCAGTTCTCAAATAGGAGTGTAAAGAGTTCGAAAATCTGGGGGTAAAAAGACACATTCTAGCCGAGTTTTCGACTTGTTTATGCCTGCTAACAACTCCGATTATGAGATTTAGGAAATTTTTTCTGACAAAAATTTACTACGGATTAAGGGCTATCCTGCGCTTGCCAGCAAATTTTTCTACAATCAATACGCAATTAGTACCAGGGATTAAAACTTTACACTCTAGTGGATGAGTAAAAAGACAGATTTTGTCCGAGATTTCTCTGCCAACATTTTCAGTAATGAGTTTGGATGAATTGAATAAAATAGAAATAAATTAACTTCTAGAGGCTACACATCTAAACAAGCCGCGTTAAAAAACGTAATATTGTGTTATTTATGGGGGTGTAAAGTTCGAAATCTGAGGTGCAAAATGGGCGGAAAAACAGGTTTTTTTGTATTTTGATTGGTAAATCATATCGAATATTTTGCGGAACATAAGTTTGGCTCAAATAAATGTACCTAAATTGAATGGCTACAAACTGGCCCGAACCGAATTAATTTACACTCAATGGGGCGTTTGGTTCAGATTTTGAAAGTTCTTAATGTAAAGGACAATGGAAAATACAGGGTTTGTCCATTTTTTGTTTGTCACTTTCTCTGTTCAGAAGTCAGGCGAGATCGAATAGGATAAAAATAAAGTACTTTCTAAGGGATACGCGTCACAGCGAATTGCGTTTGTTTGCATCAATATTTAGCTTTTTCGGTATATGTACAGTCAAAAAAATGGGGAGTTTAACGTGTTCTGCCCTGTTTTTTCTGCCAAGTTCTGGGTTATGAGTCTGGACATAATCTCAAGTCTAAAAATTACCAGAAACCAAATGTGATACGACAGTTTGTTTGCACTCAACAGTGGTGTAAAGTGGTTTACATCTGATATTTATTTGTCCTCGGTCCATTGTGTTGACTTAATTTTTTCATAAATGTTGATGGCAATTTCACAGTAATATCAGACTTAGGAATCCGACAAAAATTTTAATATGTAGTTCATACTACAAATTTATTTTACTTCCAAATCTGAGCGTTAGTGTTCCTTACATTGATATTTGCGTAAAGTTTATGCTGAAAAACGTTGATCTGTTTAAATAATGTAAGGTTGTCTTGTTTAAAAAGAATAATGCTGATATTAAGAACCATATCGTTTTCCGCGTTCTTGGACTGCTGTCATTATTGTGGTATGCTACTCATGTGTTTACTGATTGATGTACTCAAATCATGCTAATTGAAAGTAGGGTACTAGCAAAGAAAAATATTCCGATGGAACAAAAAAGATGAATATACTTGGATTGTGGATTATTAAGGATGTAAAAGAAGGGGATTAGAAAAATCTGCCTAAAGTCGCAAAATCGCTAAAAATCATACTTTCTTCAGCAACGGAAATAATCAAAGTATATTTTGTGGTCTCTAAGAAGTGAAAAAATAAATAAATACAAACAAAGTTTCAGATAAGAGTGCTTAAACGAAATCTGTTGCGTTTATTTTTTTAAATTGCTGGCGAGTAGCAACGCTGACTAGCTTCGTATCCTGATTGATAGAAAACTAAGTGGTAATGTATTTAAAGTTGTTTTATTTTGTTTTGAGCATTAAAGCAAGCAAAGCAGGGGCCGATTGATTAGTGCACACAATCCTTAAGAGCATGCAAATCAATTAGAAGTCAATAGTGGACAGAGCCCCGCGCAGGCGGGTCGGTCGCCCCGCCCCACAGGCCCACGCGTCCGCGCGGGCTTTTTGCGGGGCGGGTCACACGGCTGGCGGGGCGGGGCGGGCGGGCCTTATTTTCTAAAATTTTGGCGGGGCGGGGCGGGGCGGGCCTTTCTTTTTTTAAATTTTTGTTGTGCAAAAGGATAACGTGCGCGAAATTGATTTCCGCGCACAAGGTTTCGCGAAATAGACTATAGTTCTAAGTAATGCTCTGCTGCTCATTCTTTGAATAAATACTTAATGAAATAGAACGCATGGGGGCTGTTAAAATAATACAAATTGAAATAATCCAGCTTTACCATGCATAAGCTTACATATATACAGTGTTTCAAAAAACGAAACCCATATTTGACCTTGTAACTTTCCACCGGCTCGCTCAATTTCAATGCAAATTCTTTTAAACGGTAGACAAAAAACCTTTAGTAAGAAGCTTTGCTAGGTTTCGCATCCGTAGCTTGCTCTAGCTCTAGTCAACGCGCAATTGTGTAAAAGTCGTTTTTTTCATTAAATACAATGCGTGTTTAGAAATAAATCATGTGTTTGCAACGTTGTAGCTTTAATCGAGTTAACATTTTAGAATACGGTTCTGCTCTATTCAAAAGCCTCGTTTGTCTAGCTGTTAGCCTGTAAATTTTCGTACTATTACGCTGCTTGGTTCGAGAGTTATTGAGCTTTCGCCAAATGTCATTTCTTAGGTCATTCACAAGCTGCAAGCAACTCGCTGCTTATTTTGTCATTGCTGGCTCAATCGCCGAGGGAGTGACCTTAGGCAAAAGCTCAATAGCTCTTGAACCAACGAACAAAATAAAAAGTAAAATTTGGAGGCAACTAGCTAGATAAATGAGCTTTTAATTGAAGCAAAACCGTATTCTAAAATGTTCACTCTATCTAATGCTACAACGTCGCAAACACATATTCATTTCTTACGACACATTGTATTTATTGAAAAAAACGACTTTTACCCAAATGCGCGTTGTACAAGAACAAATAAAGCTGCGAAAACGAAACTTTGCAAAATCATTACGAAGGTTTTTATCTATTGATTAAAGCAAGTTGCATCCGAATTGAGCGATTTGTTTTGGAAGTTACAAGGTCTGATATGGGTTTCGTTTTTTTGAAACACCCTGTATATATAGGTAGGCAGGTACCTACATACACACGTGTGGGCGTGGGGGGTTTGGGGGCATGCACCCCCAGAAGTTGAAATACCCCCCCAGAAATCAAAATACCCCCCCGCGCAGAAATTTTTTTTGCTTTTTCAGCAATTTTTTGATGCCATTGGATAGTGCTTGATGAGAAACGTCGAAAAATGGTGTTTTTTTTGCCATACGACCACTTTTAAGACCATTTTTTGACCTTAAAAAATTTTTTCACCCCAGAAATTTTTTAACCCCAGAATTTCGGTGTTGCCCACCTATGTCTACATATATGTAGGTACACCACTACGTCCTTACATAAGGTAGACTATCATCTATAGGATTTGAGTAATGGCGAGCATTGGGATCTGCGTTGTCCCCTGGGATCCAGCAGGCCCCCAAAATTGAATTTGTTGTGCTAGTTTTGGCGATTTCGCCCCATCAGACCTCCCTCAGAATTTGAGCAATCAGCAGTGCAAGATTATGCCTTTTGCAGCTTACCTACATACCTAACTACACCTATCACTGTAACATCATTGTTGTTCCAATAAAGTTTATTGCTGTAAGACATTAGCTCTTAATCAATTTACAAAATTGCATTGCACTCATTTACATTGAAGATTTTGTATCACTCATTGTCCGGTTCTTTATCTTCTTGCATTCTGGCTCATTTTCGACCAGAAATGGATACATAGAGTACATGAAAAAATTTTGCGGGGCGGGGCGGGGGCGGGCCTAATTTTTGTAACATTACTGGCGGGGCGTGGGCGGGGCGGGGCGGGCGGGGCGGGGCGGGTCTAAGGAGCTGCGGGGCGGGGCGAGGCGGGCTTTATTTCTTTCTTGGCGGGGCGGGGCGTGTCAAAATTTCGACCCGCGCAGGGCTCTGATAGTGGATATGTTAGTCAAAGACTGCGGAAATGATAAAATGAGACTTAAATGACCAACCCCGAGATTATAAATAAGACAGTCGAACTTGGTGGTTACTCGATCGAAGTGTTTTTTAGAAAAAACATATGGTTAAATTTAAAAGATCGAAGGTCAATTGATTCATGAGCGCAGAAAACGCAAGATCACGCATGACTTGTTGTCACATTCAAAAGTATACATGCACAGCATGAGGATTTCAGGGATTAAGTCCGAAACATTTTCAAAAAGCGCCATTCACGGGCTATAAAACGACATGTACACGTCGAAAAGATTGTTTTTTATGTCTCGGTCAATGCTAGTCCTTTCGAAATAAATATCTCAAAATATTTAGAAAGATTGAGCAAAGTAGAAAGAAATATAGCCAAAAAATTTGTTTTAGCACTGAACACCGGAATATTTATTTTTTTGAATTAAAAATGAGCTAAAAGACTTTACAAAAGTTGCAACTTTTACGATTTTTACGAAAAATCGACTGTCCTGGTTGTGTTGCTGTCATTTGCTGGGGCTATGGCGGTCAGTAATCATTCTATAATCAAACCTACCCTCAAGAGACATGGTAGGTTAAAAGTCTGCAAGGTATTCGCTACGAAGATTGGGAATATTGTGCCAGATGCATGTAATAGTGCAAAGTATTTGCATGAATATTACTTACAAGCATACTCAAATGCATTCTCAAAATGACAATAACGACATTGTTACAGCGCTACTTGAATGTGCGTCAATTAATTCTCTATTTCTTACAATTATAGGTTCGTCTAAAATTATTGAATGGGTTCATCGAAGGTTCAGAAATTCGAGTTGAAACTATGTTATATGTTGGCGAAGGTCGAAATACTGGAAGCACGCTTTTATTCAATTGACGACCGCGAGATTTTGAATACCAATTTTGGCATGCAGGTCATAGATATAAGCATGTGAATTATCGGAAAAAGACCGAAACATTTTTATAAATTGCAATTTTATGAAAACAATGAGTACACATTATAAACACTTTTTTTGACTTTTAGAACGACGTAAAAGAAAGGAAAAGATAAAAAAATTAAAAACACAAAAAGGTATGAAAACTTCGAAAAAGTATGGAAAAACCTTGATGGCTTCAAACTTCGGAAATTTGACATTTTTGCGCGAAAACTAAAACGCCTAAAACAACAAATTTTCTATGATTCATGGAATCTCGATAATGCCATAGCAATTTCAGTGATCTTGCCTTCCCTTGAACCCAAAAAATATGATGGAGGTACGCATTGTAGGCACTATGTGCTGCAAGAATAATGATTTTATGAGCAAGAACATGCATTGCTTGCTTCAGTATCTGGACAACTTTCTTCATAATTTTTCCCTGAACATTCTCTCAGATATTTTGTTACCCAGGAAATTTTGCCAAAGTGAATTTTCGTGCAGGCGGTCTTGTACAAGAAATATTTTCCACCTACATTTTTTTACACAACATTTTTTCGAGGACCTTCTGATCGCCATATACAGTTGGCGCTCGTTATAGTGGACCCAGGGGACCTTTAGCAATCATTCACTATAGACGATTGTCGATTATAACGGCATTTTTGAATTATTACGTTTTTCACCATATTATGAACGCATGTGATACAATGACATTTACTTGTGACAACGTACTACATAACTACTCAATGGTGGGTAGATATGTTGACAATTTAGTTTCCACATATGCCTCGAGGAGGCTTATAAGAGGGGTTCAAACCCCACAGAATCTAAATTTTTCCTGCTAAAATCGAGAAACCCCCTGAATTTAATGTTCGCCATACTTTCTGGAATTTTTGTCGGCTTTGATGGCTCCTTGAAGATAACATGCTTAGGGAAAAATGTTTAATGGAAACACGTCAAGGCAAATATTAACTGAGAGGAAATATTCACAGTAAAATGACAGCAAAACATGTCCGGTAATTGCTTGCATCACGAGCAGCTTTACTCCCATGCAGTGCTAATTCGATCCGCATTTAAATGTCTAAATATGGGTTTCGTTCTATGAATATTCCTGTATTCATAAAGTATAAGGTATAGGTAGACAAAGTACGTGTACCTTAAAATCCAGAAAGAGGCTTATAGTAAATTATGTTGATCTTGCTGAAAGTTCTCACAGTACCGAAAAACCTTTGTTTATTTTGTACATATAACAACTGCAGTATTTATACTATATGTATATTTATTTTGTGTGCGTAAACTGCTTTTGATTATTCTTTATATTAGAGCTGATATTTAATGATTATGGTCTTATCGAAGGTAAATTCGAAAGAAATCTACTGTTCACATGCACAATGGTGGTTTTTTATGTTTTCCATGTCTAGCTTGATTTTTTCGCACAGGATGTAATGAAAATTCCAAATTTTCGAAAAAGACTGTAATAAAGCTTGTTTAATCCAGAGTATCTCTGATTTAAGCAAAATCAGTTGCAAGCTGCAGGAAATAAATTCTTGAATGGGGGCTAAATTTACTGCTGTTATTTCTTATATTCCGGTGTTAAGATCATAAGCTATAAAAAGAAGATTTGACGAAAACCGCTAGATATTTTTGTAATCTGTTTAAAAGTAAGGAAGGATATTATTGCTTTCAGTAAACAGATTCTGACAAATAAAATATAGCTTCCAGGAGATGATGCAGTAAATTAAATAAAATTTATTACTAAGTAAGTATATCCGCCACTTCAGCTACTTATTGGTTTATTAGTTGTGGTCTGAGGATGAAAAGTACTATGAAAGATTCCCGAATGACTCGAATGTAATGATACCAGTTGGCTGGGCTGGAAAAGCCATCAGCTTATCCGATAGCGAAAAGGAGTCCACTGAACGATCTTTAAAAAACAGGGGAACGTCTATAATTGTGAGTGCAACACAACATTTGCTATAATGTAAATACTAATAATAAATATAATGTAAATACTGAGGTTGCCAACACATTTTCTCAAAAATGATTAAGGCGCGAATGTTGAGTAAGACAGTAGAAATTAAATTAGCCTTCTTGAAATCGCATAAATCACAGACTCCAAATCATATGATACTTCGTACATAAGTGATGATTAATTGTCTAATTATTGTCCTACCATTGACATCCCTAAATTTATCAATTGACCTAGTTGTATCAATCCTACATATCAAAGAAAGAAGGTGTTTCCTGGGGCCGATTCGTATGTACTTGGAATTCCAAGTTCCAAGTCCCAAGTCTTGGAAAATCCGTGTTTTCTCCAAGTTTCGGTTCATATGGTTTCTTATTTTCCAAGTCTTCCAATTTCCAAGTTCCAAGTCCCAAGTCTTGGAAAAACGACAATTTTCCAAGTTTCGGTTCATATGCTCAAAAATTTTCCAAGTTCCAAGACTTGGAATTTCCAAGTCATTTTACCCAGTAAAACTGCATATTTCCAAGTGTCGGCTTCGTATGCTCTGAAAATTTTTGACTTGGATTCCAAGACTTGGAAAATTTACTTGGGAAATATCGATATTTTTTCACAGTCAAATTTTAGTTAGAAATTTCTTTCCAAGTGTACCAGTTGCATTTTTATTGTCTGCTGCCTCATCATGGATGATTTGTTTGATGAAGATCTACAACAGCAACATACAAGACAATATACACCTCGAATTCATTTTTGTTTGGCCCCACAACCATTCAACAAACGGTTTCGATTAAGTCCAGTGCACACTCGGTTACTGATTGACAAGATTTCACCTTACTTTGGCCTATGTGGTAAACGAAATGTTGATTTGTCAATCGATCAAAAGATCTTGATTGGACTGCAATGTTTGGCGTCGAGTTCATTTTACTATGTCATTGGTGATGCACATAGTAAACATTTGCTCAAAATTCCTCTACTAAATAGCTTTATCTTTTGACGTCATCTAAATTTTTAGGCATTTCAAAAGCAGCAGTTTGCGACGCGTTTCATGAATTTGTTGATGTTATTGTTAGTTACTTATTTCATGACACTGTGAAGTTTCCCTAAACAGTTAAAGAATGCCAAAAAGTTTGCAGCGAATTTAACATAACTGAAAAACATGGGAATTGCCTTTTGTTTGCGGTGCTGTGGACGGTACATTGATTGGCATAAAAGCATCAAAAGAGAAGGAACGAGACTTTGTAGATCGTCACGGCAACCACACGATCAATGTGATGGCTGTTTGTGATGCTAAAATGAAGTTTCAATATGTGTCAGCAAACTGGCCAGGATCTGTAAGTGACGCCAGAGTTTTGCGAAAGAGTAGCTTATTCCGAAAGTTTGAAGTTGAAAACTATCGACCGTTTCCCAATGCTGTGCTACTCGGGGATTCCATTTATCCGTCACTCGACTGCTTAGTTCCCATGCAGCCTTCTGCTCCGGAGCATTTGGCCCAATTTTTCAGGTAATTTCACTAAATTTAGTTTCAAGAGAAAAATTGATTGACCAACCTCCGCATTAAATTGTAATTTTCCACTATTTAGAAATTAAAAAGGATTATGCAGTCTCCATCATGCCTGTGCATGAGGTGATTTTTTTCTAGAAAAATAGCTTACTACACCCGTTTCAAAAATTATCTTCCCAAATTTAACACTGACATATTACACAAATGCATTTACAAAAGTTGTTCATGGTAATTTTTACACAGCGCATTTTATATCACGGCATCTTCAAGGTTAATTAGTAGTTACTTTTATATCAAAGGCATGCAATGCAACAGAAACCAGCTTGTAGTCAAGTTTTTGTAAAAAATAGTTAATTTTAGGAAGATTCATTCTGAAAAGTTTATAGGTACACTTTTTTTGGGTTCATATGTACTATAACAGTCTACACCATTTTTGGTCGAAATTTGTGATTCCACATACTTTTTCCGTTTTATTTTTACTACACGGAAAAATTTAAAGGCATAGAGAAGGGCCAGAAGCCCTGACAGTAAAAACAGTGTAAACTGCTTTATTAAAGTTTAAACTGCGTTTACTGTCAGTGCCGCAGACCCTTGTGTATGCCTTTAACATTTAAGTTTACTATCTACAAAACATCCAAGCTTATAAATCGTAAATTTCCCACGGTCAAAACAGTTTTTCGCTCTTTCGTGAATTCGCTGTTTTGAGTCACTTTTGCAGAAAAGGCTCCAAATATAATGTCTCTTCATTCCTCTATGGCTTTCAAAAACGCGATTTTTTCACGGATTTTGTCATTCACTTTGGCAGTTTTTTGACAAGACATGTTTGACAAAAAACATTGATTGATTTTGAAACAAATAACTTTTCTTAACACCGAAAAAAACAGGAAATGAAATTGCCCACTACATTATAAATTTATATATTTTGTATTTATATATCTAGATTTGCGTAGGGCTAAAAATAGCCCAACGCAAATCTAGACGAATTGGACTTGAAATTGTACTTGAAATCCCAAGTCCTTGGAAAGAGCATACGAATTGATACTTGGAGACTTGGAAAAAACACTTGGAGACTTAGGAAATTTTTAAGTCATTTTATAACTCGGAAAAAGAAAATGACTTGGAATTTTGAATCAAGCATACGAACCAAAACTTGGAGACGTGGAATTCCAAGTCCTTGGAAACTTGGAACTTTGGAACTTGGAATTCAAAGTACATACAAATCGGCCCCTGGCTTGGGTTATTTGATTGTCCGAATGAAAATTTTCTGACGTCTTTCCTTATTAAACCGCATCATATCTTTTAAATGACATCATTAGTAGTATGTATTTACTGTGTAAAAGTCAAATACGCATTGTATTTACTGACTTTTCAAAAAGGAAACCATAAGTGAAATATAGAGCTGAAGTTTAGCATTATGAGTACCTGTCCTTGGAAATTTATCCTCGGTAAGGGCCCTCAGACCAGCATATTTTTATTGGAAAAATGTTTATAAGAGTTATGAGTCACAAAAAACCATTTTCGTGAGGAAAAAATTTTCATCAAAATGTGAAGATCTAAAAAATTGAAACACAAGGCGCGCTAAAACACGATTAGAATTATATTTTATATACAGAGCGTACATACATGAAATTCTTTCAGGAAGTTCTGTGCAAAAGGCCCTGAAATTCAATAATTTATGAAGGCAAAATGACTCTAATTAAGGTGCCTAATGGATTATTGGAGAAATTAAACTTTATCGAGCAATGATATCATTGTAAATTTTGAGGGTTACTTTCAAATATAAAGGATGGAAAATTCTAAACGCTATCTTGATCGGAACATCCTTCCGCTCCTGAATATCCAGGAATACTTAATCTCTCTTTTTTGGCAAAGCCCTGCGCTTTTAGATCATTTTATATCTGTGCTTTTTTCCATTTTATCCAAAACATATACATCATTTATCCGCTTCCTTCACTCAAAATCGCCAGTTTCCCGCCTTCCGGATTTTTGAGCAGTCGTATTCCTGTTTCAAATACCATTCTGCTCCAAAAGAGTTGCTTTTTCAGAGTCTCGTCGTAGCACTTCGGTTCATTCAACAATTATGGGATGAATTTTAAAAATCAAATTACGACCGAACATCTTTATTGTGCAATGAAACAAAATAAGGGCATCAATTAGAAATTAGAGATTTTAATCGTGGAATTTACGTTGATTTTGCCACTTACCCACAATAATTAGGTTGGGAAGATGCTTTTTTGGTTGCCTAAATATAGATGAATTTTATAAAAATATCTGTGCATCATAAATGAAGGTATATCCCTATTTATTCCTTTCAAAACCAAATTACCAAAAGGATACCCTCTATGCATAAAAAAATTATAGCGAAAGAAGATAAATCTGTGGAGAAAGCTAAAAAATTCATAACGTCCTAATTAAAGCATAAATACCACAAATTACTGCTTCTTTAAAAAGTGCTGTTTATGAGCTTTACTGTAAAAACGATAAGATGCCTTCTCCACCCCTAAAGGATGAAAACGGTAAATGCATTTTTGACGAATCTAAAAATGCTAATCTACTCAATAATTTCTTCTCCTCTACTTTCACCCTCGATAATGGCATTCTACCTGCTTTACCTACACCCGATACATAAAGTATTATCGTTCGTATTTTGTGTACAGAAGACGATATTATAACTGCTATAAAAGATTTGAATTCTTAACCTTCTAGTGGACTTCATGGGCTTCCAAGTATTCTTTTCAAAAAATTAGCGTATTCCTTGAAAACTCCTATAAAAAATTTCTTCTCTAGTATCCTTACTGTTTGGAACCTTACCTAAAATTTGTAGAACTGCTCTTGTAATTGCAGTCTTAAAGAAAGGCAATGCATCTTTATCGTCTAATTATCGTCCGATCTCTTTAACTTGTGTTAGCCGCCGGATTCTTGCAAAAGTCTTGAAAACTCAGTTAATGGATCACGCTAAAAGAAATGACTCTATTTTGTTTGAACAGTTTGGTTTTCTGCCTAAAAATCGTGGGAGTTGCAACTCTTGTGCTATCTAAATAAGATAATTGACAGTGTAGACAAAAAAGAGCCCATAGATTCCATATACTTGGATTTTGCAAAAGCATTTGATTCCATCTCTCACAGTAAACTGGTTCTAAAACTATCAAAATATAGTATTCAAGGTAACGTACTTGAATGGATTAAAACCTTTCTTATTAATAGAACTCAGAGAGTTAGAATTGCTAATAGTTTTCAAATGAGACCAGTGTTTTTAGTGGTGTGCCACAGGGCAGCATCCTGGGTCCAATCTTATTTCTTTTCTACATAAATGACATTACATCTTTACTAACTGATCATTATTCAAACATGCCTATTTTTGCTGATGATTTTAAGATTTATGCAAAGTCTGAGCACTCTTTCCACCTTCAAAATTTGCTAAATCGAATTTCTGAATGGTCAGATTTTTGGCAGCTTACTTTATCTTTACCAAAATGTCAAGTCCTTCATTATGGTCATAGTAATTCTCAACATTGGTTTACACGATAAATAATAGTGTCATCTCAACTCCAAAATCTCCTGTAAAAGATTTAGGCATATCCATTGACGAATAACTAAATTTTTACTGCTCACATAAGCAAACATGCATAAGCAAACATGCATAAGCAAACATGTGAAGCAGGCCTTTCATCGCATGTCACTAATTTCTCGCTGTTTTAAAAGTAAGAACTTGACACATCTCACAATGGCCTATAAAACTTATGTATGGCCTCTTTTAGAATATTCGACCTCTGTCTGGTCACCACATACAAAGCAAAATATTTGTAACATTAAAAAAGTTTTAGAGATACTTTTCTAAACGTGTCTTAGGGTGCTGTTATCCAAACGTCATGTCTTCTCAGAATCGACTTCAGGTGTTAAATCTGAAATCTCTAGAAAATAGTAGGTTTTCGTACATGACAATGGTATACAAAATGTTTCATTCAGCAGTTGATATTAATGTAAATGAACTCTTCATATTATTAGACAATAACACTATATCCACCAACACATTGGAATTGAAAGTTGCTGCTCTAAAATCTAACTTGAAGAAATATTTTTTCAGTCACAGAATAATAAATGCTTGGAATATGCTCTCTGAATCAGTGGTAAACGCTTCCTGTAGTAATGTGTTTAAGCTAAATTAGAAAATTTTAAAATTGACTATGGAGAATAAACCTTAGTCACAAGTAAGAGCACTGCCTTTATGACCTTGCACAGCAATGTTTCTTCATGGTACGAGCTGTATTTGTGTTATTCCTTTAACGTCTTTTATTCCATACTCTACATTTTCCACGACTGTACATTTTTCTCTTCATAAATGTTTCTGATGACGTATTTTTGCTGCTGCAATAAACTTTTGAACTATCAATTTAAGACTGATATCGAAATTCAGATAATTCATTGGTTTTAGGTATAGTGTGTCATTTAAAACTTTAAAAATCGATTCTTATGACTATTATTTCATCAGAAATAGGCTCAACGACATTCAAATCCTCATTGTCACGAACTCGCGATTTACACTGAAATTCATGTGATATTTTTATGAATGCATTTTTACATAGAATACAATAGATGATGAGCATACTGGTGAAGTCGATTCTCCGGATTGCAGAGAGCTCAAGAGGCCCCTCGTCTTACACTTGACTCCCCAAATTTTTCCAACAAAGGTTTGCTATGCCATTCCATCAAATGCTGCATCATATGAATGTCCCACTGAGACGATTGACATTGAAACAACACATACGAGTAAGATAGAATTAGTTTTATTGGAAAAATAATTTTTTTGTAGGATTTCAATCTCATAATTATATTCTCAAATAAAAGTTGTTCCCTTAGATACTTCATTTAATACATCGTAGTTTATGGGTAAAAACGTGTAGAGTGAGAATACTGCATCGAATGAACTTATTTTTTATTTGTCATGGTGTCAATTTACATGTTTTGTCATAAAAATGAATAAGCGCACAAAATTAATATACTTAAAGTAGTACAAAAATTAGAATACATATTGTAAACTCATATATTATCGCAAGGAAAAATGCTCCAGAAAAACAAAAGAGGACGAATATACTTCTAACTAGGAAGAAGAAATGCCCTGATGGAGCAAAAAAGATGCACACACGGGATTATGGATTACGAGTTCTAAGGATGTAAAAAGGAGGGACTTGAAAAAGAGCTTCTATGCATTTGCCTTAAGCCTAAAAAATCGAGGTATATTCTGCAGCCGGTAGATTGAATTAAACCATTCAACCAAAAATCAATTGAAATAGTAGCATGTTAGCTATGCTGTAGATAAGGGAATGTAGATGTGATTGACTAAGAGGGAGCGACTTTGCAAGCCAATTGAATGAAATAGCAAATACCAATGCATTCAAGACAATCAAAGGAATTGTGGGTCTAAAGCAGCAGGAAACGCGTAAGCTTACATGAAACAGACTACATCTAGGTACACCTGCATGCCCACAACAATTGTGTGCACTAAACAATTAAGCTAGGTTTGCTTGCTACAATGCTCATGATGACAAAATAAAACACCTTTAAATACAATCGCAGTTAGTTTTCTACGACTAACAATACGGAGCAAGTCAGTGTTGCATTTTGCAAGCAATTTACAAATACGATACATTTTTAGATAATGTTATTCAATCTATGTGAAGCATGGCAAACCATTCAAAGAAGTTTACATTATTTTAGAGGCCGCAGCCTTTGACTTGTTGTACGATCATATGTGGGAAACTTCTGTTCCGCAAAAAATTTGAGATATTCACTAATCAAAATAGTGGAAAAAAACGTGTTTTTTTATCCGTTTTACACTCTTGATTTCGAACTTTACACCATTATATATAAATCAATATTGCTTTTTTTAAACCGATTTGCTGCGACGTGTAGCCCTTAAGACGTACTTTATTTTTATTTTATTTAATTTATCTCGACTTGAACTGGGAAGTTGGTGACGAAATCTTAGACAAAACCGTTACTCAATTCTCTTCTCTGTGAAGTTTGAACTCTTAGATCTAACTCCTTATTGAATGTACATAAGTTTGCTGGGTAAGCAGAAAGTAGCGTTTGAGCCGTAGTACATTTTTATTACAAAAATCGCTTCGGACTCCTGAGCGGAGTTGTTGGCAAACATTAGGAAGATAAAAAGGCAACTAAAATCGGTGTTAACAACAGAAACTTAGTACACTCTTTACTCCCCCTCCAGAAGCAATGCAAAATTTAAAAAAATATTTATTCAGTGAATCATTTCTCTACAGTTTTTTACCATTAAATGTATGAGGCATGCATGCTGACTTATGTACTAGGCGGCAAATGTCAAAAATTTGAATATGTTATTACGTTACGCCAAAACTTTACACACAAATCACTCAATCGAAATTGAGTGTAAACAAAAAAGTCTGCAAAATCTTTTCTGATTATCTACCATAGAAAAAACCGCACATCTTATATGTGTCCCGTAATAGCTGTTGGGGAGGAGGGACATGTGTTGTACCCAAGTATATTATAGGTGTGCGCTAAGGCGTACCTATAATATACTTGGACCCCTTAAACAGCGATTAGTCTACTCCCTACAGCTATATTAGGACACTTCTGTATTGTGCGGTTTTTCAGATGAATACGTAATAAAAACAATTCGCTCACTGGTTTTCTGTCTTTATAAATCAATGCCCAATGTGTATAGCGCGTGTAAAGTTATACTGTAACCTTATAACATATTGTTATATTTAATCGGTCACACGACTATCCTAACTCAGTTATGCATTCAGATTAGTCTGGTTTTTCAAAATTGTAGCCAATTGAGTAAGCTCGATACGATATTCTTTATCTTTTTGAAAAGTGACCTATTTTTAGAGTGACAATACAAGGAGTGTAAAGAATGTGAGGGTAAAAAAACAGATCCTAGTCGAGTTTTCGACTTGTTAATGGTTGCCGAATTCTTTGTATAAAAGTCCCCCAAAAACCTATCTATGAAAATTTACTACGCATTAAGGGCTACCTTTAGCTTACCGGCAAACTTTCTTACATTTGAAGCAGAATTATATCTAGGGGTTCAGACTTCACACTCTAATAGATAGTGTCAAAACCAGATCATGTCTAAAATGTTTCAGCCAACTTTTCTACTTCTGAGTCAGTAAAAATTGAGAGAAATAAAAATATAGCTTGATATAATGGCAACACGTCGCAGCAAACCGAGTTTAAACAAATTTAATATTGAGTTATTTATCGGGGTGTGAAGTTCGGAATCAGAAATGTGAAATAGGCGAAAAACACGTTTTTCTCTCTATATTGATTTGTGAATATCTCAAATATCTTTCGGAACAGAAGTTTCCTACATACAAACGTTCTACAATTTAAACGCTACAAGTTTGCACACATTGAATTTCTTTACACTCAATGTGGAGGTAGGCGTTCAGATTTGTTAAGTTTAAAATGTGGTGAATGATGGAGAAATACGTTTTTTTTAATTTTCAATATTCGCTTTTTTGCGTTTAGAAGTCGGGAAGCCGGATAGAATAAAAATAAAGCACTTTTTAAGGAGGAAACTTAACAGCGAATTGCATTAATTCCATATTAAACTTTTTGTCAGGTGTAAAGTCAAAAGATTGGGTGTCTTATACGTGTTTCTATGTCGTTTTTTTCTGCCAACTTCTCTGATTATGAATCTGTGCATGACCTCCAGACTAGAAATGTATCAGAAATCGGAGGTGAAACGATAATTGAGCACGTTTGTTCACGCTCAACATCGGTATAAAATGCTCACTTCTAACATTTGCTTATCATCAAGCTTTTGTGGAGACTAAGTTTTTTCTTGAATTTTAATCGAAATATCAGAGTAATATCAGAATTACAAATCGAACTTAATTCTTCTTCACACTCTGTGATTGTGAAATTGAAAATTGAAAAACAGTATATACTGCAAATTAAGTTTACTTCTAGAGCCTTGCAAAAGCTTAATTTCTTTTCAAAATGTTTCACGTAACGTCAGAATTTCAAAGCTCATTGTTAGATTTCTTGACATCCAGCAGTTGAGTAAAAATTGCATTATTCATTTATTGTTAATGTGAAGTTTATGCTACAAATTTATTTAACTTCCAGAGCGTTGCAAATATGAAATTTTTACAGGTATGTTTTTTAAGGTCAAAAATACGAATCTGACCGTATAATTTCTTTCCATCCACTAGTTATGTAAACTTCACACTCAAAATTAAATTTAGTTTTATAGCTTTCCAGAAGCTTATTTTTTAAATGTTCCATGTAACGTCTGGATTACAAATCTGAGCATAAGTCTTCTTAACAGTCAATAATTGTATAGAGTTTGTGCTGGAAACCTTTGATCCGTTGAAATAAGGTAAGCTGTCATTATTGTGGTATGTTACTATAAATGTTTACTGACTGATTTACTGAAATCATGCTAATTAAAAGTAGGGTACTAGCAAAGGAAATTGCTATGATGGAACAGAAAAAGACGAATATACTATGGATTGTGGATTATTATGGATGTTCAAGTAGGGGACTAGAAGAAAGCTACCTATGTATGTGCCTAGGGCTTGAAAATCTGCTAAAAATCTGACTTTCTCTAAGCAATGCAAAAAATCGAAGTATATTCTGTGGCCTCTGAAAAAGTATAACCTTTGAATAAATTTCAATGCTTCACAAACGCAAGTACAACTATTATCTAGGATGTTTACTTTTTGTAAATTTCTGGCAAGTTGCAAAGGCTCACTTGCTTCGTATCGTGAATGATATAAAAATAATTGCAATTGTATTTAAAGATGTTATATTTTGTTATCATGAGCATTACAGCAAGCAAACCTCGTTTCCGTCCATACAAATGCAATCTGTTTCATTTGAGCTTACGCGTTTCCTGCTGCTTTAATCAAAACAATGTATTTGATTGTACATATTGAATGCATCATGTTTACTTTTTCATTCAATCGGCTTGGAAAGTCTCGTCTATTTCACTCCATCCTATAGCACTGCATATCTAACTTGCTGCTTTCCCAATCATTTTTTAGTCCAATACTTAATTCTCAATCTGTAGGCCGCAGAATATACTTTAATTTTTTTGCGTAGCTTAGAGAGAGTATGATTTCCAGCAGATTTTGCGACTTCAGGGACATATATAGGTAGCAATTTACTAGTTCCATCATATAACATCAAATTTTAAAATGCAAATACCGCAGGAACTTG
Source organism: Mermis nigrescens (assembly GCA_036768485.1). Taxonomy (NCBI): domain Eukaryota; kingdom Metazoa; phylum Nematoda; class Enoplea; order Mermithida; family Mermithidae; genus Mermis; species Mermis nigrescens. The sequence goes on along the minus strand of JAVLUZ010000641.1, from coordinate 181,038 downwards.
GCCTAATACAAAAATTCTAAAGCTAGATCCAGAATGATCTAAATTATATGATCTACATAGAACAAACTCATGTTGTCATTATAGAAACAAAAATTGCTGATTTGTTGAATAGTGAAAGTGGTAAAAGTCTTTTGCTTAAAAATTTCTGATTATTAGCGGCAAAAGTTTTGTTCTAGGTAGCGCGTTAGCGCGTACCTATAATATACTTGGGTACCCCTAACACCTGTGCACCCCCTACAGCTATAACGGGACACTTATTTAAGGTGCGGTTTTTCTTGAAACTCAAAACTGGCTGTGTAAAGAAGGTGTAAAGTTTTTGTGTAACGTAATAACATAGGATAAATTTTGGGAGGTTTTTTAGGCGGCATGTGGACAACTCAGTTTGACTCCTCAGATAAATTAATGGCACAGATTTATAGAGGAAGGGATGCTCCAAATAGGCTTATTTTGGTTTGTTGAAATTCGCATTAGTTCTCGAATAGGAGTGTAAAGAGTGCGAAAATCTGGGGTTGAAAAAGCTCATTTTGGTCGAGTTTTCAACTTGTTTAAGTCTGATACTAACTGCGTTTATGAGTCTTTAAAAATGTTTTCCCACAAAAATGTAGAGCGGATCAAGGGCTACAATCTGCTTACAAGCACATTTTTCTACGTGCAATAGGGAGTTAGGTCCTGGGGTTTAAAGTTTACACTCTAGTCGATGGTGTAATAAAACAGATTTAACAAATAATTCTCTGCCAGCTTTTTCCGCTTACAAGTCGGGCTGAAATGAATATAACAGTAATCAAGCAGCTTCTAGGGGCTACACGTCGCAGCAAACCGCGTTCAAAAAAACGCAATATTGAGTTATTTATGGGGGTGTAATGTTCGAAATCAGACGTGAAAAATGGGCGAAAAAGCACGTTTTTCCCCAATTTTGATTGGTAAATCATATCAAATAATTTTTGCAACAGAATTTTCGCACATAGAAACGTGCTACGACTCAAAAGCTACAAAGTGTACCGAAGCGAATTTCTTTACACTCAATAGGGAATACGGTACGGATTTTTAAAATTTACAATGTTCTGAAAGATGGAAAATATGTCTTTGTTTGGGTTTTGTTCGCCACTTTCTCATTCAGAAGTAAGAATAGGTTCAATAGAATAAAAATAAAGTGCCTTATTTGGGGTGTATGTCATAGTGATGTCTAAACCAATATTAGGCGAGTGTAAAGTCAAGAATGGGATGCTTTGAACAGGTTTCTGTCTTGTTTCTTTCTGCCAGCTTCTCCGGTTATGAGTCAGGGACATGATTCTCAAGTCTGTAAATGAACCTGAAACCAAATTCGATACGCAATTTTGGCGCGTATGTTTACACTCAACAGTTCGGTAAAGTGGTTTAAATCAATGTTAATTTATCCTTATGTAACTGCGAGAGTTACACGTTTAGGCGAACCTGCCTTAGCAGTTCGCAATAGCCATAACATAGCCAATACTAGTAGCTATCTATGATAGTGCACTGTGGGCTATGCCTTCGGTCTTCCCATTATTTTCCCAAATTTTCAATAATAAAAAACATTTAGATACTTGTCCGGTAGCATAGAGCTAAGTGTATGATAATAGTAATTGTTTAATGCATACCGCTTACGTAAATCGAGAACTTTCGATCTGAGATAAAAGTCATTTCAGTATTATGTTAAATTGATCGTTGTTTTAATTTACTGTAATGGCCCTTGAGGCCAGTGTACTGAGGGTCGTATGAGTTTTTTCTGGCTTGTTTGGTTTTTTCGTTGGCCGGTTATTTTCGACTGTACATTGTCATTTTTCTTTTGCGTATTTTGTTTCCCGGCTATAGGCCGTGTGTTCTTCGTCAAATAAAATCATAGAAAACCAACCCAGTGGTTTCGGTTATACCGAGGGTTAGGTCGGCCATCTTTCCCACGTCGAGGATCTCCACCCATCTAGTGGACTGATAGGTAAATTCCGTATGATAGCATTTTCTATTCGAAAATCATAATTTATTTCTCAAGCCAAAAATTGATCAAAATTATTATCTAATCTTTAAGGATGATTGATCAGCATAGAGCTCGTCGTTGTTGTTTTCATAGTTCAGCGTGCTACACAAATTAGGAACCAAAACATTTCTGATCAGGCACTGATTGAAAATAAGTTAAATTACAACTTGAGCTTGAGATAGGTCAACTGACCTCCGCGGCAATTACCGAGACTAGGTAGGTAGCCTTAGGTCTTAGGGCGTAGCTGCTGAGATCACCCGACATAGAAGCAGCCAGCAATATTAGGGCTGAGGGGATCGAAGCCGTAAGGTCTGTAAGGGTCCAAAGATCGAAAGCCTTAGAGCCGCGCGATCGGGGCCAGCACTAAGCGTAGACTTAAGTACCTACGTACCTAGGTAAATTTCGAAGGCAAATGTACCCGTCCTATGTTGATTCTTTGTAGACATAAGGCGGCTCTGTACATTTACATTGGACGGTCCTACGCATTTACATTGGATGTTCCCTCCTTTAGGCTGCTAGCTACAGCCGAACTGATCAATCATCGTAAAATTATTTTTCGATCCAAAAATTATCATTTTGTTCATCTAAAAATGTGTAACGTTTCGTTCACCTTTGTTGTGGTATCGACCGCGATTGTGGCAGTGCGCAATTTAAGTAAGCATCCGTGGTAAAGATTTTGTGTATCGTGGTAAAGCCATCGTTATTTTTCTATTTCCGTCGGATCCCTACCGACGAAGGCAGCTTTCACGCTCGTATATTTATTTTTCTATAAACGTCAGCCCTCAGGCGACGATTTATCATTTTTCTCAACTGACGACGAATTTCCGTCATTTAGGTTTTTACATACCTGTTTTTATCACCACATACACGTTCTTGCGCTTTAGGCTTAGTCCTATCTGCTTTCGATCATTTCACGTCAGGTATATCTTACTTCACGTAAGGAAGTACTATTTACGTGGAAAAACCTGTTTTTCGGATCGACAAAGGTCTAATTCGAAACATTTATTTTGGGAAAAATTCCGACGTACTGAAATTTATTTTACCCAAAGGCACATTTCTCGACATTTTTGACACCTAAAAATGGCAGGAAAAAGGTTTTGCGGACACCGCCCGCTAAATTGAAAAAACCTTCTACGCCACCTGTTTCAGCTCGCCAATTACCTACTGCGCCTGTTGACTCTAATAGCGCGTGTAATTCTGCGAGTAATGACACAATTACGAGAGACGTAACGACTAAGGCGAATAATGATAAATTACCCGCGTCACTACATGCCGCGAGTAATACACAGTCCGAAGACGAATTATCATTGAGTACCATGCGATCTCGCATTAATCAATCTTCGCTAACTAGGTCGGATCCTAATAGTGACAATTCATCAAGTCACACAATGATCGATAATACGACTACCATTAACACTGCAAATAACCCTGAAACCAGTTCGGAACGCGGAAACTCACAATTCTGACGTAGAAAGTAATCATAGTCGCTGCATGAATGCCGACAGAGAGCTTGCTAATGCTAATGTGACTAATGATCTTATTTTGAAAGCGCTACAAGCTATTCATTTGCAATTTTCGGATCTTTCTACGCGCGTTGATCAAGATAAAAAGGAAAATGTGGATGAAATGCGTAAACTGCGTTTGGAGCTAAGCACTATGCTTAAACCCCAACCAGTTCTGAATCGCATAGAAACTAATGTATCTGAGCGCGTTAACCACTCAATCGATAGCGCAAATTTTTCTGAATTCAATGCGCAAAGTGCAAATCGTGCGCAAAGTACGCATAGGGCATCTTCACTGTTGTCTACTAGCAACAGAGCATCGAATTCACGCTCACCTTCGGAAACTGTTCCAGAAAATATCTCTCAAAGTTGTACTAATCGCGCGCCGGAAATCTGTAATTTGTCACAGAATCCTGTAAACACGGGTTTGCAATCAGTGCAAAACTCGGGTTTTTCGGAGAATATACCTACGATTTCGCAGCCGTCGGTATCGATTTCGCAGACGTCGCGATCTCGGCCTTTGCTGCCATTAAATCGTAATGCGCCTTCCTTTGTACCTACTCCTTCTATTGCAAATTTGCAGCAGCAACTAAATCCACCACCGCTGCAGTATTTTCCACCACAAGGAGAAATCTTACCCAATAATTATGTACCTAACCCTATAAACGTGGAAATACCACCTAATAATCCTATCTTGCATTCTTCTAATATCGAAATGCAACCGGTTGAGATAAATTTATCTGGTATTAATAACGAATCTGCAAATTTGCAAAATGAAGCTGCTCCTCAATCTGAATCGTCTAGTAGGAAAAAACATGTCAAATTTTCTGACGACAGCTCATCTAATAGTTATGATCGCCCGCGCATGATCGTCGCTCGCGTTGCAAATCTCGATCGCGCAGACGACGTCATAGGCATAGTTCAGGTTCTTCATCTGAAAGCTCGCGTGGTGATTCATGTCTCGCTGATTCCTTGAATCGCGGACCATTTTTGCAGCAGATGCAATTTGCAATTGCAAATAAAAAATTTTTGATGGCGATAAATCGGATATAAAGGCTTATTTTGCAGAATTTGAATCGCTTGCCAATACCTATGATATTGACAAGGCTGATCGTTTAAAATTCGCTACTGGATTTCTTGACCCTTATGTTTTGCGTCTATACCATTCGTTACCTGCTGATATACAACAATCTTATTCGAAAATGAAACATGCGCTAATAACCGAATTTTGTCCTATGGACACCGGTGCGCTCTTTAATCGTTTTTTGTCACACAAACAGCAGCCTAACGAATCGGTTAAAGCTTATTATCTCTCGCTTCGCGAAGAGTTAATTAAATCGGATCCCTATCTTGAAGTTGACTCGCCACATTTCAATAATTTAATGCGACATCAACTAAAACAAGGTTTATTACCACACATTTCGAAAGAGGCATATCATAAAAAACCTAGGGCATCATTAGCTGAATTTTTGGACAATGCGCTTAGCGCTGAATTTGCTAATAAAGAATTTGAGGATAAAAAGGCAGTAACGCCTTACGTATCGGTAACAGCTGCTCCAGTAGGCAGCGTAGTACCTAAAGATACTCCTCGCGCATCTAACCAAAATGATCCAAATCGTTCACGTCATCGAACGTTTCATCGCTCATCGCGTGCTGAGAAACCAGAAAATTCTTCTCGTAAATATTGTACCTTTTGCAAGCGCATAGGTCACATTTATGAGGAATGCTTCACGCGTCAAAGGCAAGAAACGTCTAATAATGCTAATTTTAATAATCAAGCTGATCGGAATACTAATTCTATGGTGCGCAATCGCAGCCAATCGCGTTCTTTTTCGCGACGAAATCGTTCGCCATCGCGTTCGAATTCGCAGAATAGGCATCGATCTCAATCACGATATCGTAATTCTAGTCAACATCGTTCATCTAACTATGCGAATAATGATAATCGCTTTGAAGCAAAGCAATCACGATCGAATTTTTGGCAAAATCGTAATGATCATTACCAAAATTCGCGTGCTAATTATCAAAATTTGCGTTACGATAATCGTTATAATAACCAATCGCGCCAAAATACACCTTTTGTGCAATTTCCTAATGAACAACGTGGCACATACTATAACTCTAGTTATCGCAGCGATAATAATTTCAATCGCCCGTATGTCACATACACTGCAGATAACCAACCCGCCATAAATGTGCCCCCACCGCAGCCAACCCTTACATCTCCTCGTGATGTGAACACAGTTACTGCGAAAGACCAAGAATCTAGCGCGCGTCCTAATTTCTTCGCGTCGCAAGAATTTCTTGAAGAGTACGAACGTCTACAACGTCGTCTTGCAACTTACGAAAAAATTAATCTACCTCCATCTAAGATTTTCGATCCTAATATTCCTATCGTAAGTCATGCTGGGACAAATTTACCCACTATTCTCGTTAAAGTTCATGGCGTTGACGTACCTGCTCTGATAGACACAGGTTCACAGGTCACCATGATGACCACATCAGCATTCTTACGTCTTGGTTTTAATTTACCACCTAAGCAAGTTTCACAAGTCGTGCATGGTGTAGGCGAAATTACCGCAGTCGTTTGCTATAAAGTAAATATGACTTTAACAATCGCGGAACAATCTATTTCTACCTCAGTAGCTATAATTGATCACTTGCCGGAAGACATGCTCTTAGGATATGATTTTTGCGAATCCGCACTCATGTGGGTTAATCCTATTGAGCGTTGTGCTTTTATAAACGGCATAAAGATTAATTTACTTTCATCTCACGAAAAATTGCAATTTCGCGCGAAACCCAACGCAACTACCTCTGGTGTTGTGTGTGTGCATGTTTCGTTACCTGAGCCTGTTATCATACAACCTAGGCATGAATTAATTACACCTGGCTACATAAGTCACGGTTCTTGCAATTTTGATTTCGCATTATTCGAACCAAATCCCGATTTTATGGAAAAAACTTCACTTTTTGTTGCTCCGTCTATAGTCGATGCATCACAACCTCTAATACCTGTTCGCGTCTGTAACATCTCTAAAGCACCAATTCGCATTGACTCTGGTGAAATAATAGGTTCTTTAACCACTGATGCCAAAGTCGTGTCACATGTTTCATCCTTTGATGATAGGACACCAGAACTTTTTGCATCAATAAACAAAGCTTTAAACGGCTCCGCCGTTAATTCTAGACAGCAGCAACAAATTCGTGAACTTTGCTTAAAATACGACTCAATTTTTGCATTAAAAAATGAACCTCTCGGTCGTACCCCCTTGATGAAACATCATATTGACACAGGGGATAATCCACCCGTTGTTGGAAAAACTTACCGTGTTGAGCATTCTAGAAGAGAATCTATGCAGAAAATTATAAATGAAATGCTTGCGGATAAAATTATTCGACCTACAACTAGCCCATGGGCAAGTCCATTATTTCTCATTGGGAAAAAGGACGGTTCCCTTAGGCCAGTCGTCGATTATCGACGGTTAAATGACGTTACTAAAACGCAAGTTTACCCTCTTCCACAATTAGACGATTATTTTGATACTTTAGGCAGTGCTGCATATTTTAGCACACTAGATTTGAAATCTGGATATTGGCAAATTCCACTCGATAATAAATCTCGCGAAAAAACAGCATTTATATGTCCTGTTGGTCATTACGAATTTGAAGTTTTACCTTTTGGTTTAAAGAATGCGCCCGCAGATTTTCAAAGACTAATGGAGCTTGTGCTCGCAGGTCTAAATTGGAAATCTTGTCTCGTTTACATCGATGACATAATTATTTTTTCACGTACTTTCGAAGAACATTTAAAAGATCTCGAAAATGTCTTCATTGCTCTTAAAAAGGCAAACTTACGTGTCAAGCCTGATAAATGCCATCTCGCGCATGCAGAGGTAAAATTTCTTGGCCACAGCATCAGTGCAATGGGCATCGCTCCCGATATGTCTAAAGTCGCAGATTTAATCTCGTTTCCCGTACCAAAAACCGTTAAATCCGTGCAGAAATTTCTTGGCTTAGTCCAATGGTTTAAGAAATTCGTTAAAGATCTCGCTAAAATCGCTAAACCGCTATTCCATCTTCTACGTAAAGATGTCGAATTTTGCTGGAAGGCTGAGCACCAAACCGCTTTTGAGCTTCTGAAGAAAGCATTTACATCTCCACCTATTTTGCAATTACCAAAATTCGATCATGAGCACCAATTTATTTTAACAACTGACGCAAGTAACTATGCGTTAGGTGCTATTTTGACGCAAAAGCATTTACCATCCAAAAGTCGTTTTATTCTTAGCTACGCTAGTCGCGTGCTAAATTCTGCTGAATGTAATTATGCTACTTCAGAAAAAGAAGCGCTAGCGGTAGTGTGGGCCATCAAGCATTATCGACATTATCTTTACGGTAAAAAATTCATTGTCGAAACGGATCATCAAGCGTTAACCTGGCTAGTAAATGTTAAAGACCCATCGAGTCGATTACGCCGTTGGGGTCTCAAATTACAGGAATACGAATATGATATCGTTTACGTTCCTGGTGCATATAACTGCGCAGCTGATCTTCTTTCACGTCATCCTAAATATGATCATGCAGAACGCAAATATAAAGTAGAGCGCAAAAATATCGTTAACATCGCAAATTTAGAATCCGAAGATTCTGAGTCAGATGACGAATCGGTTCCACCTGAACGATCGTGCGATAATACCCCTACTGCGCCAATTAATCATCCAAACGCACAAAATAATAATCCTACTGCGCAAACCGATCCTATTAATTCTAAACCACCTACATTTCGCGAACGCTTGTTACTTACCGATGCAGAAAAAGCTGAAATGCTAACACCTGCGCGTTTACTCGCTGAGCAACGTGCAGATGACGAATTGCATAAAATTCGTATCGCATTGAATGACTTAACAACGAAAAAATATCGTGACGAATTTTTTCTCGTAAACGATGTACTTTTTCGTCGTTTTCAACCTAAGCGTTCACCAACTGTCGTTCATCAAATCGTCATACCCAAATCTTTGCGTCGCTTCATATTAACGGAATTTCATGACTCTATTTTCGGAGCTCATTTTTCATCGCGCAAAATCTTGCCCGCCATACAAATGCGTTATTGGTGGCCGCGTATGGAAAATGATGTAATCGCGTGGTGTAGGAATTGTGATGTGTGCTTACAACGTAAGGTCGCATTAAATTCCACATCCGTTCCGTTGCAACCAATCGAAGTATCCGCGCCCTTTGAACTCATTGCGTGCGATTGTTTGCATATGCCGCGATCTCCCTCCGGAAATGACCAAATTGTAGTTTTTATGGATTATTTTACAAAATACGTGGAAGCTTTTGCTGTTTCTGATATAAAAGCAACAACTATTGCAAATCTATTACTAAGAGAAATTATACCACGTTATGGAGTCCCCAAGAAATTTTTGACAGATCAGGGGTCAAATTTTACATCTACCCTAATTTCGGAAGTTTGTAAACTATTAAACGTTCAAAAAATATTTACAACCCCATATCACCCCCAGTGTGATGGGTTGGTGGAACGTTATAATCGTACATTGATTGATGGTTTGTCTAAGCTGAGTGCGCGATCACAGTATGATTGGGAACAATTTTTACCCTTCGCATTATTTGCATACCGCGCGACTCCACAATCATCAACTAATATATCTCCTTTTGAAATGCTTTATGGTCGCGAACCAGCATTTCCTCTTGACACTTTACTCATAAATGACTTCGTGATAAATCCGAATTTACCATCTGTTGCGGAAAAATACGTCATTGATTTAAAGCTGACTTTGCAGGATCTGCATGAAATCGCGTCTCAAAATTTATCTCAAGCGCGTAAGCAGCAAAAATCGCAATATGACAAAGCCGTAACGCACACAAATTTTAATCTCTCGGATATAGTCTACCTCAATAATACTTCAGTCATTCAACCTGAAATCGGTAAACTATCACCCAAGCGTGTTGGTCCCTACCGGATTATTGACTTACCTACGCCTGAAACTGCGAAAATCGCATATGTCTATAACCCTCTCATTATTCATCACGTTCACAGGAATAGACTTTTGCCTGAACCTAAACTACCTTATTCTGACTTAATTGTGGAAAAACACGCGTATGTCCCTGGCGATTTTGTGTTGGTAAAGTTACCACATCGCCCTCTTGCCCCGGCAGTTGTCATAAGTTTTGAGGATTTACCGGGCAGGGAACAAAAAGCTAAGGACTGCGCGCCTGTACGTTTATTAAATGGTTCTAAAACAGCACATGCCGTACCATTATCTAATGTTTTTCCTTTTGCAGACCCATGGCTGCACAAGGTACCCCCAGCAAGGAGGCATTGTTGGAAGCAGCTGGTCGCCGATGCAAATTCGAGGGACGTGTTCCCGCGTCCCTAGATGAGTTTCGTTCGGCGTTGACCAGTATGGCTTTAGAGCGGGGATTGGTCGTACCCAACCCGCTGCCGCAACACGATAATCGCCGTGTTGGCGGTCTCGAATCACTTACCGCAAAATGGGTAAAGCATAAAGCAACACATAAAATCGCAAATCACAGAAAGCGCATAAATGATCAACAACTCTGGTGGGAGAATCGGCTTGGTAGAAGTCCTTTGGTAACCCCTCGCGTACCAAAGAATAGGCTTTTACCCACCGTCTTAGTCTCCGACGACCAGACGTCGTTTGGCGCCATTTTGGCGTTAATTCAGCCATCGAATATGACTAATGGCACTTTATTTTTAGGCTACGACTCTGAATTTGTGAATGACAGAAAGGGCAGGCATTATAAGACCTGGGACCTGCGTTTTCAGCAACTATGTCCCACTTACCAGGACCTCCATGGCCCATTCGTACGCTACGTCCAAGTTGCGAGCGCGACTGGCCATGTGTTCTGTTGGGATCTAGCGAAGTTTCCGCAACCTCCGTTCGGGCTTCACCAGTTGCTCGAAACACGCTTACCTAACGTGTATATGGTGTGTTATGACCCGACGCAAGATCGACTTGCGTATTTCCATGTCTACGGGCCAACATTCGAGGAAATTGTTGCAATTCCGGATGCAGAAATTCGCAATAAACTGCACTGGAAAGACCCATTTATTGCAAATTTCATCGACATTCAGCCGTTGGCGAGAACATTTACTCGTCGTTTACGCATTAAAGCGCAATCGCATTCGTTAAAGCGCTTGGCAGAATTCTTTTTCGACATGTATATTGATCCGAACGCGCCTGGAAACTTCGGACAGGCGTGGAGTTTACCCTTAACTCGGGACATGCAGCATTATCTAGCGATGGACGCCCTCATAACTATCGATGTTTTCATATTGATAGAAGGGTGCTCGCAGGATAATCGCATTACTGACGATAGAAAGCCCATGTCGGTTTCTTTCGTAGGCGATGAGTTGTACATTAAGGCTAGTGGTCCGAAAGCCAAAGTACGCATACCATTGTCGATCTAGCAAGCCACCACAAGGGCAGTCGACCAGCGCAGCTGTTGAAGCTGAAGTTGATTCAAATGGCGAAGAGTTAATCTTAGCTGAGGATTTTTATTGCCCGGCTCCGCAACAACAAGTAGCTATAGCGGCAGCCACCACCATTGCCTCAGTAACGGAAGCGTTGGCTCACGCTAACGTGTTTGACAATCCTGACTTACAAGTGCAGGCTTCGCAAACCGTTGCCGACACAGTTTCGGGCCCGGTAAATGCGCCTGACACGGAACCTAAGTCAAAACCAACCAGTACGAGTACACCAGCTTCTGTGTTTTCTTCGCAAACCGATATTCCATACGATTCGCCTATGCTGGGTGTAGAACCATCGATCTCCACTGAAGACGATGATTTATCTCCCAAACGTTTAGTTATGGCGTTATCTGACACCGAGGCGGAAACACAGGCTAACGTGTCGCCACCGCGCGTAACACGCGGAGCAATGGCTCGAAAAGGATTGTTACCGTTTCGCAACCGATTGTCTCGCAATCGCTTGCGGCAGTTCAACAAGCTCCCTTGGGTATCAGTGCACTCGGACCTTTGCCGACTCTTCAGCCGGTCGGGGCAGAGCAGCAGGCTGACCCAGATGTCATCATGACGGACATTATCGGTTTTCCGCCACAACCGCAACGTACATTAGCCGCACACAAAGTACCTCATGTAGCATTATACACGCAAGTAACGACTCAGCCCGTGTCACAAGGTACGACGGCACCAGATACTCGTTTCACGGCTCCTATGGCCATGACGGGTGTGTCTAGTACCGTGGCAAATTTGCAATCACAGGCTACAAAAACTGAATTTCTAGCGCCAAAATAACACGTTCCCAACTGTCCAGTGACAAGAAAGTCAATTAACGACAGATTTGGGAAATTTGAGAGAAAATTACCAAACAACCGTAGAAAATGCAAATCTTATCTTTTTTCTCGCCAACTCGGAGCCGAACAGGATATGCGGCCGCCGCCCTTCCAAAAATCCGCCCATTAAAACTGTGACACATAAAGTTTTACTGTGGGAAAATACATTACTGTCGGCTAAAAGCTTTTTTCGTAGCCATTTATTTGCGCAATGAAAATGTGTTCGATATGAAGGATTTCGTATAATGGTTTATGCATGAATTATGGGACGAAAAAAATATCGAACGGAAAGTATGCCTCTTGACGCAAATATACCGTAGGAATAATTTTCAAATAAATTACTGTAATATACAACAAAATTAAGTTTAGTTTATGTTCCTGAAGAATGATATTGATTTTTTCGGCACAGGACCTTGAATCAAAGCCAGTGATCGGACCGAGGCCTCGGCCTCGGCAAGCCTCGGCGTTTTTTGGAGCCTCGGCGCCGAGGGCGAAGCTGAAAAATGCCGAGGCGCCGAGGGTTAAAATCAAATTTGAATAAGTTTAATATATCCGTTGAATATTAAATAATTAGAAGGCATCTGCAGCACACAGGCTATTTTTTACCTATAGACTCTTCTTGTGGTTTTAGTCGCGTACCCAGTTACACCAAGTTATATACAGCGAAGTGCCAATTTATTATTCATGCTCGCTACATGGATCGGAAATACGCATTCTCAAAGGGGGGGGGGTGAGGGAGGGTTATTACCGCCCTCTCAGGGTATAAGACTCAAGTCACTGTCAGACGATTTTTGGTGAAAACCTTTTGAATATTTTTGAACTTTGTTTTTACTATGGCAAAGTGCAGCTAACTATTAGAATTTCCCGAAGTGATACAGTATTTTTGAATGCAAGCAAGAGTAAATAGACAAACTATCACTATAAAACATGCATGTGACAGCTCAAAATTTTCGGAAGGGGCTCCTCGGCATACATGTAACAGCTAGAAATTTCGGGTAGGGGTCCCTGGCCATTTTTAGAAGGAGGGGGATTAGCGACTATAATTCTATGTCAAAAATGGCAAAAGCACCTAAAAATAGCCAACAAAGCGCAAATTTTCGCCAAAAATGGGGAGGGTGGGTCAAAATTTTCTGACGATGGAGGAAAGGGTGAGGGGAGGACGTCCAACCCTGGGTGGGTGAAGAATTCCCCAAAGCCCTCTCTTACACGCAGGGTTGGAAAAAACCAAAGTTTGAAAATTTCCGATATTTTGTTTTTTTGGTTTTTTATGGTTTTTTAATGGTTTTTTATGGTTTTTTAATGGTTAAATTTTGGTTTTTATGTCTCAGTCGCGAGTATAAGTGTTTAGATGCTTGATTATGATTAAAAACCACTAAATTAAAGAACAGGCATGAGTTGCCTAACCAATTATTCAGGAAAAATAACAAAAGTGAACAATTTCAAATTTATTCAGTAGAATAAACGGCAACATTAAGAATCATTTTCTTCTTGTTCATTTTCATCGCTAGAAATATCTAGGGTCGTTCCTTCGAGTTGGTTGATATTGCTTTTCACAAATACCAGCTTTTTGACAGTGTCGGGTGCCAGCTGATTACGCAGCTTTGAGTGAACCCCCCAAAATTGGAGGGTCAGCTACGTGCCTGGATCATCATTACATTATACGATTATAATTACGTCTCTCTTACAAAAAAAAGTTCAACCAAAATGAAAATAAACTATTTCATGCCGTTTATTCCCTAAATAATTAGTGTACTCTATGCTAGAGTAAAAAGTACTATTTGCACATGTTTACAAATTATGAAATATGAATCTTGCAACAATTTTTAACATCGACTTAAAAAAACCAAAAAACCAAAAAAACCAAAAACCAGGCCGATTTTCAAACCATAAAAAACCAAAAAAACCAAAAAAAAACCAAAAAACCAAAAAAACATGCCCGGCCAACCCTGGTTACATGTATGCTTTTTGGCCATTTTTATGGGAGAGGGCATTTTCACGAATTTTCGGCCGAAAATCGCAAAAACGCACCTAAAAATGGCCAATAAATGCAGGTTTTGCCAAAAATCAATTTTGGCTCATGCATTTTTTGGAGCCATTTTCATACAATGTTAAAATACTTTCTTGGACAAAGTGATATCATTTATATCGTTTTTCAGTATTTTTCTAGAAAATTTCAAAAAAATTTCGGCGCTTCGCGCAAAATATCGCTAATATACTGTATTTAGATTGAAGCAGGGGCATTAAACACTCAAAAATCAATTTTTGTGTATCTAGGTATCTTTATACAGATTTGAATATCTTTTGTATCGATTTATACTGTTTTTAAAAGTTTTATGCAAAATAAGTACTATTTAATAACTTTGCACTTTTTTTGCCGTTCAAAGATAAAATTGACTAATTTATCCTGATGTTGCATTGGATTTCTAAGCACAGTAGTGCTTATTACAAGATTTAATTGGCATATTACAATATCTGTAATATTTCTGATTTTGTAGTACAAGTTGTTTTAGCTTTCTCAGTCGAGTTTTATGTATAAATTTCATCAAAAGCTCAAAAAATTTTGGTCAGGCCGAATTATCACATTAGGGCCGCGGTTTTTTGTATTCGGCAAAGATTTTTCATAATGTACAGAGACTTTTCAAGACTGTCTTTGTACACGCACAAACATTTTTTGGAGAGACGAAAACTGTAAAAAGCTGTAAAATTCCCGGAAATTTTTGGCGCATTAGTAATTGTCTGTCCTATATATGTTTAAAATAGTAGAATTTGCATTTAGAATGGAAAAATGTCAAATACTCAGAAACCCAGGAATTAGCTAAGATACACTACCAAAGGTCGAAAAACCCTGTTTTACCTCACTTATTCGCTACTGTATCATACTATAATAGTACACAAAAATTTGCATGCACAAAATGTTCAATGACTTTTGGATACCATCGTTGTACATGTAAAAAGGTATCTTGCACAAAAAACAGTGTTTAGGATTGCATGCCGGATGCAGGTCACACACTGGCAGTATGAAAAAATGTGTATGTTTAAAAATATATTTATGTAAAATATCTACAAAAATTTGTTCACTCATACAAAGACAGTACTTAATTTACTGGTCCCCATTTTGGGATTTCACCCTTCCCTCAACTCTGGACCTTGGATAACTATGATCGGAAAGTACAGTGCAATTTCCGTCATATTACTTACAACACCAGAATTGGATGACTGAAAAAGCGTGTTTAAGCATGCATAAAAGCGTGTTTAAGCATGCATAAAAGCGAGCACAACAATGGCTACAGTTCTGTCTTTACTTAGCTTATTTCAATTGTTTGTTTATTTCTCTGACACTGTTTTCTTATTTATAGTAATAAAAGTTTTTGAGTGCTTCTTCAGCCACATTTTTCATTAACTTTTCCAAGTCTTCAACGGCAACTTGTTAAATTAAGTATGCTTTCGTGCTGCTGACTTATTTCAATAAATCCTTCACACATTTAATCTACTATTATTGAAAATAAGAATGAATTGTTTGACATTTGATAAAGTGTTTAATATTACGATTATTCTCTAGCTCATGTGCATAAAAAATATTCTAAGAGTACTATTTTTGGGTATAGGTATATATATAAGCTTGACCCTAGGCATTACCCTTGGCCTCGGCCTTGGCCTCGGCCGAGGCAAAGATTTTAAGTCGCCTCGGCCTTGGCAGAGGCCGAGGGTCCAAAAAGTACCCTCAGTCCGATCACTGATCAAAGCGCAGAAAAAATTTTTGTTTGTTTTAAATCAGAACGTTTTATCATATTTTGTGTATTTTTCTGGACAATAAACACTTTCTCTCTCTCTTAAGGACACTAGACAAGTTGAAAATGACTCTCTTTTGGCGCTTTGACAAATTCTGATCAAACTTCATTCTAAGACAATCGGCATGCTAACGAACATATGACAATAACGTGAAAATTCAGCTATTTTGACGTAATTGTAGAATACGGTCCAAAGTGAACTTCTCAAACTCCCGATTAAGTGAGTTTGAAAATTAATTTACTTGGTTTATGGCCTCAATTCAAAGTGTGGGAAAAATTTCTGTATGGAAATCACTCCGTTTATCATCTCGGAAGTTCGAGATTGTATCGAAAATGACTCAGTGATTTTGCAAAAACGATTAAAAATCTGAAAAGGTTTTTGGCTAGAAAAATTATTGTTACCTAGCTACCCACTTGGTCAGGGTAGTATAATAAATTGACTTGACACCTAACCTGTCCTATACCATTGGACATGTTATAAGTTATAATAGGTATACAGTTGCACTTGGTCATGGTTTTCTTAGGCAGTAATTATATGCAGTCAACTGCAGGTAATATAGCATACAATGTAAAATTATATGCAGTCAAAAACCAGCGGCCTAGACTGCAGGTAATATAGCACACAACGTGAAATTATATGCAGTCAAAAACCAGCGGCCTGGACTGCAGGTAATATAGCACACAATGTAAAATTATATGCAGTCAAAAACCAGCGGCCTGGACTGCAGGTAATATAACACTTAATAAGGTATTATATGCAGTCAAGTTGAATGCATATTCATATGGGAAGCTGGCGCTTTGCTCGCATTTTAGGCTGTAGTAGATGGTTTTAGGGTGTTTCTGTGCCTGGTGCACACCCACCTTTTGTGTGTGCATACGTTTGGTACCTACAGTATGTGCATAAGCTGTATTATAAATGAGCGTATGATAGTACTTGCGCTGTTTGGCAAAATCAATCACCGGCCGTTAAGCAACCACGAAGTTGGGCGCTACAGTATGTAGTAAGGGTGTTCTATTGTCGAGCTATTTCATGCACTAAGCTGGGGTTAAAAAAGACTACAGTAATCTTATGTTCACTAAGTCTATTTTTGCAGGCCTGACAGTAATATTTTTTTATATATTTAATATGGCTTACAGTAATAATATTTCTTATGGCATGACATGAATTCTGTATTTCACTGTGAAAAAACAACCGATTTCTTCAGTGTTCAATCAAATCAACTGCCAGCCATTGAATAACGATGAAGTCGGGCTCTACAGTAATGAGGGTGTTCTAATATCGAGCAATTTCATGCACCGAGCTGGGGTTAAAAAGACCACCGTAATTTTATTTATATATGTAGGTCTGTTTTTGCAGGTGCTGATATGGCTGACAGGCAGACTACATACATATATTGCGTTACAAGGAGGTGGAAATGAGAACGACAACTATAGGTCACGACTTAGAGGCTCATCTTGATCAAACTAAGCAAGTTGATAAAAGGCATGCAAATATTTATAGAACCTATCTTATGTATGTACCTACGCATGCATATGTTAAAAGTAAGTATGTGCATAACTTTGTGAATGTATTTGGATATTTAAAAAAACAGCGGCGCAAGTACTGTCATACGCTCATTTATAATACGGCTTATGCACACACTGTAGGTACCAAACGTGTGCACACACAAAAGGTAGGTGTGCACCAGGCACAGGAATACCTGGTTTTAGAAGGTACTTTTATTTGAGATGGTCTGGCAAATTTGCTTCCTCGCTAGGGAATGTTTTTTTGCACTGCATGGGTAGCAGCTTCAATAGCTGCCCAGTCACCCAATAGCACGTTTCGATCGGCCAGCATAGGCTCTGGTCCTGCTTGATAGATATTAAGTAGCTGTTGCTGCTCTTGTCCTCATTCTGGGGAATGGTTTTACTGTAGTAGGAATAAAATGCTTCGAGAATCTTATGATGTCAAATTATGTCCAAGAATTAACGCAATGGTTGTTTAGCTAGCTATAAAATTACATTTAAACGCAAGAAAAGGGCAAACATGGCTAAAAATGAAGTATGTGGACCGCGAAGGCATGTACTTTACTTTCCTGTTGGTACGTACACATTTGCGAAGTATTTTATTTCCACTACAATAAAACAATTCCTTAGAATGATTGACAAGAACAGCAACAACTACTCAACATCTATCATGCAGGACTGGAGCTTACGCTGGCCCATAAAAATGCGTTAATGGGTGACTGGGCAGCTATTGAAGCTGCTAACCATGTCGTGCAAAAACACATTCCCTAGTGAGGAAGCAAATCTGCCAGACCATCCCAAATAAAAGTGCCTTCTAAAACCATCTAATACAGTTTGAAATGCGAGCGAAGCGCCAATTTCCCATATCACTAAGCATTCAACTTGACTGCATATAATATCACATTGTGTGCTATATTGCTTGCAGCCCAGGCCACTGGTTTTTGACTGCATATAATTTTACATTGAGTGTTGTATTACCTGCAGTCTAGGCCGCTGGTTTTTGACTGCATATAATTTTTTGTGGTGTACTATATTACCTGCAGTCTAGGCCGCTGGTTTTTGACTGCATATAATTTTACATTGTGTGCTATATCACCTGCAGTTGACTGCATATAATTACTGCCTTTTTCTTAGGTTTTCGCGTGCTGCGCCAGATTCTATTGTTAATATTTCTAGACAGCAAGGAGAAGCACATAAGCAGTAGCCAGGTTTCAATCTCAGACCTCTCAATCTACAGTGCAACACGTTTACCATTCATCTATGCCTGCCTGATTCTGACATTAAGTAACAAAGTTAAAGAGAAACATTTATGTTTACCACATCTTACAAACAATCGATTGAGAGCTTTCTGGGATTGCTTGAGAATGCAGATTGGTGGCAGACATGGGCTAAGCCTAAGGTATAAAGGGGCTGAAATCGCTCCACTCACTTCGCTCGCTCTGCACTTTTCGCCTTATTTGTCTCCAGGCTTAGCCTATGCGCTGGTACCAATGTGAATGGACAAAACTAAGTCTAGGTATAAGACATTGATAAAAAACAACCAATGTAAAGCCACTGGCATCAAAGATTAAAGCCCACACAATGAAAACTCGCTTTTTACGACGCTTATGTATATTTTACTCGCTTATGTAGTCTTAAAATGTCACTGATGGAATCAGCGCATGCAAGAACCTTGGAAAATCATGACCAAGCGCTACTGTGTATTTAAATATATCTTGTAACATGCTTCATGGTTAAGGGTAGGTGTCAACCTATTATGCTAAAGCCCTTGTGCAGAGTAGGGCATCAGAAATCCGTAAAAATGAATTTTCTGCAGAACGTGCTGAAATCCTTAAAATAAGGCGCGGAAAATAAGTTTGATTGATAACTGACCATTGTTTCCCAAAATATTTTGAATTTTATCGCTAAATTCATTTCATGTTTTTCGTGATTTGGCACTAGAACATAGACTTCGTGGTTTTATAGCTTTTTCACTAAAACAATGATTTTTCGAGTCCATTCCCGATATTCTGATGACGGATATACCATCTTTTTGCTTGAAAATGTCATTTACGCGTGATATATGCAAATTTATGCAAATTTTTGTCCAAACGTCTTTAATTCGACCTAAGCAGCTATATGTCGACCTTAGTGGGTGTAATACCTACCAAAGCAGTCTAAAATTCTCCTTCATCTATATCTGAAGCCTAAGCCTAAGCAAAATTGAGAGAAAACCGATTCGTAGGATAAATGTCAAAACCTCCTATTCTTAAGGAATTGTGAAGTATAGAGCCCTATAGCTCACTCAATATTGGGCGGATTTTCTGGGAACTATTCTTCTGCGCCTTATTTTAATCAATTCTGCGAGTTTTGTAAAAAATCCGAACTTCCCAAATTGATTTTCAACAACTTCTGGCGGAACCCATATTCTTCACTTTAGCCGGGCACTTGTTCAGTTTAGGTGGAACAGGAAGAAAGAATTTTTTCTGCAAATGTGACTGATTTTAGTCACATTTGACACGCTGATCACGAATATAATATCCGTTTTTCGTATTAACGAATATATCTAATTTTATTTGCAAATTTATGTAGGTAATCTAAGTATTCATGTTACTTTTTAGGACTAAATTTTCTAAGTCCTGACTTTTTCTATGCCCTTTCAATTTCAGAGTTGTGTGTGCGACGGTTGAAAGAAACAAAGTGACTCTTGTGGGGTTCAAACCTGAGACCTCTCGCACTAAAGACAGATAAACTATCTACTTGGCCAATGACTCGATAGTTTCTAAAGTTAGCGAATTTCTAATAAACCATTTATGTATTTGTTAAACCTATGTAACCTTATGTCAGCAGTCAGCACCAACATGTTTATGTCACTCAAGATATATTTTGTTTGAATAACGATCAGGAAAGTTTCAGGGATTGCTTGAGAATTCAGATTGGTGCCAGGCATAGGCCAGGCATAATTGAGGCAAAAATTGCTCCGCTCGTTTCGAAATTTCCTTCCTATTTATCTTAGGCTTAGCCCATGCGCTGGTACCAATGTGAACGCACTCAACTAAGCCTAAGCCTAGGACTTTGGCAATAACAAGCCAGTGATTGTTCATAAGTAAATTTACTTAAATTTGCTTCATATCATTAGTTATATGCCTCGGCTTGAAAAACGAATGTCATATTCGTGATCAGCATGTCAAACATAATTAGGCCAGTATCCAGGGGGATAGAGGGGCACGTGCCCACCCAAAACGGAATATGAGAACGATTTCTCTCCTTTACTCCGCCCTTTGCATTTTTAGCCAGGAATCGCAAAAAAATTTTTCGGCGCTTTGCGCCGGATTTCAAAATTATGAATAAATTCTAGTGAGTCCTAAGCTCATGGTTTACACACTACTTTTAGTCTTTATACAACCTAAAGCGTATTTTGCATCTGTCGTCTTCTGTTTTGCACAGGTTTTATGCAGAGAATAAGATTTGTTCAAGAAAGTGTCCATTTTATTCTCACTCTATTTAAGGCATTTGGGCAGCAAAATTTACAATATTCACAATTCTAATGGTCGTGAAACGTCTCTTTTAATTCATTCTTCGGTCCCTGCTTATGTTTTTAAAAATTTTGGTCTTGCCTCCCCCTCCCGAAACTAAATCGATTGCATTGCGCTGATTATTGATTATGATTAGACTATTGCATTACGCAATAGTCTCAATTTTGTAATGCGATGGCGTCTACTATTTAACTTCCGAGTCCCATTCAACAATGCATAAATAGCTAGTGCCACTAAACTAAGCCTAAGTCTAGGGATAAAAGTAAAACAGATTATTATTGATCATTTCAAGAATCGACTCTAAATCTAACAATGTTGAGAAACTACTTTAAAACTTGACCTCTTGTCTTTAGCTTCACTGATAATAAGTCGAATCTCGATTTTAATTAGATTTCTTCTTTACGCTTTCTTTTGAGGAACCCCACATCCCAAAACTTGTACACGTTGAATCCGTTCCGATCAGAATGCAAATTTTACGCTCGGACCGTTCATTGTCAATTTCGTGCTTATCTGAGGAAAATTTTTGATTTTCATCCACTTTTGGCCGTCGTTTTGTCTGATTTTCGCCAACAAATTTCCTTTTTTCTATTCTGGGCTTCTATAGCTCAACTTCTCCCCTCTCCACTCTTCGCCAGCCACTACGCATTGTAATATCTAATGCCCATCCTCGTGCATTGCGCGTTATGTATATGCGGTTTCGCACTGCATCAGGAAGATTTCGGCATGCAGATCCGGATGCAGGACGATTAAGTACTCATCAAAAAACGGAACGTATGCAGGCAGAACTGAAAACGGACTTGCAAAAAAATTGAGAAATTTTTTCCAATTGCTCCAATCTCTTATTTGAAGTTTCTGTAACAGGAAAAGCTTTAATTAAGCCGCTCAAGTTTGCAGAAAGCATGTTAAATTTTTCTGTAGTATACCACTTACATGTATTGTCATGAAGAAAGCTACACATGGAGACTTAAAAGATAAGGAATTCAGTCGTGATTGCGATAAGTTAAAAGCCGAAAAAACCCATTTCATGTGAAACTGCTCATCTACGTGCGCTATATTTATTGTTTCTACTTGGAAGCAGCCGATTCAGACCTACAAAATTCTTGTCATGCGTATTTTGGCTTAAGATCCGGTGCATGAACTTCCTAACCCAACCCACCAACTTTGTTACTCTGTTTACCTATATATTAGGCCTTGCCTATTAGTTTAGGGTACTTAAACAGTATAAATGAAGCAATAGCGATTTTAAAAATACGCTGAAACGGAAGAAGACCAGAGGAATGTGCTAAATTTTGCGCTGCGTTTTGCATAGAACAACAATCTCTGATCGAATATCTTGTACCTCTGATATTCAATGGATATAGACGACTTGATTCTGGAATATTCGGTATGCTCTTGCCATGTTTCCTATTATTAATATTCTCATAGTAACTGTATTAAATTAAGTACTGTATAACATATGTAGGTATTTATTTATGTACTTACGTAATATATGGAATATAGCTGAACGCCTAGCCTGAAAAAGTTAGATTTGAAAAACACGTGGCGTAGATTAAAGTTAGATTTGAAAAAACACGCTGGCGTAGATTATTAAATGCAATCAGGTCAGCTTGGTTGAGTCTTTCAAAAAGGAAATGACTGTTGATTGAACCGATCAATTAATTTCGTTCAAATATTTCTAGTGTTATTGTTTTGCTGGGTCGATGGCTGGCTGGCCTACCTGGGCGTGGGGGGTTTGGGGGGTACGCAACCCTTTCCCCCGAGGAACCTAAATACCCTCAGAAACCAAAATACCCCCCAGAATTCAATTTTTGAAATTTTTTTTGTTTTTTTCGCAATTTTCTGATGCCAATGGATAATGCTCAATGAGAAACTTTGAAAATGGTGTTTTTTCGCCATACCATCATTTTTAAGACAATTTTTCGACCTCTGAAAAATCTTTCTCCTTCCCCAGCATTTTGGTGCTGCCCACGTATGCTGGCTGGCTAGCGTTAATTTTCAATAGGCTTATTTTTCTAGACTTCCGAACTTACGAACCAGAAGGCTCAGGTGACTCCGAGAACAACTCAAAACACAAGAGCCGTAAACAGAAGCGTCAATAAGTCCAAATTGTTTTCACCGTGGTATTTCGATTTTCTGTTTTTCTATTCAAGACGCAATTCTACGTACATCAATCTTTTTCAGAATGTTTAATCATTAGTAGTCTTAAATTTTATTAAATTGGTGATTGGACTTGAATTTCATTCAAAATTTAAAATTTAAATACATATGAAATTTCATTCAAAATTTTACAAATCATATTACAAAGCTCATCTAATACGCCGAAGTACGCCGAACGGAAGGGCAAAGGAGACATTATATGCAAATTCGGCTCTATGTGCACGGGCTCGGAACCATGGTCGACCCGAAATTAATATCAGAGTTGATCAGAATGCTGCTTCTGCCTACTCGTACATGTACCAGCTACCGTACGACATCATGATGAGTCAGTGAATTACATTATTTCTAGCATTCTTGCTATTGATCGAAAGATTTGTAGAATAATTGAGAATTTCGGAAATTTTTTCCTTAATTTCAAAGTCATTAAAAATGTTGAAAAATATTTTATGACAAAATTCCGCAAAATATACGACCATTCTATCAAGAAGAAAAAAATTTGTATCATTGCTAGAAATGGATGCGATTTCGAAAACAAAAAATTGTACCAATTTTGCTCTTATGACTAATTTTTCGCGAATTTTTGGCAGGTTTGTAATCTGCTTTAGAAATTTAGATCGATTCCCACATAATTTTAAGAGTTTGTTAACATTTACGACGGTGTGTTACATAACTTATTTTAAAAATTTGAATGATATAAGTACAGATTTGAGCTTTCTTACTTTTAGAACCTAATGCGTCTGGAATATTGCTCACTACCATACATCATGATCTTGGGGAAGGGGGGGTTTCACCCCCGCAGAATCATTTTTCACTCCCCTCCGCAAAAAATTTTTAACTTTCCCCTAGAATTGGCGATTTTTCAGAAGTTTCCTAAACTTACCTGAAAATTGGCAGAAAAAGTGTCTTTTTAAGTGGTTTCTGGCTATCTATTTGCTCAAAATCGCCAAATTTTCGCGCTTCGCGCCATATATTCATGTTTTAAGCGATATATTGGTCAATTTATTCGACTTTTTTCGAAATTTTTTTTCAAGATTTTATGCTCTAGAAGGATAGAGTATCGTCAGAAACGCCAAAAAACGATGTTTTTTTAACGCGTACCGGCCATTTCTGGGCCCAAAAAAGGCACTTTAGGTTTTCAACCCCCCAGAATTCTCATACTGTGCATGAATGCTCACTACCTCACTTATCTAAATTTTTTTAGGAAGAGATTCTGATCGAAAAATCATTCCGAATCGATAATTTTATTCAAAGCTCAAACTTATCGTTTACGCTTTTTTGTTAGCTATGCTAAATTACGAAAATGGTCACCGCTTTCGTAATTTGGGACTCCGTTTTTGAAGCATTATTATTCCAATCGGACTGAATTATGTAACTTTTAAGCATACATGTAACAGGGGAATGGGGAAGATCCCCCACCCGAAGTCGGACGTCCCTTCAACCCCCCTCCCCAAAGCCAGAAAAATGTCGACCCCCCTGATTTTGGGAGAAAATCGAATTTATAGCCCGTTCCTGGACATGTTTTGGCCGTTTTTGGCCAAAAATTGAGGGTCATTTAGCCACCCCCACCCTTAAAAATGGTCGGGACCCTCCTTTAAGTTTTGAGCCGTTACGTGTATGCTATTCAACAATGAAATAAATATATAGAAACTTTTTTGACTTGAAATAATTTTATACACAATTTGGGTCCGTTATTTGCAAACAGTAGAAAAAAGTTGATTAATCCGGGTGGAAACACCGCAGTAAGTTTGAGCAGCGTTTTTTACGAAAAAAGTAAGGCCGAGAATGTTCTGTAGGTTCAAAATCGCCTGACGAGTACCTTTCTGCCTGACCTCTCAGCTGCGGTCCAGCAACCATACACCCTCTGTATTTTTATTTTGCTCATTTTGCTTATTATCTGATTTATTTAGTCATTTAAAGTATTCTTTCATTTATTTATTATTAATTAATTACATTAATTGACATAATTGTATGAATTTATAGTATATGTTTATTTAGTTATTTATTTGTTTAGAATCATATTTTTAAATTATTTATTCCAGCTTTAATGTGCTATTTATTTATAAATAATTTATTTCTATTCGTTTCATTCTTATACTAAGTTTCATACAACTAACGCCTAATAATTTTGGAGTTTTATCCGCCTATTTCTATGAGTTGGAGAGTTTGACTTTTTGTATTTGGCCGAAATGGCAGAAAAACGCTCAAAAAGGCTGAAAACGCAAGTTTTCGCTAAAAGTCGTATATACGAGGGGGTAAAACAATCTTGTTTTTGAGGGGACAACCGACTTTTGGTGTGTAATCTGACATCCATCTGTAAATGTATCATGTAAAATGTTCGTTTTTTAAAGCATATAATTAAATTATTAAACATACTGTTTAGAAAAAGTAGGAGTTTTAAAATTTATCTATGTTTTTATAAATTTTTATTTTTAATATATAATATTACATAAATTTTCTGTTTTGTATTATTTTTTAGGTACCTACGTATATGTACAGGTTGGCCCAAAGAAAGGTGCCTAACATACATGTAACAGCTGGAAAATTTGGGAGGGGGTGCCCGGCCATTTTAAGGGGGGGGGGTAAATGACTGAATTTTTGGCCAAAAGCGGCCAAAAATTCTATTTTCTCATAAAATCAGGGGGGTCAAAAATTTTCTGACTCTGGGGATTAGGGGACGACCACTTTGGGTGGAGGCGATCCCTTGTTATATGTATGGTGCATAGATGCACAAGGTCAGGGTCGGCAGGGGGGTGAAATCCCAAAAATCCAAATTGGTAAATTTATTGTAAAGGGTTTTTTTGCTGTTTTAATGATAAAAATGGTCAAAATAGCCTATAAAACGGTTTTTCGTGGTAATCTCGAATTTTAGAAGCATTTTTAGTCCATTTTGACTGCATTATATCACGTTTAATACTAAAATATGCAAAAATTTATCAATTTTGGGCGTTTTTTGATTAACAAGTACTTAAAAGTACTAATCTGGCGCGAAGCGCCGGAAAAATTTTGACGGGGTGGTAATACTCCCCTTCACCCCCTATGTGCATGTATGGTATGGTTGTGAATGTAATGTGTCGATAAAATCGTGAAGTTATATTGAGTTTTCATTGTGATTCAGTTTTTGGTTTACACTTTTTCAAACATAAGTGTATTCAGTAACTTACCACAAAAAAGTAGGCGATAAGGAGTGCTAATTACACTGTTTTCTTTTTTTGTACGGGTATTTTTGTACACGTACAAAGATCTCTGGAAAAAGTCTTTGTACAAGCGTACATTTTTTTGTACACATAATTTTTGTATACTGTCAAATATGCCCGAAAAATTTTTACTATCACGAAAAAGCCTAAAATTGACTTATATTCTCAACTTCCTGCATTAAATTTTCCAAAAAAATTATGATTTGGTCGCAACGTACACTTTAGATGCTACAAAGACTGATTTTAGAGCATTTTTAGCGCGCGCTTGGGGCTAAAATGAATAATAATTATAATATTCGGCACGAAGCGCCAAAAATTTTGGTATTTCATCCAGCAGAATGATCAGGAAACTCGAGAATTTTTATACCGGTGCCCCGAAAAATCTTTGTACATCGTACAAAGATCGCTCAAAAATCTTTGTACGAGCCCTAAAATTTTTGCCTCGTACAAAAAAGAAACAGTGGCTAATTATTAAATCTGCTGGGAACGTTAATATAAATTTTTCTGTTAGAATAGCCGTTAAGGCATCTTTACACTGTTGTTTAATGTTCTCAGCTTAAGAATTGTCAATTTTTTTGTTCGTTTTAGTTCAGTTTTTTAAGTTTTTAATCATGTTACGCTTTAAATGTGCTTGCATGTATTCAATAAAAAGTCGGGTTCACAAAAAATGCGTTGCGTTAAATGAATTCTAGCAATCGGAAACCAATACTTAGATATCCTCTATTCAAAGCATTTGTTTTATTAAATGATGTAAGCCGCATTGCTCGAAGTTGAACACAAATAAAATCAAAATGAGAAGTTTACGCGCCCTTTTTGCGGCTAGCTAACAACTTTTTTGTTGTGACTTTCTAAAAAAAGTGTTGTTTACAAAATTGTAAATCAAAACTGAATAACAGAGGTAACTTTGCGAAACTTTGCATTTTTGTTGCCCTATATTTGTGCTTTCAAAAAATGTTTAACTAAAACATTTGGCACTTTTTTGGGCCACCCTGTATACCTACGTATTTTTATTACGTATATTTTTCTCGATCGACTAATTCATTCTATTTTATGTACTTTAGCTTTGTCTCAAAGAATTGATTATATGAGCGAGCTTGTCGCCAGTGCATTAGGCGAGGATAAAATCGATTGGTCGTCTGTGAATAGCGTTGAAGGGACGGTAAGTTCCCACACATGAGCGTGGGGGAAGGGTTGGGGGGGGTTCGCACCCCCAGAAACCAAAATACCCCCAACCCCTCAGAAACCAAAATACCCCCAACCCCCAGAAACCAAAATACCCCCCAGAATTCAATTTTTGAATTTTTTTTGTTTTTTGGCAATTTTTTGATGCCAGTAGATAGTGCTCGATGAGAAACGTTGAAAAATGGTGTTTTTTCGCCATACCACCATTTTTAAGGCCATTTTTTTACCTTTGAAAAATCTTGCACCCCTCAGAACTTTGGTGCCGCCAACCTATGGTTCGCACCCCTCAGAGGGTCGAATACCTCCCCCGAAATAATACTCCGTCAGAATTCAATTTTTGAAATTTTTTATTGTTTTTTCGTGATTTTTTGATGCTAATGGATAGTGCTCGATGAGAAACGTTGAAAAATGGTTTGGATGAATATTTTATATGATTATTATTTTTTCTGTGAAGTTTTATTACTATTATGTTGTTATTAGGCACTATTTTTTATTACTACTGTGATTTTTCATTTTTCATTTTTTCATAGTCCAAAAATGGCATTAGGCCGGCTATTCCTTTCAAAAGTTTAGGGAGATGGGGATCTCCTTCAGTTAAAGTTGTCTCCCTCATCGTATATGCACGTAAGGAGGGGTGAGAGAGGGAATTACCGCCGCTGAAGGGTCCAAAATTTAGGTACTGTCGAGCACACATGTACAGCACGGGAATTCTGGGGGTCAGGCCCGGAAAATTTTTAAAAAGTGCCTCTTCTGGGCTAAAAACAGGCACGTATCTCTGGGGAATAGGAAGGGGGATTTCGGATCCTCCAGAATTCAGAAAAATCGGAAAAATAGGACTATGTCATTTTGTGCTATTTTTGGCTTTTTTGAGCTTAGTCCCCCCAAAATTGGTGTTGGTCCACCCTCAAAATAGGACGGCCAGATACGTGCCTGTTAGAAAACGAAGGGTACACGTCGAACACACTGTTTTTTGACGTTTCAGAGAATGCTCGTTCTTTCTAGAACATCAAATGTGAAAAAAAGTTTCGGAAAAAATTTGAAAAAATGGAGTAAACTGAACAAAATATAGTCAAAAAATGTGTATATGGTGCTAAGCGCCGAAAATTAGAGATATCTGAGCCAAAAATGGGCTAAAAATACCAAAAAAGGCACACTTTTTACAATTTTGCCATCCTTAGAGGTCAAACCCCCAAAACACGTCTGCTGTCGAGCAGTTTGAGTCAAAAATTATGTATTTTTAAGCGATTTCGATGTAAAAATAGCCAAAAACGCACTTACAGTAGTAAAAATCCTGGATTTCACCTTTTCCTGACCTCGACATCACGGTTTTAACCCTCCCTGGCCAACCTGACCTTACACACCAATGTCATCCATTCCCCAAAGTCAGAAAATTTTTGACCTCCCCCGATTTTGGGCGGAAAGTTGGCCATGTTTTATTTTTGGCCAAAAGTTCTAAGTAATACGACCCCTTCCCATAAAAAATGACCGGGATTTCCTCTCAAAATTTCGAGCCGTTACATATATGTATGGGATACCTCTTTCGATACAGGCATATACGGGTGAGGCATACATGTAACGGCCCGAGATTTAGGGGGTCCCGGCCATTTGTGGGGGGGGGGGTCAGGCCATTGGGGGGAGTGAATGACCTCCAATTTTTGGCCAAAAAACGCCTAAAAATGGCCAAAAACTTCAATTTTTTTCCAAAAATTGGGGGGAGGGGTCAAAACTTTTCTAGCTTCGGGGGGAGGGGACGGGGCGGCACTGTTACATGCATGGCTGAGTGGGGGTATAACTCTCCCACCCCCTATTGCTGAATGGTCAGCCAGACAGGTATGTACTACCCAGCGATTTTGAGCCGACGGAACGTTTTCTGCTTGTTTTTTTCTTTTCCTTTTCTTCTTCTTTTTTCTCTTTTTTCTTTTTACTTTATTTTTCTTACGATTTAAGGAACCTGTTAATGTATGCGGTCAAATTTGCGGAACGGATGACGGTTTGAGACCGGAACCTAATTCGTTGATGCTACAATCGACGTGGTCGAATTCGGCCGGGAGAACAGTCGCCCTGGACGTATCCCAAATGGAACATTTTTCCTTCTTCCCCGGCCAGGTGTTTTTTCGTTTTTTTCCAAATTTCTAAAATTTTTAAATTATTATTCGCCTAAAACTTGCGCATTATTAGCTTAAACTTATTTTTTTCCAAAGAATTAATATTCAAAATTAATAAAAAAATGTAATAAAATTATATAAAAATTAATATTAAATTAATATTAGAAAATTAATGAAAAATTAATGAAAATTGGTATTAATATTTTTTTCAAAAAATTAATTAATATTCCCCTAAAACTTACGCACGCATTATTAGCCTAAACTTATTTTTTTCAAAAAAATTTGAATCATTAATTTTTCTATTCTGTAGTCAATTTTGTTCAATTTTACCGCAACCGTCGCCCAGGACGCGTCTCAAATCCGATCTTATTCCCTGATAGGCGCTTTTTCGCTTTTTGAAAATATGTTTAAAATTTTTTATTAGGAATTTCCCCAAATATACATTTTTTTCCGAATAAATTCTGTAAAATTTCTTATAATTTAGAGTTGAAAATTTTTTGAAATTTTCCCCAAATATACATTTTCCTCCGAATAAATTTGTAAAATTTCATAATTTAATGTTGAAATTTTTGAAATTTTCCCAAATATACATTTTTTCCGAATAAATTGGCAAAATTTCTTTAAATTTAAAGTTGGAAATTTTTGAAATTTTCCCCAAATATACATTTTTTCCGAATAAATTCGGAAAATTTCTTTAAATTTAAAGTTGAAAATTTTTTGAAATTTTCATATTTTTTCGCGTTACAGTTCGTCGCTCTGCGTGGACTGAATCCGAGCGGTAAATTGTTCGTAGTCGAACGGGCTTTGCCCCTCCCTCTGCCCCAAAAAACGCCTCATCCGACGGGCCTCAAGCAACCCCTGTCGATTTTATGCGCCGCTGGCCCGTTCACTACGTCGGATAATTTTGATTTTAAGCCGCTGGAAGATTTGATCGATCGAGTAGTCCAGGAACAGCCGGATGTATTGATCCTAGTTGGTGGAACAAAAGCTACTTCATTTAGCGTGTAACAGGGCCTGGGAATCCCCAACCCTAGGTCGATGACCTCCTGACCATACCTGGGCGTGGGGGGTTTGCGGGGGAGTATGCACCCCCCAGAAACCAAAATGCCCCCACAGAATTCAATTTTGAAATTTTTTTTGTTTTTTTTCGCAATTTTTTGATGCCAATGGACAATGCTCGATGAGAAACGTTGGAAAATGGTGTTTTTCCGTCATACCACCATTTTTAAGGCCATTTTTTTACCTTTGAAAAAATCTTGCACCCCCCCCCCAAGAACTTTGGTGACGCCCGCCTATGCCCCTGACCCATAAATGCACGTAGGGGTTATTAACCCCCTGAAGGGTCAGCAACGTTTTTTCGCATCATTTTTGAGGTCAAAAGCAGCAAAAACGTCAAAAATTTTCCGGCGCTTTGCGGCAGATTAGTGCTTGAGTACTTTTTACTCAAGAAGCGCCCAAAATTGATACATATTTGCATTTTTTAGCGTAACAAGTAATATAATGCAGTCAGAATGGACTAAAAATGCTTTTAAAATGCGATATTACCTCGGAAAAATGTTTTATAGGCAATTTTGACCATTAAGATCGTTAAAACAGCTAAAAAAATCGGGGACGTTAAATTTGCTGTTTTGTGATTTTTTGGGATTTTAGCCCCCCTCCTGCCGACCCTGACCTTATGCCATCCTGAACCCAAAGGCTGATATTTTTTCATACCAACGCTTGATTTTTTTGGCAAAATATTTACGTTTTGTTTGAGGCCATACTTAAGCCCTTCTTGCCTTAGGAAGGTCAATGTGCTTATTTAAAAATTGTCACCTAGCCTCCCTCTCCCGAAATTCCTAGCCGTGGCATGTATGTATCCTTAACGGCGGAGAACCCTCTCGACTTTATTTCGGAAAAACCTGCTTGCGGACCATTTTCAGGTGTTCACCATACATGTAGCAGGGGGATGGGGGATCCCCCACGCTAAGTAGGCCGTCCGCCCACCCCCCCCCCTAAGGCCGTAAAATTTCTGACCCCGTTTTTGGAAAAAATTGAATTTTTAGGCCGTTCTTATGTGTGGCCGTTTTTGGCCAAAAATAATTCGAGCTCATTTACCCCTGCTTCCTAAAAGTGGCCGGGGAACCTCATTAGAAATTTCGAGCCCTTACATGTATGGTGTTTACTTTCCATGTTTTACCGGAAAAACAGAAGGCCAATTCCGCCTACCGTCGGGAAATGACCGACTACAGTGCTCGCCATGAAACATGACGCACTATAATCATCAGATTTATATTAGATGATGCGTCGCGAGCGCCGCGTTTCGTCTATAATGCGATATCATCTCTTTTTATTATTATAGGATATTCATCTGTATCATGCCGTAATCTGGCGATGCGGATAGCCCAATTTAGCTATTAATAGCGCACGTGAATGACGGAAGCGCGCACGTGAATGCCGGAAGCGCGCACGTGAATACCGTTCTATATTCAGGCGAGTGCGCGCACGTAAATGCCGTTCTATATTCAGGAACGTGCGCGCTTCCGGCATTCACATGCGCGCATCCTTCTTGTTGGCGCTATTAATAGCTAAATTGCGCCGTCCGCATCGCCAGATTAACGGCATGATACAGATAAATATCCTATAATAATAAAAAAGAGATGATAGCGCATTATAGACGAAACGCGGCGCTCGCGACGCATCATCTAATATAAATCTGACGATTATAGTGCGTCATGTTTCATGGCGAGCACTGTAGGTATGTAACGTCCTAAATTTTTGGAGAATCTTCAATTCGGGACAGGAAAGTTTGAGTAGGAGAATTCTTCCTCGTCTAACCTCTTGTCTTGATTGCGTGAAATGGTGAGCTTTTACACGGAGGCGGATTTAAGGGGGCGGGGGCGGGGGCGGCCGCCCTCCCGGCCTTTGGCCCAAAAGTATCTGGCGAGATAAAGTATGGACATGCAATTTGCAATGATTTTTGGCCGTCAGCGACCAAAATTTCTCAAATTTTTCCGGCGCTACGCGCCGGATGATACAGGTCATGTTTAGGCCTGCCAACAACTTCGGTCGTCAGTCCCAAGAAATTTTTTCCGATATAAATGTACTAGGACCCAACGGCGACCTTTGGCTCACCTGCGAATTTTTTTACACTATATACGGAGTTAGATCCAGAGTTTTAAAGTTTACACTCTAGTGGATAGTGTAAACAACGGTTTTTGTTCGAAATTTTTTCGCCAACTTCTCTGCTTGCGAATCGGGGCAAGTTGGATAGATTAAAAATATAGTACGTTTAAAGGGCTACTCGTCACAGCAGACCGCGTTTAAAAAACTCAATATTGAGTTATTTCTGCAGGTGTAAAGTTCGAACTTAGGGTGTAACATTGAATAAAAAATACATTCCCCCCTTTTTCGATTTGTCTATATCTCAAATCGGATGCGGGACAGAAGTTTTCACACAACCGCACTACGATTTAAATGCTACAAACCGGCCCAAACTGAATTTCTTTACACTCAATGTGGAGTTAGGTTCAGATTTTTGAAGTTCGCAATGTGATGGATAATGGGAAAATACGTTTTTGCCCTTTTTTTGTTCTGCTTCCTCTCCGTTTAGTAGTCGAGATAAGTCGAACTACTTTACTTTGGAAGGAGTACATGTCACAGCAAATTGTGTTTATTTACATCAATATTGAGCTTTTTCTGTTGGGGTGTAAAGTCAAAAATCCGGGGTGTTAAACGTGTTTCTGTCTTGTTTTTTTCTGCCAAGTTTCCCGGTTATGAGACTGGACATGATCTTAAGTCTAAAAATGTACCAGGGGTCAAACGTCATACTTCAGTTGGGCGCGTTTGTTTACACTCAATAGTAATGTAAAGTGATTTACATCTAATATTTATTTGTCTTCAGACCATTGTGAAGACTTAGTTTTTACATAAATATTGATCGTAATATCAGAGTAATAATAGAATCAAGAATCCGACCTAAATCTTTACACTTGGTGGTTGGGTAAAGTTTACACTGATAATTATTTTTAGATCTAGAGCGTTGCAAAAGCTTTGTGTTTTCAAAATGTTCTATGTAACGTCAGAATAACGAATCTGAATGTTAGTTTTCTTACACCCTGCAGTTATGTAAAGTTTATACTATTCAATTGTTGTTGATGTGTAAAGTTTACACTAAAAATTTATTTTATTTCCAGAGCATTGCAAAACGAAATTTTTTTCCAAAATATGTTCCGTAAGGTCAGGATTACGAATCTGACTGCATGCTATCTTTACACTCTGTCGTTATGACAAGTTTACACTGAAAATTGATTTTAGTTCTAAAGCGGTGCAAAAGCTCAATTTTCTTCAAAATGTTCCATTTAACGCCAGGGTTATGAATCTGAGTGCAAGTGTTCCTTACACCCAGTAGTTGCGTAAAGTTTACGCTGAAAACATTTGATCTTTTTCAATAAATTAAAAGGTGATCATGTTTAAAAATATAATGCCGATATTCTGAACAATATTGTTTTCCGCGATTTTGGACTGCTGTCATTATTGTGGCATATTACTGTATGTGTTTACTGAATGATTTACTCAAATCATGCTAGTTAAAAGTAGGTTTTAGCAAAGAAAAATGCTGCGATGGAACAAAAAGGACAAATATACTTAGAATTGCGGATTATTATAGACGTAAAAGGAGGGAACTAAGATAAAGTCACCTATGCGCTCGAAAAATTATAAGAATCTGCTAAAAATCAGATTTATCTAAGCAACACAAAAATCGAAGTATGTTCTGCGGCCTAACCTTGGCCTGTGTAAAGTGTAAAATAGCCAATTCAGCTTGAGATCAGTATCACATTTTTGTGACAATATATAATCAATATTCAGTTAAAAGGCTCAATAGGTGAATTATGACATTCGTATCATGCTGTTTATTATAGTTCTGCAGCTAGCGTGATGAGAGATGTCTAGGTAGGTACGTTCTCCTCCTTCGGCATTTTGCATATATATGAGATATTAAAGCACCAATTTTTTCGGGAGACTAAGCCCGAAAAGCCAAAAATAGCACAAAATAACGTTTAAAAAGTCATATTTCTCCGATTTTTCTGAATTTCGGGGGGGTCTGAACCCTCCCATTCCCTCAGAGATGCGTGCCTGCTATTGTTATGCACTACTGCATTTATTTGCACGGTTATCTCGCTCATTCTTCTTGCGCCGTGTGTCCTAAATTCTTTGGTGCTTGAGCTGTTTGCGCATGTTTAGTGCCCTACAGCACTTACATAAATACATTTGCAACAGCGGTCGTTCGAACTTGTATTCACTTAAGGTTAGTAAACAGAATGATTTGTCGTTTTCTTCAATAAGATTGATTATTTTGATGTTTGAAAAATATATTATGTTATTTATTTCTTAAACTGAGGCGACAAGCGTACATGGGCAGCAAAGAAATTCTGGGGGTACCGGTATGGGTGAAATCGCCGAAAATGTTACTAAAAATAGAATTCTGGGGTCTACAGTAATGTGTGGGGATTTTTCATCTTCTTGGGGTGTGCAACCCCCTGGAACCCCTTACGCCAACTTGTGGCCACAACTAGCTTCTGTAGGCCGCATAATATACTTCGTTTTTCTTGTTGCTTAGAGAAATCTAATTTTTAGCAGATTCTTATGATTTTTGAGCGCATAGGTTTGTTTTTTCTCAGTCCGCTCCTCTATGTCTTTAATAACCCGCAATTTCAAGTATATTCGTATTTTTTGTTCCATCGGAACATTTTTCTTTGCTAGTGATCAATCTATTCGGTAAAATACTAGCTGACGTATTAGAAACATTATTAACTTAAAATTAGGCGCGAAAACTACCGTTTTTTAATAAAAATTGGGCAAATTGAATTTTCATAAAACGTATAATTATAAACATGCCGGCTCCATTTTGTGTGAAAATTGTTCAAGTTGTCGGAAAGTGCTAGTAAAAATAATAATTAGTGATATTTATTCAATAATTAATTAGTGATTCAATTCTTAGCTTCCTTGTATACAACATACTTAATAACGGACTGTTATTCGGTGTGCTTTTTAGGTCGGTCCGTTTATACCTGCTAAACACGCTTTAGTCGAAGTGAGATTTATAAAATATAAAGTGAAATTACTAAATTAAATTATATAATTATAATTATTACTAATATTTTTAGCTTTTTTATTGTTGCATAGGTATCGCAATTATTTTCTATTTTTTATTAAATAGTGTTATTATTGAATATTATGCGGTAACATTTTTCATTTCAATTAGCCCGACTTATCCCGAAAATTCTATCAGTGAATCTCAATTTTAACTCAATTTTATTTTAATCAAAAATGCAAACTTAAATTACAACTTGCTCAATTTAAATTTAGCGAGCCGGTTGTTGAAGAACAAACATTTCTGTTATTTTAATTATTAACTCTAAGTATGTAAATCACACATGTGACAGTAAAAAGTTTTTTGAGGGAATATTCGGCCTAATTACGTAATTAGATTTTATTAATTTATTTTGGGATATTTCATCTCGTTATTTTTTATTTGCTTTATTTATTTTATTTATTTTAATTCAGATTTATTCATTTCAGGACAGTGAGGGCGTAATGACCTTCAATTTTTGGTCACAAATAGAAAAATGTCCTAAAAATGGCACAAAAAGTGCCATTTTATGAGTCGTTTTCCTTCAATATTCTGAACTACATATTGATCTTCATTTCTACTTTTTTATATGATTAACATATGGCTAATTCTATATCCGATCCGAAATGTGTATAAATATATTTTGTTTTATCATGCTTCATAGGCTTTTACTTTTTATCCCGCCTTTCCTATGTTTTCAGTTTATCATATTTTGTTGTGATTCGACATTAACATAATTCGTTTTGGAAATAAGCATTGGATTAAATAACATTTTATATATACGTTTTAATTTGTGACTCCGGCTGCGTAGCCAGGGTGGTAATTGTGGTAATGGTCATACATGATCTTGGAGGGGGGTTTCACCCCCGCAGAATCATTTTTCACCCCCGCAAAAAATTTTTCACCCCCCCCAGAATTGGCGATTTTTCAAAAGTTTCCTAAACTTACCTGAAAATTGGTAGAAAAAGTGTCTTTTTAAGGGTTTTTGGCTATCTATTT
The DNA here is from genome assembly GCA_036768485.1 of Mermis nigrescens. Classification (NCBI taxonomy): domain Eukaryota; kingdom Metazoa; phylum Nematoda; class Enoplea; order Mermithida; family Mermithidae; genus Mermis; species Mermis nigrescens. Next base: position 144,651 of record JAVLUZ010000641.1, on the reverse strand, counting down.
GCTCAAAATCGCCAAATTTTCGGCGCTTCGCGCCATATATTCATGTTTTAAGCGATATATTGGTCAATTTATTCGACTTTTTTCGAAATTTTTTCATGATTTTATGCTCTAGAAGGATAGAGTATCGTCAGAAACGCCGAAAAACGATGTTTTTTAACGCATACCGGCCATTTTTGGGCCCAAAAAGGCACTTTAGGTTTTCACCTCCCCCAGAATTCGCATGCTGTGCATGTATGGTAATGGTAATGATAAATACAGGATCCCTAATTTGATTAAATTTATTTTTAATTAAATTAAAATTCAATTTAATTTTAACTAATTTCCCCCAATTTACGATCCTAATTTAATAATTTATAAATTCAATCCTGCCGATAAAAAATTTCTATAGGTTTCGTAATGCCCAAAAAAGTTGATGGAGAAGTCGCCTTTACAGCTTATTGCAAGAGAAGAGAAGTTTTTCTCATAAAGTCCATATTTTACGATCTAAATTAATCGAAAATTTTGTAAAAAGAGGTTGAAAAAATGCGGTTAGCTATCCCGGTTTACTTTCCGAGATATGAAACCATTGCATTTTTGTTTTTTCCTATTATTTATTTATTGTTTCAAATTCAATTTTATTTTTTTATTCCTTTCCTTTTCGAATCCTGAATTCGGCCCCGCCACCTTTATTAATATAAGAGGGGTCTGGGGGTTACCCATTTTGAAGTGCCCGTCCCCAACTCCTCGCAAGTTGAAATTTCCCATCTTTTTTAATTTTTTTCTCAAAAAATTAGCTTATCGAAATTTCTTTTTAATATTTGCGTCAGTTTTATTATAAATAAACGGCTCATTTTTAATGGCATTGACCATACATGGGCAGCATTAAAATTCTGGGGGTGTAAGATTTTTCAAAGGTCAAAAAATGGCCTTAAAAATAGTGGTATGACGTAAAAACCATTTTTCGACGTTTCTCATCTAACACTATCCATTGGCATCAAAAAATTGCGAAAAAAACAAAAGAAATTGAATTCCAGGGGGTAATGTGGTTTCTTGGGTGGGGAATGTTTTGGTTCCTCGGGGGGGGGGCTGGGGTGCATACCCCCAAATCCCCACGCCCAGGTGTGGTAATGACCGGCTAGGCCATGTGTAACCTCCACCCGGGATTTTAAGCCGTCGCATTACGGTATTACATGTATTCCCCACTCAAAGTCGACCTTTCCCGCTTCCTAAAATTTGAGATCTAAGCCCCTCTCCAAATTTTTTTGAGATTACATACTCGCTTTTCTTATGCTCTTTTTTATTACCTTTCCAATTTTTCGTATCAAAAACCGGCAACTTATTCCTCTTCAAAGTTTTGCTAGTAGGCATACGTGCTCTGGGGGGAATTTACTACTCCCCCCAGAATGGCAAATGACCCTTCACATAAATGGCTGCGGATCCCCCCCAATTCTTGGCTCAAAAGTCTCAAATTTCCGGCGCTTCGCGCCACATACTCATTTTTTGACTATATTTTGTCCAATTTACTCGATTTTTTAATTTTTTTCGAAATTTATTTATGTTTTATATGTTGTAGAGAGAACGAGAATTATCCGAAAGGTCAAAAAAGTGTTTTTGACGTATGCCCATCGTTTTTTAGCCCGAAAAGACAATTTTTAAAAATTTATTTTGCCTGACCCCCCCAGAATTTCTATACTGTTTATGTATGCAGGTGGTCATTTTCAACAGAAGAAACTTTAAAAAAATGGGTTAAAAGCGAATTGCGAGAAATTGGAAATAGGATGAGTTATAGTTGATAAAAGGAATACGAAAAGAAATGGAATTTTTAGCAATTTTTCATTTGTTTATATTTTGATTTTTAATTTTATTTATTTATATTTCTTGCTCATAAGTGAAAAAATGGGCGACAGAGATATCTTGCACCATTGCCGTATATCGACTCTCTAATCTAAAAAATTTTTGCAAGATTTCTCAAGCGAAAATGATCATTTTTGATTTTTTAAATCAAACTTAATGCATATTTTTATTGAAAAAACAGAAAAAAATAAAAACGAATAAGCTTTTTGTTATTATTTTATTATACGTTTTTTATATATTTTTTCATATTTTATTATATATTTTATTATTTTATTATTTTTTTAAAATTTTTTTAATAATTTTTATTATTTTTTTAATAATATTTTATTAATATCATTTTATTATACATTAATTTTATTATTTATTATTTTATTATACATTACACGTTAGATCCTAGCTTTATTTTTTAAATGTTCTATATTCATTTGTTCTCGTTATTTATAAATATGCAGTGTACATTATGAATTAATTAAATTATAATTTATGGAGTAATAATTTGATTAATTAATCATATGATTCGCGAATTCATATCCGTATTATATTGAAGAGATATTTGTGAAACCGCGAAATTCCGCGATTTTGTTGTTTTATTTGATAAGACGCGCAGTATGTCCGAGTGGGGAATCAGTGACAGTTTTTCCGGGCCAAAATTTGCTTAAAAAACTTAAGAAACTTATGCAAATGCGAAACGCGTGAAAATTATGGGAATTTTATAATTTTTGGTTAAAAAGGAGTAGTTATTTATTTATTTTATTTAATAATTCTTATTTTATTTAATAATACGCCCATTATATCCTACCAAGTCATCAATTACATTTTTTCTTAACCAAAATTTGCTTAAAAAACTTAAAAAACTTATGCAAATGCGAAACGCGTGAAAACTACGGGAATTCACACCTTAGGGTCAACAAGCACTCTTGCAGAAACGATTTTCATTCATTGACAGTGCCGGTGTCACGCGGTAAAGTGTCCGGCATCGTAAATTGTCCGGCCGGACACTTTAAGATGCCGTAAAGTGTCCGGGTCCGTCTCAAAGTGTCCGGCCTATGTTTGTGTAGCGTAATGTCATTTAGGAATGCTCTTGCTGGTTAAGATAATGAAACAATTAAGCACAGACGATTTATTGCTGCACTGCATGATTTTTGGAATGATGCAAAATTAGGTACCAAGACAAATTTTTATTTACTGCGAATTGATAAAGTAACTAAGTGAAACGAAATAAAGAGAATCAGGTGATGTCACATTAAAATGCTGATATATATATATATAGACACAGGGCCATATTTTCAGGGGCGGTGGCGCCCAGCCCAGCCCCTCGTGGCCGAAAAATTATTGAAAGGTGAAGACAATAAGCGAAAAATTGGAAAATTGCATGTCCGACGTGAAATCCTGAAAAAATTCGGCGCTTTGCGGAATATGTGGAGTATTTCCTATAATTCTGGCTCTAGTGCGTTTAAAAAACGACACTTTTTGATTGCAAAATTTTAAAAATTCAAATTTTTATCACTTGTTTAAGTGAATTGGAGGATCAGAGCCTCCGATTCGCAACGCACTTTCGATAACGGCCAAATATTTTAAATGAACTCCAGAATATTTATGCATCAGAAGCAACCAAAAAGTCATACGATTTTTGATCATAACAAGCGGTCAAAGGTCACAGCATTGCATTGTGCGTAAACAATAGTCAGTTTATTGTTGAATAAGTACATACATGCATATGCAACTTAGCTACTGTTACGAAAAATAAGAACAACATGACCCGGACACCTTACGGCAAGGCCGGACACTTTACTGCTCATCGTAATGTGTCCGCCGGACACTTTGCCGCATCGTAAAGTGTCCGGCCGGACACTTTACCGCCCGGACACTTAACGACGCTACACCGGCACACGTGGGCGTTGGGAGCTAGGAGGTTATGCACCTACACACCTGGGCGTGGGGGTTAGGGGTATACTACGCCCCCTCCCGAGAAACCAAAATAACCCCCAGAATTCAATTTTCGGAATTTTTCTTCGTTTTTTTCGCAATTTTTTAATGCCAATGGATAGTGCTCGATGAGAAACATTGAAAAATTGCCTTTTTTTGCCGTACCACCATTTTTGAGGCCATTTTTTGACCTTTGAAAAATCTTGCGCCCCTCATAATTTTGGTGCCGCCCACGTATGTGCACATACTCTCTCTGAAGGCCGAATACCCCAGAATCCAGAATACCCCCCTCCCCAGTCGTATTTCAATTTTCGAATTTTTTCTCTTTTTTTCGCTATTTTTTTGATGATAATAGATGGATAGTGCTCGATGAGGAACGTCGAAAAATTGTGTTTTTTCGCCATACCACCATTTTTAAGGCCATTTTTGACCTTTGAAGAATCTTGCACCCCCAGAATTTCGGTGCTGCCCATCTATGAGTGCCGGCCTTCATTTCGACTTTTTTGCCAAAAAATGTCCCATTTTTCCACTAGTATTGCTTCTTTTAAAATTAACGTATCCCTATTTTGCAGGGCAATTTATTATCCTTCAAGTTCGAGAAAATATTCGAGATGCTGATAAACAATCATGTTTTGGAGCCCTTGATAAGGTCGGTTAATTTTTTTGCATTCATCTAAGTTTGCGACAGTTTCTTAACGTCTGTACATCAGTGTGTGATACATTTTTTCTTACTGGTCACCAAACATGATATTGGGGGTTGAGGAATTTCGCCCCCCCCAGAAAAAATTTTTTCACCCCGCCAGAATTCGCGATCTTCGAAGGTTTCCAAAAATTTTCTAAAAATTTGTCGAAAAGTTGCTTCTCTAAGCGTGTTTTACTCCCTTTTTGCTCAAAAGTGTCGAATTCTCGGCGCTTCGCGCCATATTGTCAATGTTTTGACTATGTTTAGTTCAATTAATTCGAATTTTTTTATATATGTGCGTTTTTATGCTCTAAAAAGATAGAGCATCGTCAGAAACGCCGAAAAACGATGTTTTTGACGCGTACCCAACATTTTCGGACCCAAAAAAGGCACACTAAGATATCACTCCCCCAGAATTCCCATGAATGTGCATGGATGCTGGTCACTCACTATACAACATGTCCTCATACGTGCTAACAGAGTTGAGTTGTGGTGATCTTCCCACTCAAAAACGGTCGACCCCCTTCCCCCAAAGCCAGAAAATGTTTGATCCCCCTCCCCCAATTTTTGAAAAATCGAATTTTTCGGTAGTTTTGAGGCGTTTTTTGCCATTTTTGGCCAAAAATGGAAAGTCATTCGCCCTTCCCCCTGAAAATGGCCAGGATCCCCCACTCGAAATTTGGAGCCGTTATATCTGCGCGTTCATGGCGGGTGATGTTTAGGGGTTCCCCAAAAAAGTTTTTCACCCTCTTATGATCCCCCAGAATTCTTGATATTAATAAAAAATCTTAGCAAAGTTGTTCTTTTAAGTGTTTTCAGCTTCCATCGGCTCACGACTGCCAAGTATGCTAGGTTTTTTTCAAAGTTGTTTTAAATTTTTCAATGTTTTTTATTTTTCAGAAAGAAAGGGAATTGTCAGAAACGTTCAAAAATGATGTTTTTGACGCATAATCACCGTTTTTAAGCCCCAAAGGGCAGTCTAGAAAACTTTTCTGGTTTCACGCCCCAGCCAAATAGAATTTGCATGCTTAGCATGTGCATACAACTGGTAGTCAGTCACTAATCATTTATCAGCCATATTACATGCATTGCGCAAACCAAACCATTTTACCTACGCCACCAAAAATTATACTAATTAGTGCAGTGCATATTGCATACCAGACTTGCACAGCATGGGAATTCGGGGGGGGGTTGAATTTCGAAGTGCTTTTTCGGGCCATAAAATGGTGAGTACGCGTCAAAAACATCGATTTTCGGCGTTTCCGACGATGCTCCATCTTTCAAGAGCACAAAAACGTAAAACAATTTCGAAAAAATCAAAAAAGTCGAAGAATTGGACAAAATTTAGTCAAATTCGAATAGAGATAAATTAAAATGAACTCAAGTGAAATTCACTTTTACACAATTGGAAAGTGCGTAGTAAAAAAGTTGCAGAGTTTTACGTGGCTGGTCAGATTTTGCCCTGCTTGAATGCTTGGCTTTTACGTTGAATCAACTCAGTTGGACCCGTAGGTAGGTGGCGCCAAAATTCTGGGGGTGTGCAAGATTTTTCGGAGGTCAAAAAATGGTATTAAAAATGGTGGTATGGCGAAAAAACACCATTTTTCAACGTTTCTTACCGAGCACTATCCGTTGGCATCAAAAAATTGCAAAAAAAACAAAAAATTTTCAAAAATTGAATTCTGGGGGCTATTTTAGTTTCTGGGGGGTATTTTGGTTTCTGGGGGGTATTTTGGTTTCCCGATGGGGTGCATACTCCCCCACGCCCAGGTATGGTTGGACCCCAGTTGGTCCTATGTCCATGTTGACCTATATGAGATGCTTTATTGAGGCGAGAAGACTGAATTTTTTAGTGTTTTTCGGCCCATTTTGAATCATTTCTCCACTTTTGTCGATAAAAATATAAGAACTGATCGAAAAGCTGTGTAGAAATTTAGATTTAAAAATTTGATATAAAAATTTTGACACCTTTTTTCACTTTTATCCCCGAAAATCATGCTGAAATGTTCGATATAGTCAAAAATCGCCTGATACTGACTCGGGTCTCGAACTGTGATTCGTGGGAATTCTGGGATGGGGTCGGTCAGACCCAGAATTTTTCAAAAAGTGCCCTTTCTGGGCTCAAAAACGATGGGTACACGTCAAAAACACTGTTTTTAAGGTTTCAGACAGTGCTCGTCCTTTCTACAACATAAAAACGTAAACAAAATTCCGAAAAAAATGTATAAATTCAGAAAATTGAAAAAATATGGTCGAAAAATGTGTGTATGGCGCGTAGCGCGAAAACTTTGAGATTTATTAGCTAAAAATGGGCTAAAAACGCGTAAAAAGGCACATTTTTTACAAGTTTTACGAAAAGTCGACAATTATGGGGGTCGCTGCCATTTTGCGGGACTTCAGTTGTCATTCTGGGGGGGTTCGTACTCCCCCGAGAACACTTCTGCTCCCCACCCTTTTCCCACGCCCTTATGGGATCGTATGGCGAGCAGCCTGAACACTGAAACGGTTTAAATTTAGACACCGAATCAGACTTTAAAATAACCTCATTTTTCTTTTGTCTATTTTTATATTGATTTTATATTTCTATTTTTGCTTTTTTTACGATTTGCATAATCATATTTCCGCATCAACGCCATTTTCAAAGGAGTATGGTTTTTTAAATAGATTTAAAAGGGAATGAAACCAACGCAAGACCCATTCATTAATTGTTAGTTCAATTTAATCTGCCATACAAATAAAAATCGAGTTAAATGCAATGAATCTTTTTTATTAAAAAAATGAAAAAGTTCAGAAAATTGAAAAATGTAAAAATAGAAACAATAAATTAAGAAATTAATGCAAAACAATTTATGTCGATTTAATGCACATTTTTTCGCGAAATTTGCATACTATTTTAGTATGGATACCAAAATTTTGATAGTTTCGTCGCCTAAAGACATTTCCCACGATTCGGTCTTTCCATGCCCAGCCTACAATTTTCGAAAGGTAGGCAGTAGACATGCACAGCATGAGAATTTTGGGGGAAGTGAAATGTTAAAGTGACTTTTTTAGCAAAAATTTTGGAAAATTATCAGAATAATTCGATTAAATTTAACAAAATATAGTCAAAAATGATAAAATTTGAAACTTCCGAGCTAACTTGTAGCTAAAAGCGGTCAAAGCAGCACCTTTCCTAAGAATTCGTTTGGAATTTTTCGGAAATTCGCCAATTCTGGGGGGTGGGGTGAAAACTCCCCAACCCTCAAGATCGTGTATGGTAAACAGCTGTTATTTAAGTAGAAGTCCGTACTGAATGATGTCTTCGCAGCGCGAGCTTAGATTTTGGCAAATCGCCTTAGTTGGAATTTTTTTCATTTCCGTCGACGATAACGATTATCGTCTCGTCGACGATGCCGATATCGTTCCCAAAAAGACGATCGTCTTTTGTTTTATTTTTATCCAGCGCTTGAATACGTGTAACATGGGGAATTTCTCAGATTTTTTGTGAGATTTTTTACATAGACTTTAATTGATAAGATTTTTAAGGTTTAGATTGTAAATCAGGATTAGATTTTTACCCCCACCCCCGCCACGCCACTCTTTTTTGGCAAACAATTGCCTTTTCGGGTCATTTTCACCTGTTTTTTGCCACTCTTGCTATTTTCTTTTCATCTTTGAGCGCTTTTAAAGCGATGGTGTAAACCGAATCTGCGCAAGTGATATAAATTGATTTAACGGGCGTTTCTGACGATACTCTCTGTTTCTTAGACGAGAAAAAGACAAAAACTCTTATAAAAAATATTGCCAAAAATGTAATTAAAAGATCACGAAAATTGCTTAAATCACGATATTTTGTACTTTTGTCGAAAATCGAGAATTCTCGGGGGGGGGGTGAAAATATTTTCTTGCAATGTTGAAAGCAGCCCCAGATCATACAGTCGAACCCTGTTAATAAACACCCTGAGGGACCGAGGGGTTCCGTGTTTACTAACCGAGTGTGTTTACTATCCGAGTTGACCTTTACTAATTTCCATCTGTCAAACAGGGCTGTTATAATCAAAAGTTCTATCGTATGGTAAGCATACCGGGGCGTGGGGTATATGCAGCACTAGAAACCAAAATGCCCCCCAGAATTCAATTTTCGATTTTTTTTCTGTTTTTTCGCAATTTTTTGATGCCAATGGATAGTGCTCGATGAGAAACGTTGAAAAATGTTGTTTTTTCGCTATACCACCATTTTTAAGGCCATTTTTTGACCTTTGAAAAAATCTTGCACCCCCTACCCAGAACTTTGGTGCCGCCCACCTAGGATGGTAAGACGTTACAATGTATGTTTGCACCTTAGGATATTGATGATTTTGACATTAATTGTGCATAGAAGCGTGCTTAATATCGAATGAGACGTGTTTGCTTCTCGGTTTACTTGACAAAAAATCAAGCATATTGTCGTTTAGTCAGGTATTTTAGTCAAATGTTTATTAACCGGCATACATGTAAAGGCTCGAAATTCTGGGGGTCCTGGCCATTTTTAGTGGGGGGGGTAAATGACCCCCATTTTTCGGCCAAAAATCGGAGGTCATTCGATTTTTCCCGAATCGGGGGGGGTCAAAATTTTCTGGTTTTGGGGGTATTGGGAGACGTCCGACTTTGGGTGGGAATTCCCCCATCCCCCTATTACATGTATGCTTACCGGGGTTATTAACACGTGATCATACAGCCGCGGTCTTATGGAGCCGTGTTTATTATTCGTTAACCGAGTGCTTATTAACGAGTTTCTAGCCGTGATAAAGCGTAGCAGTTTGGCAGGGACAGAAGCAGTGGCGGATCTAGGATTTTCCTAAGGGGGCAGTACCCTAACTTTTTCAAACACAGTCAAAAATAGGTCCGAAAATTCGCCCTTCTACGCGCAAAATAGCGTTTTTTGGCGTTTTTATATTGTCTACTTTTGTTTAAAGTCACTTTTGACGGAACACTTTTTCGAATAATTTTAAAATTTCCGACAATTTTGTGCAAAAAAAACCATGAAATTTCTTTGACTTTAGCGAAAATCTGGCGCAAAGCGCCGGAAAATTTGCGAAATTCGGGCGGAAGGACGTTTAGAAGCTTATTTACTGCTTGATTTTCTGTATTTGTAGCATTTGATGCGAAATGTCGAAAATTTTTGAATTAAAAAAGGAGAAAAGTATGCTGAAATAGCTGTTTGTGCTGTTGAAATTGTCTTGAAACCTATTCCATGAGCTAAAAATGGCTTTCAGGTCGCCAAGAAAATAAATAAATGTCATTAATAGGTAATATCCGGCGCGAAGCGCTGGAAAAATTTGTGAAATTATGGTCGCTGACGGCCAAAAACCATTGTAAATTACATATCCATTCTTTATCCTGCCAAATATTTTTGGGCAATGGGGGGCGGCCCCCTGGCCAGTGATCGACCGGGTACCCGGGCCCGGACCGGGCCCGGCCGGTCATAGCAGGCCCGGGCCCGGGCCCGGCTGAAAACCACCGGGCCTCAACCGGGCCTCAAATAATTATCGTTAATATTTTAGACGTTTACTATTTCAGCTGTTGTCCGTATTTCTTACGAATTTGCTAGCCTGTGATTCTATTTAAATCCATTTGCCTTACTTCTGCCCACCTGCTCATTATCATATACTTCTCAACTTCATATGTGCATTCATCTTCTATACAACGCTTCAATCAGAGGCGTAGCCAGGATTTTGGTTCGGGGGCATACACAGAAAAAATTTTTAAGATTAATTTTGCATTGAATGTTAGTAACGTTATGTACCTATAATAAAACTGAGTTTCTCGACCTTTAGTAGTGTAGCCTAGCTAATTTATGGGTTTCTGACAATCAGAAATACAAAAATGTTAATCAGCGCAAAACGCCGGAAATTTTTGAAATTTTTACCGTTTTCATGTAGAATTTACGGTCTTTTAATTGACAAACAGTTCGGAAATCATAAGAGGCGCAAAGCACCAAGGAATTTAGTAATCTTTTACTGTCCTTAACATTTTGTAGCCTGTGAATACTAATATTCTGTGATATTTTGCCTGATTTAGGCTATTGAACGCACTGCTGAAGCTTTACAAAAAGAAAGAACAATAACCAGCAGCGCCATGCGCCGGAAAATTTTGACGTTTTAGCTCTTTAAACACAATTTATACCGCTTAAATCATACAGAACAGACAAATTAATTTCAGGCGAACCCGTTTTCCTTTTCGTCCTCCCAAAAATCTCGCTGCACATGTACAACGAGATTTTACGGCGAGGGGGACTGCGGTGGCGCGCTCAATCGTCCCCTAGAAAATTTTGTAAAAAAGCACTTTAATGTTAAATACTATCGCTAAAATTTTCGCAAAATCGGCCAAATCTCAGTTTCTAAATTAAGCCCAAAACACTTAAAATTGATGAAGTCCTACATTGTACAAGATTTCTGAGCTGAAATGCGCTTTTCGACCTCTGCTAAGTATAAAGCGCAGCAAAAGGCCAATAAGATATAAAAAAGATGTATCAATGACAATTTTGTTTTTATCGTTTTCAGGCCCATTTGTGGCCTTCTTATTAACAAGACATAATTCAGAAAACAGAAAATGCGCAAAAACATAAGAAAAATTGGCCATTCCTTTCATTTAAAATAGGATTATGTGTCCTGTCCTTGTAAAGAAAGACAAACAAAGCAACAATAAATATAATAAAGACTCGGCGCGAAGCGCAGAAAAATTTTGACGTTTTTAACTTTTTGAACTCAATTTTCTGGACACAATTATTACACTCGAAAAATCAACAAAATTTCTGAAAAATTTTGGGGGGCATGTGGCGCAATGCCCCCAATGCCCCACTTGCTACGCCTATGGCTTCAATACGTGTCCTATCCTATACACTACACAATTTCAGTTGACGTCAATGTACACTATAGTTTGAGTTCTAAAATCCAAACAGCATATCTTCTATCCGACCATATCATAGTCGCATGGAATGCATAAATTTAAAGCTCAATTTCCTTTAAATATCTACATGAAACCTTGTGCTTTTTCAAACCGCGTTTAGTTGCACGTGCATTTTAATAATGGAATTGCGCGCTATTGTATTAAAAACTTTGTTCTTGCTTGAATAATGCTACCAAAATAATCCTTACTAACTACTTAATTTATTTTTAGAAAGATTGAATAATTAACAGAGCTTAGAATTCAAAAATCTTCTTGATACAGCAGTAAGCCTTGCGTTTGACAAATAACAAATGTAAAATCGGTCTAAATATGTATCTTATGCATAACATTATATTGGAAGCAAGGCATGTTGTTAGTATATAAGCCCGGGCCCGGTACCAGGCCCGGCAGCAAAGCCCGGGCCCGGGACCGGGCCTGGTATTTTTTGAGCCCGGTCGATCACTGCCCCTGGCCCCTCAAATTCGCCCCTAGACAGAAGTGAAGTAGTGTTTATTTGGCGGGATTGTCTACTATCCGAGTGTTTATTATCGAGGTTCGACTGTATATTGCTGCTGATACCAGTGGGTTGAAAGGCGTACGTTCATATATTCAACAAGGGGAGGGGGATTTCCCACCCAAAGTTGATTAAGTCGGTCGTCCCCCTATCCCTCCAAAGTTAGGAAATTGTTGACTCTTTACCTTGAATTTCGGCGAAAACATGCGTTTTTTGGCCATTTTTTCGATGCTTTTTTCGTTATTTTTGACCGAAAATTTGGGGTCATCATTTACCCCCTCCTCCCTAAAAATCACCGCAGACTTCATCCCAAATTTAGAGCCATTACATATGTGGAGACGGTCGAATCCGGACGGAGTCCTCCAAACGCTCTTTTCTCCTCGTTATATAAATGCATGCATATACGCAGGCACGTATCTCCGGGGAAATGGGGGGGGGGGGTTCGGACCCCCAAATTTAAGAAAAATCGGAAAAATGAGACTTTATAAACGTTATTTTGTGCTATTTTTGGTCTTTTTGGGCTTAGACCCCCCAAAATAGGACGGCCAGCTACGTGCCTGCATATACAGTTGTATGCACACCTGGTCGTGAGGGAGGTTTGGGGGGTATGCACCCCTCCAGAAGTTGAAATACCCCCCAGAAATCAAAATACCCCCCCCCAGACTTCAAATTTCTGAAAATTTTTTTCGCTTTTTTCGCAATTTTTTGATGCCAATGGATAGTGCTCGATGAGAAACGTCGAAAAATGGTGTTTTTATCGCCATACCACCACTGTTAAGACCATTTTTTGACCTTCAGAAAATTCTTGCACCCCCCCCAGAAATTTCGTTGCTGCCCACGTATGGTTGTATGTAATTAAATTATAGATTGAAAATGAACGACTTGTGTTTGCACCCGACCCTTGCATATTAGATTTAAATGGATTTAGCCTGCATATTTGCTCAACCGATATTTTGTTCCATATGAGCAAAGGAGAGGTGTCGAAGTGAGAACGAGCGGACACGCGTGATTTCGTGTATTTTATGCGCTTGCAGCTCTGCTTGAAATTTTCGTAACAAATTGCGAAAAATTTACTCAATATTCCTGTAGAACTTTCGTATTTTTATTTTTTTGCGAATTCAGGAATGAATATAATTTGTTTCGGCGTTTCAGTCTCATTGGCAAATTTTATTAAAAAAACCGGTTTTCCGGCATTTTGTCAAAAATTAGACAATTTTAGTAGAATAAGTCCGGGTTTGCCGAAATTATTTTTCAATAAGAAGTATATTACGTGATTTATTACATGATTTTATTATTACGTATATTACATGATATTATTATTACATATTTTACATGATATATTACATGAAATCATGACCAGCTCTAAGCTTGCACGTTTGGGCTTTTTACGATTGTTTATTTGTCTTGTCTCAGCGTGCGTATAATGTCAGTATTGGAGCCCAGCAAAATATGGAAACGCGATGGGCCAAAAAAGGACAAATGTTAAATATTAAGGAATTCGATTCGGAGACCTTAAGTTTTTGGGTGTAAATTTGAAGGCTCAACTGTTCGGAAATGCTGTTTTTTAATTTTTTCATATTAAATTTGTTGAGATAACCCAACATCGCTGTGCATGTGAGCTTAGATTTAATGCTTTGTTTTGGTATGATTTCGCTGCTTCTCTCTCGTTGGGTTGTCTTTAATTTGATTATAAAAAAATTTGCTTTGTCTTAATATATTACTTACTTTATTCATTCTAGTATGTAGCAGGTAACGCACGGGTTTAAAACTTTAACACTATATGAAGGTAAGCACTATACGTGCACAGCATGGAAATTTTGGGGGGAGGTGAACTTATAAAGTTGCTTTTTAGGTTTAAAAATGGTAAGTATGCGTCAAAAAAAATCGTTTTTCAGCGTTTTTAACGATACCCTATCTTTCTAGAGCGTAGAAACATAAAGGTATTTCAAAAAAATCAAAAATAATGGAAGAAATTAAACCAAATATAGTCAAAATATGAATGTAATGGCGCGAAGCGCCGAAGATTTGGAATTTTTGAGCAAATAGATAGCTAAAATGCTTAAAACGGCATCTTTTCTACAAATTTTTAGAAAATTTTTGGGAACCTTGAAAAAAACGCCAATTCTGGGGAAGGTGAAAGAATTTTTGCGAGGGGGGTTAAAATTTTTCTGGGGGATTGAAACCCCCCTAGACCATGCATGGTAATTCGTGATAATTATGTACATTCGGTGTAATTAACTCAATAATACATACAGTTATTACAATTTATATTTATCATGTATGTACATATCTAGTAAATTAATAAAATTTATGTGCATATTCTGCGCCTGGAAAGTTCCATTTTGAAATTTGATTAAGAATTTGAGTTGAATTCTAAATTAATTTCTTCGAATTCATTAAAATTCATTCAAATTTAAATTAAACTTTCAAATGGAGGCTTGCCAAATATTCCTAAAAGTATACGATTAATTTCTTCACTTAACGCCGTCATTTCAATGTTCTATTCGACATTTCGAAGTAAGTTTTGAAGCATTTCAAGTGGATAAGAAAGTATTTAAGTTCTACAACACAACTCGTATTTCTATCAAAACTTTACGTTGGACTTCATTCGCCGGAAAATGTCCGGACATTCGCTTAATTTACGTAGGCCTGATCATCAGGTGGGCGCCACCAAAGTTCTGGGGGGTGCAAGATTTTTTCAAAGGTCTAAAAATGCCCTGAAAACGGGTGGTATGGCGAAATAACACCATTTTCCCACGTTTCTCATCGAGCACTATTCATTGGTATCGAAAAATTGTGAAAACCAAACCAAATTCAAAAATTGAATTCTGGGGGAGGTATTTTGGTTTCCGGGGGGTGCATACCCCCACCCGCCCTTCCCCTCACGCCCAGGTATGGGCCTCACCTATAATCATAGCTAGAGGCTATGCTTGTTAAAATTTTTAATAAAGTGCATTGTGCGATTTTCGGTAAAGATTAAACTCGAAACTCGTCTAGAACATGTTTCGCTCGGTTTTTATTATGACTCATTACGTAATAGTGAATGACTGGTGGTCAATTGCTTTAACAGAATATTTAATAGATAAACGAAAAATATATGCATACGGGACTATATGCAGGATTTACCCAAAGGAGATAAATTGGTCTATATCTCGGAAACTAACATATAACAGAGGACTCCCACCCGATGTTGGTTGTCCCCCAAAGTCAGAAAATTTTTGACCCTCCCCCGTTTTTTGGCAAAAACTTGCGTTTTTGGTTATTCTTGCTGTTTTTTGCCATTTTAGGTCAAAAATAGGAGTCATTAACCCCTCCCCCCTCATTAAAATGACAGTAAACCCCTTTTCTTCCAAAATTTCGAACCGTGACATCTATGCTCAATCGCTCGGATAGCTTGTAAAAGCCGCATTTCCAATATTTTAAATCAGCTTTGTCCATTAAGATAATAAAATTCGAACTTTTTGAAGAAAAAATTTTTTCTTCCAATAAACTATGAAAAGTGTCATTTTTAGGGCTGCCTGTGGCTAAATTATAGAAAATACTTGCCGAAAATTTAAAGATTTTAACGGAGTTTTTCATCTTTCCATGCATTATCTTGCCCTCCAAAAAATTTTTTTCCTGCTAGGGGGACGGGCGCCCTCCTGGATGCGGGTCTGAATATAAATAAACACATGCGCAAGAACATATTGCTGTAAAGAAACAAGTCTGTCACTTGCCTCGTCCACAATCCTGCCGAATTTACTATTTCCCCCAAAATTTTTCAATTCGAAAAATTTATCTCTGTTTATATTTCTAGTAAGAAAACATATTTTCTTTGCTTAGTTTTTTGCTAAAATATTCGCTGATCGTTCGAATGATTTTCAGCTCAGATAGTAATCGCATGGGCAGATTACTCGAACATTTGCTCACGCAACGTTGGTAGGTTTAAAAATGTTAAATATCGGCACAAAAATTCTGGGGAGGGGGTGCAATATTTTTCAATGGTCAAAAAATAGCCTTAAAAATGGTGGCATGGCGAAAAAACATCATTTTCCAACGTTTCTCATCGATCACTATCCATTATCATCAAAAATTTCGAAAAAAAAAACAAAAAATTTCAAAAATTGAATTCTGGAGGGGTGTTTTGGTTCCTCGGGTGGGGGGGTGCATACCCCCAAACCCTTCCCTCTCCACGCCCAGGTGTGCTTATATATGTAATGATAATTTTAATGTGTTTAATTTATTTTCATTTTCCTTACGCCCAGTGTAAAGCTTATCGAAAATGTAAACTAAGTTTATTGAGTATGCAATTTCAGAAATCGCCAAAGTCGTTATCAGTAGTTTAGATAGCGGCTTCAGCTTTTAGGCAATGTGTGGATTTTTAGCTTGTTGGACCTCTTAATAAGTTTTCAGCGAAAATTAGTCGCATTTGCACCTTTAAATTGAGCGTGTCTTCAATTTAATTGAAGTAGCTAAGACATTTTCACTTTCCATTCGCCCGATTACGTTTCTGTGATAATGTCAGCTTAATCCCAATTTTAAGCCATCTCGTTTATAAGTCTCTAACTAAGATAATTTTTCACCCGAAATCGTTTGTACATGGGCATTATTTTTCGTAGAAGCTCTTTCATTTTTTAATGATAAAAAATTGTTTTTAGTCAAAACCTTTACATTTTTTTATTTTTAATTTTTATTTAAATTTTTTATTTATCGTGAATTATTTCGTGTCGATCCCAAGTCTCAAATCAAATTAGGCCTCAAAAACTTGCATAAATGTTGAAATAGCGGGTTATTTTCAAGCGACATTGAGGAAATTTTACCCTTTTTTTCAATCTGGGGTTCTAGATTTAACCCGATCCCCGCTCCCGTATATGTATGGTCTGAACGCCCCCTTACACTTATGTGTGGTCATATTAGTTGGGCCTTTTTTGACCCGAAAAATTAGGCTGTTGCTAAGTATACATACGTGTAACGGCTCGAAATTTCAGGAGAAGGGTCTCCTGTCATTTTTAGGGGAGGGGTAAACGACCTTTAATTTTTGGATAAAAACGGCCAAAAATCGCAAGTATTTTCAAAAATCGGGGGGAGGGGTCAAAAATTTTCTGATTTCGGCGGATGGGGCACACCTGGGCGTGGCGGAGAGTATTGGGGGTATGGACCTCCCCCCCCCGAGAAAGCAAAATACCCCCAGAATTCGATTTCTAAAAATTTTTTTTGTTTTTTTTTGCAATTTTTTGATGACAATAGATAATGCTAAAAAGTGGTGTTTTTTCGCTATACTACCACTTTTTAGGCCATTTTTTGACCTTTGAAAAATATTGTACCCCCCACCAGAATTTTCTTGCTGCCCACGTATGATGGGGGGACGTCCGACCTTGGGTGGGGGATCCCCTGTTACATGTACGAAGCTAGGATTCCATTTTCGACAATCGCTCAACTTGCCCAAATTTTCTGACGTCGTTTAATTAATAAAAAATGAGAATAAGTATTTTAAAAATATAAGACCTAAATAAAAATCTAAATTTAATAATGTGATTAAGACAACTTCCTAATAAAAAGACTGCTAAAAGCCACGTGTTTTTAGGTCGGACAATTTTCATTTTTGAAAATGTTCGCATCCTTTGAATTCCAGGCTTTTCCATGCGCTCTCGTGGCCTCGCTTGACTATAGGTAGGCAGCACCGAAATTCGGGGGGGGGGGGTGAAAAAATTTTCAAAGGTCAAAAAATGGTCTTAAAAGTGGTTGCATGGCGAAAAAACACCATTTTTTAACGTTTCTCATCGAGCACTATCCAATGACATCAAAAAATCGCTAAAAAAGCAAAAAAATTCAAAATTTGAATTCTGGGGGGGTATTTTGATTTCTGGGGGGTATTTCAACTTCTGGGGGGTGCTACCCCCTCCCCCAAACCCCCCCTCCCACGCCCATGTGTGCGCTTGACTCGTCATTTAGATTTTGATTAATTCGAAATTTAAAGCTTAAGTTGAATTTTTAATAATTATAATTAATCGCTTGTTTTTTTTGCAGTTTCTATCCGCTTTATCCGCCCAACGAGGAAGTAAACGTAGATTATACGCATTTTAATGAACGAACTAGCATCGATGATCGTCCTCACGTTTGCATTTTACCTTCGACCCTGCGGCAATTTGTTCAGGTGCTCAGTGCTTACTGCAGTAGTGCGGGGTTCACACGAGTTTTCTGACCACAGATGGGCGTGGGGGGATCTGGGGTATACACCATAGGTGGGCGGCACCAAAGTTCTGGGGGGTGCAAGACTGTTTCAAAGGTCAAAATTGCTACCACCC
This sequence comes from Mermis nigrescens, assembly GCA_036768485.1. Lineage (NCBI taxonomy): Eukaryota > Metazoa > Nematoda > Enoplea > Mermithida > Mermithidae > Mermis > Mermis nigrescens. Next base: position 126,506 of record JAVLUZ010000641.1, on the reverse strand, counting down.
CACGCCCATGTATGTATGGTATACACCGCCTCCAGATGGTGAAACCCCTCGCAGATTACTCTATAAACCCCTTTCAGAACAGTGTTTTTTTTGTACTCGGCCAAGATTTTTCCCGGTGTACAAAGACTTTTCGGGACCGTCTTTGCACATGTACAAGGATTTTTAGGAAGACAAAATTGCAAAAAAGGTCTTAAATTTGCAAAAATTTACGGCGCTTCGCGCCGAAATGAGTAATTGTGTGTAGTATATATCTTTATGATGGAAGAAATTACATTTCAGAAGGAAAAGTGTCAAATTTTTCGGCGCTTCGCGCCGTTTTAAGACGATTTTTAGTGATTTTTGCCCTTAGAGACCCAGAAATTAGCGAAAATACGCTACGAAAAGCCGAACAACTCTGTTTTTACTACTTTAAAATCGCTATTATGCCATATTATAGTACCCAAAAATTTGTGTGTACGAAATGTACAAATACTTTTGGGGACCATCTTTGTACGTGTACAAACGCACCTTGTACAAAAAACGCTGCGTCAGAATTCTTTTTTTAATAACATTTTTGGCAATTTTTCGCGATTTCACCCCCTCCACAATTTTCTTGCTTCCCGTGTATGCTTCTAACCATATACATGGTTGGCGATCGAATTTTGTGGTTCTGAGTTGGTGTAAAACTGGCAAAAATCTCAAAAACATGCCGAAAATTCAGTTCGAATTTTTATCGATTTATGGGGGTCTACCGAATTCTGGGATGGGTGGCGTACAGTGGCGGATCCAGGATTTTCCTAAGGGGGCGGTACCTCTAAGGGGAGGGGGCGGAACTCTGACTTGGGCGGAAAAATTAGCCGTTTTAACCCGAAAATCGCTCAAAAATCCTTAATTTTTCGCACTATTCTGGGCCAATGGGGGGCGGCCGCCCCCCCCCTAAATCCGCCCCTGGTGGCGGGGTACACACCTCCTGACCTCTCACGGCCGTGGGTGGTTCTAACCACCCTTCCTAGTTAAAGATGAGGTTAGACCACCCAAAATCCAAAGTCCCCTTTCTGTATGTCCTATTCAGAGCCTGTCTTCTATCCCCAAATTCTGAAAATTTCGATTGTCTCTTATTTTTTGGCAAAAACTTGCCTTTTTTGGTCAGTTCAGCCAATAGATGTGTCAAACGTTATATACTTAAATAGCTCGTCTTAAATTACAACTCTGAGAAAAAATTGTAAAATTTTGATTCGTTTTCTTTTCAAAATCAAGTTTTTAGAAATTTTGATACTTTTTGCTAATTTTCATCATAATTTAAAGAACGGTCAAGTTTTTCAAAGCCGCGTCCTAAACACTACAAAATTGATCTTCGTACAATCTCAAACCTTTCTGTACACTTTGTTTGACGAAATAAATTGAACTTCTTTATGTTCATTTATTATTTATTATATATTATTTTTTATTCATATATTTTTTATTTACTTCTTTGTTCTTCTATCACTTATCCTCTTTTTTTATTTTTTTATTTTATTTTTCATATACTTGTTTTTGTGAACGATTCATATCTATTTAAGGAAGTACATGACGTATGCTTCATTAATCCGGGTTTTTTGAGCAAAGGCGAAAGCGGAGGAACGTTTTGCCGTATTCAGATCAATCTTGCTGCATCGTCGACTGGCATTCAAAAAAACATCAGTGAAGTTGTTTCGGTGGAAGTTGCAAAAATTTAACGTCGTCTGATTTATTATCTCATTCGTGATGCTTTTCATACATGCATTCGTGTTTTTTGTGAGTAAAAATGAAGCTCAATACCATATAATCTTGGGGGGTTTGAGGATATTTTCACGATAGGTGGGCGGCACCGAAGTTCTGGGGGGTGCAAGACTTTTTCAAAGGTAAAAAAATTGCCTTCAAAATGGTGGTTGGCAAAAAACACAATTTTTCGACGTTTCTCATCGAGCACTATCCATTGTGTAGCAGGAGTGCTACTAGAAGGCTAGAAATGCCTACTTTGAAGTTTAACCCGTGACGTTAATGTTTCATTGTTTCTCAATATTATTCAATACTTTGCGCAGTTTTGAGCAAGAGCCCGGGTAGTCGATTAGTACTACACACGCGAATCAGAGCGGAAGATCCGGCAAACCGGTGCCGGTAAACTTTTACTCACGTAACCAAAAATTCAATTCTTGGGGTTGCATACCCCACACTCGGGTATGATTTTCACTCCCAGTAGTTTCTTTAAGCCCAAGAATTCGCCGTTTTCCTAAAAATTCTCTTTAAAAAGTTGTTGTTTTAAACCTTCGTTTACCGTGCCCCATTCCGGAGGCATAGTGAATCACTATTGACATTTTTCAGTTCTTCCTTATCCATGTGCTTGGCCTATCTCAACCCACTCAATTTGATATTTTAACTTATTTTCTGAGGTAAGGCTGGCTTGAAATGTTTCTTGGTTCCTAATTAGTGTAGCACTCTAAACTTCAAATACAACAACAGCGAGCTCTCATCTGGACAGTCATCATAAAATATTAGATAATCTTTTAGCTATTTTTGGGTTGAGGAAAGATGATAGAATTTCCATGAAAGATAAAACCATAATTTAATTACCCTTTTATCATTGAGTGACGTAACTCAAAAATAAAATTTAATTTAATTTAATTGTCGTTGAATCCAGTCCCAACCATACGTGGGCAGCAAGAAAATTCTGGGGGGTGCAAGATTTTTTTGAAGGTCGAAAAATGGCCTTAAAAATGGTGGTATGGCGATAAAAACACCATTTTTCGACGTTTCTCATCAAGCACTATCCATTGGCATCAAAAAATTGCGAAAAAAACAAAAAAAATTTCAAAAATTGAATTCTGGGGGGTATTTTGTTTTCTGGGGGGGGGTATTTTGGTTTCTCAGGGGGTGCATACCCCCAAACCCCCCCCCACGCCCAGGTGTGGTCCCAACTAATCGTCGTCGAAGTTTTCCTACCAACCCTCGATATATAATATCCCTGGGTGGTGATTTTCTAGTTTTTAATCGACGAAATAAATAAGCACGGCTGTAAGCCGGGACATAATACTAATACCACAAAAGGAAGATACACCAACGCAAACGAGACCGAACTCCGACTATAGTACCGACCAATAATTTCTCGATTAATAATACGACTGAATAATAATTCTTCGACCGACTGACATGAACATTAATTCGTTTACCATTAATACCAAATTTACATGTATCACTTGGCGTCAGTTGATGCGCACATAAAATAAAATAAACGATATTATTGGTTATTCGAATATTAATATGGAACAGGGACGTGAAATAATACAACACACGCGTTTAACGTGTAATAATACAACACACACGTTTTTCTAGGATGATTATAATAAAGCATTGAAATCGAATGTTCAATAACTCTTACATTAGTAAATTACTGATGTTAGCAAATGTAACTCTGGTTTACTGGACAAGTACCTAATAGAATTTTGAGTTGAAAAATAAGGGATAATTGAGAACTGAAGGCATAACCTCGAACTCACACATCGCAAGGACGGCTGCTCGAAAAATTATGTAAATCCGGTACAGTAAAACGATGTCGTTTGCTGGCCTTGACGAACTAATGGCGAAGTGTTCGTATACAGTACGTAGCGTGTAGCTGTCGTAGTTACAAATATTTGATGATTTTAATGAAAATCAACAGCAAGTGATTCGCCATTTACAAAATCGAATGAACCCGGTTGAATTTTAAGACGAAAGAGCATTTAAATTACGGTATCGATTCGATAAATTGACGGTTCGTCAATTAATAAATATTATAAGCGAAACGAGTAATACTGGGACAACAAAATCATAGGTAGCGCGTTAGCGCGTACCTATAATATACTTGGGTACCCCCAACACCTGGGCACCCCCCTACAGCTATAACGGGACACTTCTGGAAGGTGCGGTTTTTTTTAAAAGAAAGATAATAAAAAAATTCGCTGCCCGTGTTTTTTTGTTTTTCTTGAAACTCAAAATTGACTGTGTAAAGAAGGTGTAAAGTTTTTGTGTAACGTTATAACATAGGACAAATTTTGGGACCTTTTTACTGCGGCATGTGGACAACTGAGTATTGATGACTCGAAGGATTGAACAGAATAGGATAATAGAGGGATGAATTCTACAGATGACACTTTTTTTGTTTTTTGAAATTCGCATTATTTATCGAACGGAAGTGTAAAGAGTGCGAAAATCTGGGGGTGAAAAAGCACTTTTTGGTCGAGTTTTCAACCTTCCTATGTCCGATACTAACTCCGGTTATGAGGTTTTTAAAATGTTTTCTGACAGAAATGTAGAGCGGATCAAGGGCTACATTCTGCATATAAGCAAAGTCTTCTATGCTCTATGGTGAGTTAGATCCTGGGGTTTAAAGTTTACACTCTAGTGGATGGTGTAAAAAAACGGATTTTAACTAAGATTTCTCTGCCAAATTTTTCCGCTTATGAGTCAGTGCAAATCGAAGACAGCATTAATAAAGTGCCTCACAGGGGCTAAACATCGCAGCAAACCGCATTTAAAAAAACGCAATATTGATTTATTTATGGGGGTGTAAAGTTCGAAATCAGAGGTAAAAAATGGGCGAAAAAACACGTTTTTTTCCGAAGTTTGATTGATAAATCATGCCAAATAATTTTTGCAACAGAATTTTGGCACACAGGAATGTACTACGATTTAAAAGCTACAAATTGTACCAAACCGAATTTCTTTAAACTCAATGGGGAGTTCGGTACGGAATTTTAAAGTTTACAGTGTTCTAAATGATGGAAAATACGTTTTTGTTGCGTTTTTTGTTCGCCACTTTCTCCGTCCAGAAGTCGGGATAAGTCTAATAGAATAAAAATAAAGTGCTTTATATCGGGTGCATGTCAAAGCCAATTGTCTATACATTAATATTTAGCGAGTGTAAAGTCAAAAATTTGGAGTTTAAAATGCGTTTCTGTCTTGTTTTTTCTACCTGCTTCTCCGGTTACGAGTCAGGGACACGTTTATCAAGTCTAGAAATGGACCAGGAACCAAATTTGATATGCCAGTCTGGCGCATATGTTTACACTCTACGGTGTTGTAAAGTACTTTACACCAATTGTTAGTTTGCCCATAGAACATTATGTAGACTTAATTTTTTCATAAATATTAATCGTAATATCGGAACAATATCAAAATTACGAATCTGACTAAAATCTTCTTTACACTAGGTGTTTACATGAAGTTTACACTACATATGTATTCATCTTCGTTTTTGAGCATTCCAGAAACCTAATTTTTTCTTGGAGTCTAGAAGTTTTCAAAGGATCAAATGTGAGACGTCACGTAGGCGCGTTTGTTTACATCCAACAGTGATGTAAAGTAGTTTACACTCATTGTTTATATGTCCTCAGACCATTGTAGAGACATAATTTTTTCATGAATGTTGATCATAATATCCGAGTAATTTTTTACACTGCATTTAGCCTTTGTTCTAGAGCATTGCAAAAACCGAAATTTTTTCCTGAGATATAAAAATTCACAGGGAATGAAATATATACGTCAGTTGGGCGCGCTTGCTTACACTCAGCAGTATTGCAAAGTGGTTTGAACCTAATGTTTATTGTCTTTAAAACACTATGGAGACTCATTTTTCCATAAATGTTGAAAGAAATATCGGAGCAATATCAAAATTACGAATCCGACTAAAATATTCTTTACGCTATGTGTTTGTGTACAGTTTACGTTACGTGTTAACCTTAATTCGATAGACTTGCAGAGACTTTGTAACTGAAGTCAAGAAATTTTCAAGGATTCATATGTGAGACATCAACTAAGTGAGTTTGTTTACCCTCAAAAGTAATCTAAAGTGATTTAAAAATTATGTTCGAGTGTCCTTAGATCATTGAAGAGATGTAATTTTGTCTTAAATGGGTTGCATTAAAGTTAAATCTTTCTTAGCCGTGTTTATAATATGTTTCACAAAATCTTGCACATGGAGAGCTATCGTTTAATTGATGTAAATTGCCTGCAAAAGTGGTTTAAAATGAACCAGCAATCACACTACTGTGCACAGAAGTCGTGAAAGATATGCAGCTTTATTGTAATCATGTACATTAATAAGCCGTAAACTGTTAGTATTCTCTACACCTAGTAGTTGTGTAAAGTTTGCACTATTCATTTGTTGTTAATATGTAGTCTATACTACAAATTTATTCTACTACCAAATCAAAGAGTTAGTGTTCCTTACATTTGATATTTGCGTGAAGTTTTTGAATTTTTGCCGAAAAACTTTGCCTTCTAATTTACCAACATCCCGCCTTTTCCATTTTCTTGAAGTTTAAAATCTTTTATAATTCTCTTGATAATTTAATGGTAGGTTTTAACTTTAAGTTTCTCTTGGTTTACAACTCTCGCTTAGCAAGCTCATTTTTCAAAACTTTTTCATAGTGATCAGATTAGTCGCGTTTAGTTTGGAATTGGTGGACGGTCGTTATTTTATTACTCGGCTTAAATAAACCAAGTGACTATCTTTTGATTATTTTCTTTATCGCAAATTCAAACACCCAATTTTCAATTTGAAAATTAATCCAATTTTCAATTTGAAAATTGAAAATTGGGCGTTTTCAATTTCAAAAGTCACAACACATTGTGCTTGTGTATTGATTGAGTGAGGATTTGCAATGTGAATTCGTTGGTTAAATTTTTGTGCTTGATTATAAGTGAACTGCACATTAAGAAGAAATAACTTAATGCAGTTTTAATTTGAAAATGGATGGTGTCAATGAGGTTGTCTTGTTTAAAAAGGATAATGTTGACGTTAAGAACAATATTGTTTTCCGCGTTCTTGGACTGTTGTCATTATTGTGGCATGTTACTGATTGTGTTTACTGACTGATGTACTCAAATCACGCTAATTAAAAGTAGTGTACTAGCAAAGAAAAATGCTCCGATGGAACAAAAAAGATGAATATACTTGGAATTGTGGATTATTATGGATGTAAAAGGAGGGGACTAGGAAAAATCTACCTAAAGTCGGAAAATCTGCTAAAAATCACACTTTCTCTAAGCAACGCAAAAAATCGATGTATATTCTGCGGCCTCTAAAAAAGTGTATTTTTTAAATAGTGTTCGAAGTTTCAGATAAGAGTGTATAAACGAAATCTATCAAGGTTACTTTTTTAAATTGCTGGCACCTGATTGATAGAAAACTAAGAGGTATTGTATTTAAAGTTGTTTTATTTTATGAGCATTATAGCAAGCAAAGCAGGAGCCGATTGATTAGTGCACACAATCGTTTCGGGCATGCTAGTGTATCTACATTAAGTCTGTTTCAAGTCAACTTACGCGTTTCCTACTGTTTTAAACCAACCATGTCTTCACTTGTCTTCGATGTTTGCTATTTCATTCAATTGGCTTGGAAGACTGTTAGTTTACTTAATATCATTTCCATAGCTACTGCATAGCTAACGTGCTGCTGTTTCAATCATTGTTATGGTTTAATATTTATTTTAATCTGTTGGCCGCAGAATATACATCGATTTTTTGCGTTGCTTAGAGAAAGTGTGATTTTTAGCAGATTTTCCGACTTTAGGTAGATTTTTCCTAGTCCCCTCCTTTTACATCCATAATAATCCACAATTCCAAGTATATTCATCTTTTTTGTTCCATCGGAGCATTTTTCTTTGCTAGTGTAGTATTTCCGTAGAAGATAAAGTTACATAACTTTAATTTCTGTAAAAAATACTGATATTTTTTAAGCTAAAATCGATGATAAAACTGTTGGTAAGGATACGAAGAGTATATATTTGAGGTCCATAAGCAGGGCATCCAGCCGTAGTAGTAAATTGTTGCGGGTCAGAATAGGACGTTTGACATCCTTGGTTATCTTCATCAGACTCTCGAGTTTGGCGGGGTTCTTATTTGCTGCTCTGTTGATTTCGTGAGCAAATAAGGCCTTAATAATATTGAGCTTTAAGGTTGGATGCATTTATCTCAGCTTCCAGAGATTTCATGTTGAGCTCGTGTTCTTCACTTAGAATTTTCAACTTAAAAGAATGTTCTTCAATCAAGTGTGCTTTCTTAAGATCAAAAATTTCGTCGCGGATTGCTGTTGTACCCTGAACTAGCTTAGGCAGAGAACTACGGAAAATTTTTGCAGGAAGTTCATTGAATGCAGATTAATAATTTTGAAAGTATACGTTTTCATTGGGGTGGGGGCGTCATAACAACTTGCTCGTCTAAATCTAAGTTACTTTCTTCCGGTAATGACCGGCTGTTAATTTCACCAAGCTCTGAAAAGATGATGCCAAAATGCTCTTACTTTATTTTGCATGCACATTAGCAATCTAAAAACATACTTCCAACACAGATGTCGGCGGATTGGGGGAGGGGGATCCGCGTAAAATTTTAATTTGCATAAAGCTTTCCATTTCTTCTAAAAATAGATCTAAAAATGCAGTTTTTTGGCTGTTTTATAAAACCACAGGGTGGCCAAAAAAGTCCCTCGATGTTTGACTTTTGTGAAAATTTCGTTCAGAATTACCGAACAGTTTTTGAGCGATACATAAATTATGCTGCTTCATACGCTTTTTAAATTGTGGAAAAATTATGGAAGAATGGCATACTAACAATAAAAGCGTTCATTTGTTGCGATTTACAACCACAAAACCCTGGGTTTTTTGATTACCCGAGAATATACCCCGGGTTAACTTACTCGGCTTTTACCCGGGTTTCGGAATTCTGGAGAAATTTTACCTTTACCCGAGATTTTATCTCGGGTTACTCAACCCGGGGTTTTTAAAAACCCCGGGTAAAATTTACCCGCCGTTCAGAATTCGGCCCTAAGAGTTTTTGCTATGATGGTGCACTTCGGCTGGAAAACTACGATGGTAAACGGAGGGTTATTATTATGAGATATAATAAGGCTTAGTAAAATTTCCGTTAAATCCAATTTTTGTTAGAAAATTTTTGCTTTTAGCGAACTACTGCTTAAATGAGAATTGTATGTTAAATCAACCTACCATCTTGTAACCCGTTTCGCAAGCTTTCCAGATATGCTAAATCACATTTTTGTCGACTGAGAGTCAATTTAGTGCAAAAGTCATGCGACGACGAAACGTCTATTTTCGCAAAATTTGGCTCGGACTTTCATGAGCACCTTCCTGTCAGCAGGCAAACACTCAATGTGTTGGTCAATTCGCGACCGCGTCAACATAGAAGAAGCAAGCGCCTTTGTTCCACACTAGCGTTGTCAGAGTTAATAAATTACAATAGAGTTAGGGTTAGGGTTCACCCTATTTCATAAAAAGTTAATAGGGTTAGAGTTAACTCTAACCCTATTTCTAAAACAACAGTTAACCCAATTAAAAGAGTTATTTATATGATTAACAAAGCATGCTTTTGGCACTCAAAAAAGTGTCTCAAAATAGACTATGATTTTAAATTGTGCATTTTTATTGAAGTTGCTTCAATGAAAAATTCCCATTTGAAGTCAGCAAACCCCAACTTACATCGCAATCACATCAGAATCCGCCAGCCAAACCTCCAACCCAGAAATTAATTTTTCTGAAATTTTTCGTTTTCCTGCAATTTTTCGATGCCGATGCATGAAGCTCATTCAGAAACACCGAAAAACAATGTTTTCGCCCTACCATAAATGTTTAGATACTATTTAAATTTGAAAATTTTTAGAACCCAGAATTTTCAAGCCGCCAGTAGTATAGAGACCCCCCGCAAGCGTATTTCAGTGGTACCGCTGTTATAAAGTGTGAAAAAGTCGTCCTATCTTTTCTACATAATGGTACCGTTTTCTGCGGCTCGAGCAAGGACCGGGAAGTCTAAGGAACGGGAAATCGAAGGACCGGGAAGTCAAAGGATCGGGAAGTCGAAGGACCGGGAAGTCAAATTTATATATACACACTCGTTTTGTGCTTAAGTTTAGTTGCATAATGTATCCGAGCAAGGACCGGGAAGTCATATTTATAAGTTTTCAGCAGCAGCAGATAGCCTAGTAGTTATGCGTGGCCCCCTAGACCGCAACGCTATAAGATAGGCAATGGTTAAGGATAGGCAATTCTTTGAAATAGCCTATGTTATAACATATGGCTAATATTATAACATATACCATGGTTAAGGATAGGCGAGGGGGTGGAACCTTGCTCCCTGGGATAAGGGTCAGGGAGCAATGGTTAAGGATAGACAATGGTTTAAGATAGGCAATGGTTTAACATAGACTAACGCTATAACATATGAGGACATAGTTGAGGAGTGGAAGAGGGTAAAATAGAATTAAACCTGAACTAAGTGTAAACTAATTGCGAGTGATATACAATGGTTAAGCATAGACTAACACTGTAACACATGAGGACATAGTTGAGGAGTGGAAGGGGTAAATTAGGCCTAAGCAAGCTAAGCTAAGCCTGTGGGTAAACCAAGACTGAGCTAAACGATGTGTAAATTAATTGTGAGTGTAAAGCGACCCTAAGTAAGTTGTCTGACATACACACCTATGCTAACGCGCCTGTGCCCTGGGGAAATGTGCCAAAGTAAGACAAAATTAAGCCCAAGGACTGGATGTGAGTGTAAAGTAAGCCTAGCTGCGCTTGGGATTAAATTGGGTCTAAGCACAAAAGGAGTGTGTATATATAGGTTTGACTTCCCGGTCCTTCGTCACTTCCCGGTCCTTCGAATTCCCGGTCCTTCGTCACTTCCCGGTCCTTCGAATTCCCGGTCCTTACTTAAACGCGTCCTATCAGTGATGTGTTATGCGTGTTGTGTATATCCACCACCGAAATTAGATGTGATGCAACAATGCATTCGAACATTTACACCCAGTTAGGCGTTTGGGTGATTAGGTCTTAGCGACCATTGGTTGCATACAGACTGCCGACTTTCTGAGCGGCAGGCCCTTCATAGAACAACATTTTGCCCGAGCAAACCTTTATTCGGTAATTTAGCGTTGTTTTTATGCATTATATGGACAAGTATGTCTGTCAATGGCTCTTTCCATAAAATACTTATAGTAATTTCTCGTCTAATTGTTAGAATGGTGAGACAGATGATATAAAGCATGCAGATCTTGTTACACTGCTCCGGAGATGCAAATGCACCAATATGTGGTAATAATTTGGCTGACTCAACTCCATTTTTGGGGTGCTTGATAAAAATTCATATGTAGCTTCAGGTCAAATTTGTACGCTTGAAATGCAATTTAATGATAGTTTTTCCAAACTCGAAGGGGACTGGCATATCTTGGTCGGTTTAAACGTTAATTTCAATAGTATTAAATGATTTTTTGAGCACAGGTATGTAGTGTGGACTAATATAGGCGTGGTTTATTATATCCATATAGCTTCCTTCGATATTTATAACCTGCAGAAGCGGGGCGAAAACATTACCAACGATTTAAGGTTCGACTATATCACAATATACATAAAAATTGTGCTTTCCGCCTAGCATATCGGGAGAATGGTGGGCAGCTATTGTCAATTCTTGCGCTACCTTATACTTTACGCTAGAGAGTTAGTCTTCTAGAAATCCCAGCATGTACATTAAATGTTTGGTTAATTTTAGGCTCTGAATACGTTCAGTGTTGAGTTTAAGATGACAGCATTTTTTACTATCATCATATTGTAAGCTTATATGTTGAGTATAGTCAAATTTTTCATTCGTGCTGACCATTTTTATTCCCTCAGTGATTGTTTTCACAAGATCGTGTATATTCAAGTATCTGGCGCGAGGAATAAGCATTTTTATTCGGACATTATTTTTAAAATAATAATATTGAATCATGTTCTGATCTTCGGATATATTATTCCAAGTGTTTGCATAGATTATTTCGGCTAGCCCTACTTCCCAATTACCATTGAGCATTATGTGTCTAGGCAGCTTTATAATAAAGGTAGAGGCGGTATTTGATTCTTGAGAATCGCTCGGAAGCGTCATGTAAAACTGTTTAGGATCCATTTTTGTTTTTTTCACATTTTCTCCAAGTATTTATAGATTTTGGGTGTTTGCATAGACTTAACAACTCTTTTGAACGAAACCCCTTTTGCTCGAAAATGCAGAAAATAGATGCACATATGGCCGCATGATGTAGAGGAAAGACCCTGAACCCTCATATTATTGTATGTGTACGATGTTGCATTTTTCTCAATATATTCTTTGAGCTCAACAGGGGGTTTTTGACCATAACTATCAAAAAAATCACAATGCGATCTATGATTGAAGAACATGGCCACCCAGTGTGACCCTGGTTCATTGCTGAAATCTAAATTGGCTATTACTGCAGCAGGGTAGTGGGGTATAGGCGGAAGGCGATCAATAGGAAGACGCCCAGCAAAATTTTCTTAACAGCAGGATCTGTTTCTAAAATGTGTTGTATTCCAAGTGTGTTCATTGCTAAGCATTAAAATCATGAAAAGTGTTGCGGTTTTTATCAATCATTATAAAATTATCTAATTCGGCGTATATAATAATTTCTACTCCAGAATCGGGCAAAGCGTCTGCAAACTTGACATTTATACTTGTTGTTCCTTCGCGCACTAGATCCCAATGCCCACTATCATCCGCATCAGGCGTCAGGTCGAACACAAAGAAACAATGACTCGTTTTAAGTTCTTCTCTGCTGATAAAATTACCTTTATTATTATGCCCAATATCAAGCGCGTCGTACATCTGATTAAATGCCTGTATAAACTTATTTTGCTTGAATGACACATTTAGTGAATGAGTTTGCCCGCTGCACGTTACTTTCACATCGTAAATGCTAAATAGGATAAAATAAAATGGCGATTTTGACAAAGTGCCTCGAAATGCTTTTCCCTCAACACAAACAAATACTAAACGTCTCGGCAGCTGGCCTGTAAACAATGCGAATTTGGGTGTTTCCTTGGACGGATTAGAAATGTGCATATTTGTCATGGCAATTCTTCTTATAGGGTATTTGGCAGTATATGCCATCATTGTTTGCTCAAGCGCTAAACTCACACTCTCTAGCACCTCTACTTTGCGAACAAACAATTTCATTACTAAAACATTGAGTTCTAGTGGAATATCTTCAAAACACTGTATGACAAAATTATTACTGTTTCTGTGTAATTCTAGGCGAAAATCTGTGAAATTCAGCAAATACCTATCTTGAGAGAACAAGTCAATGTGTAAAGGCGCAGATACTTCTACAACACTCAAGTCTTTAAAGAGCGCCGCTCGTTATTTGAACCCTTTATTATCGTCAACATTCACATTAGCCCCACCTTCGTGAAAATACAGCGCAGACTGAAGATGAGACAATTTTGCATCAAAACCATAATTTAATTCAGTTTAAAAATATGCCCTATATGTGTATAAATCGGAGCTGTCAAACACTAATCGGCCGCCTAGAAAACACTTGACTTGCTTGAAAAATGTTTTGCCTATAAGGTTGATTGGCGCATAATTGGGTAATGCTATGCCTGCTGCAGGTGTTGGCTTTTTAATTTTTAGCGCCATGTATATATAAGTTCTGCTCATTTGCAAATAGTGTGGATCGGGTGGGATTCTGAATTCGTAGGGGCCTTCATTTGTTATTGGGTGCATAGGCTGCACTTCATCCCAAAATTCTCTTTTAACAGAAACTTGGGTAGGAGGGACAGTGAAAAGATCGAGTTCAGATTTTGTACTTGGAATGGATTTTACATCTATTAGAGCCATTTTTTCAAATTAGTTTTGTAAATGCGCCATTATTATTCATATTTATAGACTTTGGGCGCACGCCTAGCCCCTCACCAGACATGGTCTCGGATGCCTCATATAAGAATTGCGCCGCCTCATGCTTGGAATGTTCTTTGGCAGACTGAAATAAGGGTTTTCCCTGCGCCACATCTGATGCAATATTAGCACCAGCCACTAATGCGTGTTTCCCTGCGCTTTTGCCAATAGACCTCAATACAGGCACAGCCATTCTAAATAGTGATTTGAAGAAACTCCCTAATCCGCCACCTCGTTGGTATGGTACGCCTCTGTAGCCTTCTAGGCCATACCCTGTTTGTGAGGCTTGTTCTGCGTAATATTGTAGCCAAAGGCCACTGTTTTCAGGATTGAATTGTACATGCATGTTTTTTGATTGTATTATTTTTTGCTTGAACATTTCTACTATTTATAGATTTTCTTCATCCCAGGAAAAGTTGCCTTCAGATGCCACTGCGCTCCTCCGTTTCTTATTAGCAATACTCTCAAGTGGGGCGTGTGAACGTTGAAGGGCCCTAGCCAACTCTTTTGCACCAATTGCAGTGGGTATGGTTTTACGATCACGCGTGAAGTCGTGAACCAAATCAACAATATTTGATCCATATATTTTCTGACCATCAATCACAACCTCACCCGTTGGTTCAACGTCTATACTAGGAGCGTCATTAATATGCTGTAATAGCAGTTTTGCATTTGACTGTAAGGTTTTTGGAATACCAGCTATAATTTCTTTGCTTCCAAATGAGTTGTGTGGACCTAGAATAGTTAGCTCATACGGTTTCTTACTCTGTTCCTGCAATTGGCCAAACTTGCTCAAAATTTGGTTATACTTTATTATTTTCAAGCCTGAGGATGAATGCTTGTCGCTTAAAATCCTGTACATCTCCCGATTCAGGGTGTTTAATACCTGATCTAGCGGTTTACTTTGTTCAGCAATATCTGCTGGCACTAGAACTAGTTTTTCTGTGTGCTTCATTTCTTGCCTATAATCGCTTCTGCTAGTAAACTACCTACAACTGATAGAATAGGTGTCAATAAAAGAGGTAAAAAACCACCGTTCTGAATAATTAAATCTTTTTTGAGTCTAGTACTTGCACTCTTATTCTTTGCCAAATACCTTATATGTGATTTATATCGCTTCAGTCTGTGAAATTTCTTCATCAGTAAAAGGAATGTTGCCGTTTAGAAAATTGTTTGCGCAATTGCAAATACATAGGATTTGGTCTTTACTAGCATTATTTATGTTCCGTTTTAGTCTTTGAGGAGCCATTTTTGTAATTTTCAAATAGATTATTATGCATATTTATAGTTTTTGGCACATAAAATGAGGGTGTTTGCTCAAAACACTCGTTTTCAACCTGTGTAAATCATCTGCATTTTTTGTCAGATCAATGAACAAGTACCCGTGTGGCCTGGAGGTGGCATCAACATAAGCTTCAAGAAAATATTTTGTATTACTAGGGTATAAATGACGCGATAAAATATGCGATTGCAGCTGATCTGCTGGGTATTTGAATAAAACAATATAATCAGAATTGATGCGCGAGGTACGAAAGCCATCATAGAATAGATTTTGCACAATTTGTATAACACTTATGTTCCAATGATGACAACTACGAGTGAATAATTGTATAATCTCATGATTTCCTCTACTTTCATGCATTAGATCATCAAGAACTATCAGCTGGGCTATATGACCTTTTTCTTTGAGGATGCTAAAATCTGGCAAGCCTTTATTAAAAATTACATTTTTCATCTTATAGTACAGAGGCTGTTCTTCACTATAAAACCAATAGATTTTATCAATTTTTGTATTAATTATTCTTTCTCTATTTTCAATAAGTTGCTTAACAAAAGTTGTTTTTCCTGATTTTGTTGGACCATAAACAGTGCATGTAAAGGGGTGTTCCATTTCTAGAATGGTTTTCAACACAATTTCAGCATCAGTATTTATAAACTTTTGAAACTCTGCACACTTTTTTTGAAACTCTGCACGCTTTTTTCCAAATGCTGCACACTTTTTTCGAAACTCTGCACACTTTTTTTCCGAAACTCTGCACACTCTTTAGATCAAAATGTTTGACATAGACGAGGTGATGTGCTCATCAATATTTTTTGTGAAAACATTTGCAAAGTAAAACCTAGCTTCTGGACTTAAAAATTCCCATAATTTGAATAACATACATAGATCTCCTCTTTTTAGGCGTTTTCTGATGTACTTTGAGAAGCCTGAAGCAGCATTCGCATCAAGTTCGAGCAATGCTTGCCTATGATGATTGCTCATTTTTGGCCAAAGATAACCCTCAATCGCATCATTAGACAAATAGGTATATTGTGAAAAACGTTGTAGAATATGGTTGAAAAAACACTGACCAGTCTCCATTTTTCATATCAAAGTAAGACTAGAATTATTATTTATAACTTCACTAGGCTAGTGACCCACGAATCGAATTTGGATGGGTAACCACGCCAACGCACTAAATAGTCCGTTTTTCCAGCACGTTTTCAAGTTTTTAGAATTTTCTCTACAATAAACAAATCTTTTGCTGATGCATCAATTTTTTGTAATTCTTGTTCGTAAAAAATACCCTCCAGTTTTTCGTCCTTCTGGTCTTTTAACGAATAGACGGGTGGGGTGCGCGCGAACCTTTCACTAACTATAAAATACTCTTCGGTCAAATTGGGCCACACTCCTTTTTCAAACGCTCGCTTAACTTTACTTATATGAAGTTTGTCGCCTACATCAAATTTAAACTGTACGGGCTCACGCAGTTCTACCCTAATGCCCTATTCAAAATTTCTCACTCGTTTTTTTCGCTAACGTTTTCGTGGGCTACGCCTATAGTTCTATGCACCGAATTATTATAATTTTCAGTTAGCTTACCAATGACGTCAATGTACCTATAGGTGTTGTTAAGCGTAAAGTATCTCCACATTTTTTCTTTGAGGGTCCGATTGAAACGCTCTACCACGCTAGCCTTCATTTCGCTTTTAGTGGTGAAAAAATGCATATCTTCCGATTTTAGAAACGACTGCAACTCTTTGTTCACAAACTCCTTGCCCGCATCCGTTTGCAGTTTATATGGTTTCCGGCCCATACCCAAAATATGCCTAAACGCGTCTCGAACATCTTTTGCGTTTTTGGTTTTCAGGGGAACCACCCATGCGTATTTTGAAAACAAATCTATGCAATTGAGCAAGTACTTAAAATTATCGTTAAGTTCGGCTAGAGATTGCAGGTCGATGAGATCGGCCTGCCACTGTTTGTCAATCGCGCTCACAATTACTTTATTTCGGCAATACTTTTTAAAAGCCGGTCTATGCAAAGAGTAGGTGGGCTGTTTAGCTAGCCATGATTTTACCTGGGACAATTTTATGTGCGGGTGAGGCTTGCGGGCTTTAGCAAACAAATCGTGGGCGCCCGAGTACCCCGTTTTTTGGATCATAGTATAATTTATTCAATATTTTATTCATTTTTTAAATAAAACGTCGTTTCAACGTGGATTTTCTTTATTTATTCATTTACAACATTATATTAACTTTATGCAACAAAGTATGTTCGTACAAATTTTTCCACATATTCTTGGCGTTTGTATCAAAATGACGCAACAAATTGTACAAAATGTCATTTTCACGATTAATTATACACTGTTTCAAGTACAAGGCGGAAGTCCAAAATGCTTTCTTCTCTTCGCTCTTTCATTCTTCCTTGAACGTATCGTTAAGCTGGCTCCGAAAACAGTTACCAATTCGTTCCAAATGACGGACGTTGATGAATCTGAGCATTGCTTTTTCGATGAGTCTGTCGACAAAGTGATGGTAGGCTAGTTCGCCGGGGAAGACATTTTCAGGGAGCTATAAAATAGCGTATACGCCACCCATACTTATAGATTCATATTTATAGACTTTCAGGCAGGCTTGTGGGCTTCTGCGTCCTGCTCCATGTACCTCACAATCACTCAATTGCCAGCTTCTTGCATGGCGCGGTTATACTCGCAGCATCGGGGGCACATTTGAACGCTCATGTACCACCTACCCCCATTAGTTTCAAAAAAATCGTTTTCCGACAACGCTTTTTGACAAAAATAACAGAGTAGAACCATGAGCGCGTACATGGGTTGCTCCAGATTCCTACCGCACAACTGTACGGGTGGTTTAATAGACCTCCCGTACGGTTTCTTCTCTTCCTCAATAAAAGGACACTGTTTCACTTCCCCAACTTCTTCCATTTTTTAGTCTTTTCTTTTCCTTGAAATTTTTTTCATATTTATAAACCTTAAACACGCCCAAACGTGTTTGGGCACACCCAAACGTGTTCGGGGGTTGTTTGGGTATACACAATTCAGTAAATGACTGTCTATAAATAAGAAGTTGAATAACACAGGAGACAAGCACCACAATGGCTCTTAATCAATATTGCACAGTGGATGAACTTGCTTCTGTTCCTGTTCGTAGATTCAGAACAACAGCAAAAGCATATTTACTTAAATTTGCAAACATACACGAATGATCAAACCTATTTAAAGAATTGGAACCTATTTTTGAGAGCGCTATCCAGAAAATGTTACTCGACTGTCCTCCTGAAAACATGGTTGGCTTCGAAATCACACATCCAAGCTTGTTCGAGCCTGTAATTGTACTATTCACTAGATGTAAAAATGTGAATTCCGACAAAGTTTTCAGTATAATGGAGGAAGTGTCTCAATCAAAGAAGGAATTCAACTTCAGTGAGGATATGGTTTTAAAGCTCATTAATGTAGACCACAAACCACGATGGGGCATGGGCCCTTCTATTGATTTTACAACTGGAAAGGAATTCTGCAAAAAAAATCAGGGAAAATTTATTAAAACTGCATCTAGAGATAATTTATCACTACCCCGCGCTATTGTAACAGGAATAGCAAGGTTAAACTCGGACCCCCAGTGGGAGGCAATTCGAAAAGGCGACAAGGGTCGTTGCACTCTGCAAAAGCAGCTAGCATTAGAGTTGATGAGCAGAGCTAATCTTAGTGTAGAGGCAAATAAGAGCTATGGCTTAAACGCTGTAGAACAAATTCAAAATGTCTTAACGCCAAATTACTAAATGAAGGTTTACTCGGGCGAAATGTTGTTCTATGAAGGGCCTGCTGCTCAGAAAGTCGTCAGTCTGTATGCAGCCAATGGTCGCTACGACCTAATCACCCAAACGCCTAACTGGGTGTAAATGTTCGAATGCATTGTTGCATCACATCTAATTTCGGTGGTGGATTTACACAACAAGCATAACACATCACTAATAGAACGCGTTTAAGCAAGGACGGGGAATTCGAAGGACCGGGAAGTGACGAAGGACTGGGAATTCGAAGGACCGGGAAGTGACGAAGGACCAGGAAGTGACGAAGGACCGGGAAGTGACGAAGGACCGGGAAGTCAAATCTATATATACACACTCCTTTTGTGCTTAGACCCACTTTAATCCCTAGTGCAGCTAGGCTTACTTTACACTCACATTCAGCCCTTGGGCTTAGTTTTGTCTTACTTTGGCACATTTTCCCAGGGCACAGGCGCGTTAGCATAGGTGTGTATGTCAGACAACTTACTTAGGGTCGCTTTACACTCACAATTAATTTACACATCGTTTAGCTCAGTCTTGGTTTACCCACAGGCTTAGCTTAGCTTGCTTAGGCCTAGTTTACCCCTTCCACTCCTCAACTATGTCCTCATGTGTTACAGTGTTAGTCTATGCTTAACCATTGTATATCACTCGCAATTAGTTTACACTTAGTTCAGGTTTAATCCTATTTTACCCCCTTCCACTCCTCAACTATGTCCTCATATGTTATAGCGTTAGTCTATATTAAACCATTGCCTATCTTAAACCATTCTCTATCCTTAACCATTGCTCCCTGACCCTTATCCCAGGGAGCAAGGCTCCACCCCCTCGCCTATCCTTAACCATTGTATATGTTATAGCATTAGCCCATGTTATAACATGGACTATTTTAAAGAATCGCCTATCCTTAACCATTGCCTATCTTATAGCGTTGCGGTCTAGGGGGCCACGCATAACTACTAGGCTATCTGCTGCTGCTGAAAACTTATTAATATGACTTCCCGGTCCTTGCTCAGACACATTATGGAACTAAACTTGAGCACAAAACGAGTGTGTATATATAAATTTGACTTCCTGGTCCTTCGACTTCCCGGTCCTTTGACTTCCCGGTCCTTCGACTTCCCATTCCTTAGACTTCCCGGTCCTTGCTTGAGCCGCAGAAAACGGTACCATTATGTAGAAAAGATAGGACGACTTTTTCACACGTTATAACATAGCGGTACCACTGAAATACGGGTCCCGTCTCGCTAGACCCACCGTCCCGCTTGACCCACCATCCCGCTAGACCCACCGTCCCACTAGACCCACTTTTTCGTCCCGCTAGACCCACCGGAAGTCTCGCTAGACCCACCACGTGCATAATGAGGTGTCCCGCTAGACCCACCGTTTTGCGACCGTCCCGCTAGACCCACTGTCTCGGAAGACCCACCAGAGAAGAAAATTATGTACGCTTATAAGCAAAAACAGAAATGCTTTCAAAGTCTATCCATTCAGGTATATATCTTTAGTCAAATATATAAATAATTAATTAAAAAATAATTACATTTAATTAACCACCTAATC
The DNA here is from genome assembly GCA_036768485.1 of Mermis nigrescens. Taxonomy (NCBI): domain Eukaryota; kingdom Metazoa; phylum Nematoda; class Enoplea; order Mermithida; family Mermithidae; genus Mermis; species Mermis nigrescens. The sequence goes on along the minus strand of JAVLUZ010000641.1, from coordinate 106,171 downwards.
AATTAAATTTAATCATTAAATAAATAAATTTTGTATATTATTGCATGAAATTGTGTATATTACAAATTATAACACGCAAGGAAGATATGTGCGTGCATGTGTGAGGCAATAGTAAGTAACCAGCCATGGCCGATAATTTTTTAAGGATGAATTTATATTTTTCATGTCAAGGAATACACTCTTGTCAAACACATTTCAGAGTGCATTTTTTGCTTATTATCGTAATGGTACTGTACTCTTTGTATCCTCCGATCAAGGAATTTACATATACTAAGTAGGCACACAGATTGAAGCGTTGACACACTGCATTCCGATAACAGTACAGATATGCACATATGAATATGATGAAAAGCATGTAGGCATTTTACAAAGACGGCTCAACAGTCAACAATAATCGGGTCGGGCGGATGTTGCAAATTCTCACTAAAAAATCGAAAATGTTAATTAGGTCATTGTCAATAAATCCGAATCTATTTTTAAAAATAGGACTAAGAAGCGCTAATGTCCATGTGCTCACTTTATTTCATCGCTTCAAATACTATATAGAAATTTTGATTTCGAATCGAGCCACGGATTTCGGTCGCTCTAATTTCGTTTTAATTCGTTATACGAAGTCAGCTAATAGTCTGTGAAGCTAATAATAACGAAACTTTTTCGAATGATATAGTAATTATATACAATTGCACATTCATGAAAACAAACTAACCGCTTGTTATTGACTATTGCACACCTCAAACTTGCTTTTTAATTGATGATTACAAAATTTTTTGCAGAATTCACTTAAGCGTCTTGATAACTATTTTTCATTTCACGTGTAATATGTATGTCGTCATTTTTCGAGTGGGCCTTCCGAGACAGTGGGTCTAGCGGGACGGTCGCGAAACGGTGGGTCTAGCGGGACACCTCATTATGCACGTGGTGGGTCTAGCGAGACTTTCGGTGGGTCTAGCGGGACGAAAAAGTGGGTCTAGTGGGACGGTGGGTCTAGCGGGATGGTGGGTATAGCGGGACGGTGGGTCAAGCGGGTCACAATCGAAATACGCTTGCGAGGGTAGGGTCTCTATACGGTCCCGTCCCGCTAGACCCACCGTCCCGCTTGACCCACCGTCCCGCTAGACCCACCGTCCCGCTAGACCCACTTTTCGTCCCGCTAGACCCACCGGAAGTCTCGCTAGACCCACCACGTGCATAATGAGGTGTCCCGCTAGACTCACCATTTTGCGACCGTCCCGCTAGACCCACTGTCTCGGAAGACCCACCCGAAAAAATTAAGACATACATATTACATCGTTGCTTAAACGTTTCTGCGATTTTTTTGAAAAATATAAAAAGTTTCGTTATTATCAGCTTCACAGACTAACATAGATGACTTCATGTAACGAGTTAGAACGAGTGTATCCATTCAAGTATATATGTTTAGTCAAATATATAAATAATTAATTAAAAAATAATTACATTCAATTAACCGAGTAATCAATTAAATTTAATCAATAAATGAATAAATTTTGTATATTATTGCATGAAATTGTGTACATTACAAATTATAACATGCAAAGAAGATACGTGCGTGCGTGCATGTGTGTGGCAATGAAAAGTAACTAGCCATGGCCGATTATTTTTTAAGAATAAATTTTTATTTTTCATGCCAAGGAATTCACTCTTGTCAAACACATTTCAGAGTGCATTTTTTGCTTTTTATCGTAATGGTATTGTACTCTTTGTATCCTTCGATCAGGGAATTTCCGCACACTTAGGCACACATATTGAAGCGTTGACACTGCATTCCGATAACAGTACAGATATGCACATATGAATATAATGAAAAGCATGTAGGCATTTCACAAAGACGGCTCGACAATAATCGGGCCTAAAGGATGTTGCAAATTCTCACTAAAAGAATCGGAAATGTTAATTAGGTCATTGTCAACAAATCCGAATCTGTTTTTAAAAATAGGACTAAGGAGGGCTAATGTCCATGTGCTCAGTTTATTTCATCGCTTCAAAGACTATATAGAAATTTTGATTTCGAATCGAGCCATGAATTTCGGTCACGCTAAGGCAGTATTATGTTTGATATGATAGAAGTTGCTGATTTTTAATGTACCTACCGGCTATTCATATTCGAATTAAGTACCTATGGTAATTATATACAATTGCGCATTCATGAAAACAAACTAACCGCTTGTTATTTATTGTCACACACCACAAACTTGCTTTAAATTAATGATTACAAAAACTTTTGGAGAATTCACTTAAGCGTCTTGATAACTATTTTTCATTTCACATGTAATATGTATGTCTTCTCTTTTTCGGGTGGGTCTTCCGAGACAGTGGGACTAGCGGGACGGTCGCAAAACGGTGGGTCTAGCGGGACACCTCATTATGCACGTGGTGGGTCTAGCGAGACTTCCGGTGGGTCTAGCGGGACGAAAAAGTGGGTCTAGAGGGACGGTGGGTCTAGCGGGACGGTGGGTCAAGCGGGTCACAATCCTCTATACTACTCCGCCCTTGTATGCCTGCATGCAATGCAACTTACAAGGATCGAAAAATGTATGTCTGCAGTCTGCACGTGTGTAACTTGTGCGACCTAGCTAGGTATTCGTATTGCAGCATGTAGTATTCTCAGACATTTCAGTGTACATGCTAGCATACTTAGCACGTAGTACCTATGAAATTAAAAGCCTGAGATACCAATGTACGTTCAAGAAATTCGAAATGGAATAATTATAAGACAAAGACAATATAACAATAGGACAATTCATCGCAAATTAGACTTAAAAACACTTCCAATATCAAAGTTTTATCACTGAGATTGTGACACTTTTTGTCCAACTTACTCACCCTTCTTAACCCATTCTCAATAGGAAATCCAAAGAGTTAGGGTTAACCCCGATGGTCACTAACTCACCCAAAATAGGGTTAACTCTATTGAAAAAGCCATGGGTTAAACCTATTTTGGGTTGAGTTAGAGTTAACTCTGACAACACTATTCCACACCTGGGCCTGGGGGTCTGCACTCCCGAGAAACCAAAATACCCCCCCCAGAAACCAAAACACCCTCCAGAAACCAAAATATACCCACAGAATTAAATTTTTGAATTTTTTAGTTTTTTCGCATTTTTTTTGATGCCAATGGATAGTGCTCGCTGGGAAACGTTGAAAAATGCTGTTTTTTTGTCCTACCACCATGTTTGAGGCCATTTCTTGATCTTTGAAAAAATCTTGCACCCCCTCCCAAAATTTTGATGCCGGTCACCTGTGCTTTGTTCTGGGCAATGTGTTGCGATTTAGTCCTAGGCATTGACCGACTGGCGAATTCCCAGAAAAACAGTCAAAAATTCAATTCTGGGAGTCTACTGGATTTTAGAGGAGTCTCATGAAGTCCCCATACTCCACGTCCATGTGTGCTTGCGTTTAAATCATTGGGCAGGGTCAGAATGTAAGAGGTCCGACTGAAATTAAAACATTGATGGTTGGGAAAGGCATAATTGTTGCATGCTTCCCATCGAGCTCTAACATTGTATTTGTTATCAAAGAATTGCAACAAATAGCGAAAAAATATTAAACATTAAGTTCAAGTCTGCCGGTTTTGTTTGGAGAGGTCCAATACCCCAAAACACCCTTATGTTCACGCCCCCATGTGTAACCCTCGCGTTCCCGGGCGGCGTCCTAGTCGATCACTTTTTTGTGATTTTTTTCGTTGTATGTTTTGTATGACAACAAAACCTTTGTCTAGCCTCATTTTAGCCCTAGTTTCATCATTTGAAATGTTCAAGCTAGTAAATAGAATTATATATCATAAAATATTAGCATATTTTTATGATTATCACGTTAAAACTTAAATTACAAAAAGTTTTGGTCAATGATTAGTACAAGATTGGTGGGCTTCTACTTTTAAACCCTAGCACTCCTAATGATGGCACAAAGTACCCTGATCATGGTTTTTATGTAATAAATGTTCTTCATAGTGTTAGTTATGAATAAATATAGTATGTACAAGAGCAAACAATGTTTTTACATCAAAACAGTAAAAAAATTGATATGGAGCCCAAAAATATGGAAATGTAGCAAAAGTATGCTAAATATGCTATATAACTAATTGGGGTAAATTTTACCCCTCCCCACACAGAACGAATGAAAACCTATCTTATTTTGTTTGTTTGATGTCTTGCAGCTGTAGGAAGTATTCCCAGCTACCGTATGTAGTTCTAGCTGTCATTTCCATAAAAAAATCAAATAAAACCCCAAACCCAAAAAACCGAAAAAAATCCAGAAAAAACGCACAAAAACCAAAAAACACAACATTAAAAATATTGAAATTTGGGTTTTTTCCATCCCTGACTACCACCTACATAAATCTAAGTCTAGTCCTAGTAAAAATAAAGAAGTTTGATCAGGAAAGGTGACTTCAGAAAAAAATTCAGAAAAAAATAATTTTTTGAACTCCCGTGAGCGCGCGCGCACACGCGCTATCATATACCTGTTGTGAAAAATGTCTACTAGTCCAAGTCTGAACTATAATAACTCATTTCATAGAATTTATAGAATTTATTTTATAGAATTTTATAGAATAGAATTTTATAGAATCTCATTAAATAAAAAGTATGCGTAAATTGTATGTGTAAGAATTTGCATCAGAAGATGCAAAAAATTTCAAAATTCGGCATCGGACTTCATAGGCGTAGCCAGGGGGGCATTGGAGGCACATGCCCCCTCCCCGAAATTTTTCAGAAATATTATCGATTTTTCTGTTGCAATAATTTGTGCCCAGAAAACTGAATTTAAAAAGGCAAAAACGTCAAACTTTTCCGGCGCTTCGCGCCGAGTCATTATTATTCATTGTTATATAGATCCAATGAATTTAAAAACTTGAATCAGCTAAAATAATCCAGCATTTCACAGCACTTTAGTAATTTAATGCACTATTTAATCGTTGAATGAAACTGCGTATACTTGTTGAGCATAATAGTAAAAGTGCGAAAATTATTGTGTACCAGTTTGTCCATTCTGTGCTTTGTTTGTCTTTTGTGTCCCACTTTGTCTATTCTTTGCTTTGTTGTCTTTCTTTACAAGGTGACATAATCCTATTTTAAATGGAAGGAATGGCCAAATTTTCTTATGTTTTGGCGCATTTCCTATTTTCTGAACTGCATCTTTTAAATAAGAAGGCCACAAATGGACCTGAAAACGGTAAGAACAAAATTTTCATTGATACATTTTTTTATCTTAGTGGCAGCGACACGTTGCTGCGCTATGTAAATTAGCAGAGGTCGAAAAACGCATTCCAGCTCAGAAGTTTTGTGCAATGTAGGAGTTCATCATTTTTAAGTGTTTTTGGGCTTGATTCAGAACCGAGATTTGGCCGATTTTGCGAAAATTTTAATGTTAGTATTTAACATTAAAATGCTTTTTTTACAAAGTTTTCCGGGACTCTGCCCCAAAACCCGCTGGGAACGCTTGAACGCGCCACACCAGACCACACCTGGGCGTGGGGTTTGAGGGGTATGCACCCCCCCGAGAAACCAAAAACCAAAATACCCCCCAGAATTCAATTTTTAAATTTTTTTCCTTTTTTTCGCAATTTTTGATGCCAATAGATAGTGCTCAATGAGAAACGTCGAAAAATGGTGTTTTTTTCGTCATACCACCACTTTTAAGGCCATTTTTTGACCTTTGAAAAATCTTGCACCCCATAGAATTTTCTTGCTGCCCACGTATGCACCAGACCCCCCGCAGCTGTAAAATGTCGTTGTACATGTGCAACGAGATTCTAGGGAGAACGAGCCAGGTAAAAGGGTTAGGAATTTCAAATAATTTCCGACGCTTCGCGCCGGCATTAATTTGTCTGTTTTGTATGATTTAAACGCGGTATAAATTGAGTTTTAAGTGCAAAAACGTCAAAATGTTTCGGCGCATAGCGCCGCCAGTTAATCTTCTTTCTGTTTGCGTTTTAAAAGCCCGAATCACTCAAAATATCTTCAGACAAAGTTACTAATTCGCATTTTTATTGTTTGAAGCTTGAAATGTCAAAATTGTTCAGTACAAATGTGATAATTTTCTGCTCTGTCAGACTATTAGTTTTCACAGAGCTACAAAATGTTAAGGGCGGTAAAAAAATGACTAAGTTTCTTGGCGCTTTGCGCCACTTATGATTTCCGAAGTGTTTGTTAATAGAAGGGCCGTAAATTCTGCATGAAAACGGTAGAAATTCCAAAAATTTTCGGCACTTCGCGTTGCTTTACACTTTGTGTATTTTTGATCATCAGAAACCCATAATTTAGCTAGGCTACACTACTAAAGGTCGAAAAACTCAGTTTTACTATACATAACGTTACTGACATGCAATGCAAAAGTAGTCTTAAAAAATTTTTGTTCATGCCCCCCGAACCGAGATCCTAGCTACGCCTCTGTCGGACTTCAAAGTGGTTTTTAACCCGCTAGAGTGAACCGTGAATGCTAAAAATGCTTAAGCTCACATCATTATTAAGTTGCGCATCTAACGAGATATTATTTAACGACTTCTAAACAATAGAAAGAAAAATATGTCGATTTCTTTAAACCATACTTTTTCCTATTATTTCGTTTTGGTGTGCTAACACCTACTACAGTCCTAAAATGATATTTTAGTCAATTAAAATATACTATTTGTATTTATTTTATGCATGTTGTGAGTAGAACACTTACTCTTTTCAAATCGTCTGCAATAGCTCAGTTGGCAAGAGTAGCGGTCCGGTCAACCGTGGTTCCGGATTCGAGTCCCGATCGCAGCTATTTTTACAATGTCCACCTCATGCCTACGCTTAAGTATAGTAGCAGGTTTTGAGTCATAACTTCTTACAAAGTTACTTTAGCGAAAAATGACAAAAATATTCGGAAAAAGCTTAAAAAAATCGGACAAAATGATACTAATATTTGCTATGTTGAGTGAGACCAATTACATTTTAATCTGGCAAGGACGGCGTCCTAGCACGTGAACCTTCGACTTCAAAAACACACGGGAACGCGAGGGTTAAATAAGATATATATTCACAATATTGAAATAAAGTCATACTCCCATACAGATCCTTTTTCTGACCTTGAATCCTGTGTCGTAATGTATGTATGTAAGAGCAAAACCCCTCTTCCAGCTTCCATTTCTACCCGCGTCGCATCCATTTTATTATGAACAAGACTAATGCCAGAAAATAATTAATTCTTGGGGACTAACTTCTATGAAATATGTGTTTCGGGGTAGCAACCAGACAAACACGTAAGAGGGATTCGAGGGTCTAGATCCAAGTTTTAAGAAAATGGGGCAAAATAAAAGCCAAAAATGAATGAAAATTGAAAATTTTCTATGAAAGTGCCTTAAATTGAACAGATACTGTGTAATAATGTTAAGACTATTTTAGCGCTTATACCAGTTTTTGAGGTCAATCCGGTCCAAAAAAGTCGATTTTTGATCTCCATTTGGCTGGCCCCCAGACCGGCCATGTCGTATGTACAATTATAGTCACAACGCAACCCGATCCCTTCACGTCCAATTTAGGCTAATTTCGGCAAGTATTGACTGGTAGTCTGTGCTATCCGACGTTTTTCAATTGTCACTCTCGTTTTCAAGTGAATATTATTAGGTCTGATATAGAAGTAGATAACTAAGACCCCACGAGATTGAAATACCCAGGATTGAATTTTTTGCAAGTTTTCGGGATTTTTGGCGGTTTTAACCCCTTCCCCCACCTTCCAGAATTTGGCTGCTGCCCATGTATGGAACGCGTCGACGTGGGACGGACAAGATCTGGTGACGTCGTCGACCTATCAACTTTAGCTAGCCTTAGTCCCGATCCTGACTACTGAATAGTTATTCATCAAAATTTGATATTATCACTCTTCTACGATGTACATACATACATATGTACACTAGCAAAGAAAAATGCTCCGATGGAACAAAAAGGGGAATATACTTGGGATTGTGAATTATCGAAGATGTAAAAGGAGGGGACTAGGAAAAATCTCCCTATGTTATATGTCAAAATCGCAAAATATGTTAAAAACCATACTATCTCTAAACAATGCAAAAAATTGAAGTATATTCTGCGGCCTTTGAAAAATGTAAAAGTTTAGTAAACAATTGTTGTAGACATGTGTAAAAGAGTATCTACATATGGTCTGTTGCACGTCAGCTTCCGTGTTTCCTACTGCTTTGAACCAACAATATCATCGATTGTCTTGAATGCATCGATTTGTTCTATTTCATTCAATTCGCTTAGTTACTGCATTGCTAATTCGCTGCTTTTTAAATCAATTTTTTGGTAAATAGTTTATTTTTATTGGGAGGCCGCAGAATATACTTCAATTTTTTGCACTGTTCAGAGATAGTATGGTTTTTAACATATTTTGCGATTTTTGGCATATAACATAGGGAGATTTTAATTCACAATACCAAGTATATTCCCCTTTTTATTTCCATCGGAGCATTTTTCTTTGCTAGTACCCTACTTTTAATTAGCAAGATTTGGAAACACAATACTAGATTTCATTTACTGTGCGGTTCTTCTAATAATTGAATGGTTTAAACCTTACAAAGCTAATAGTTGTAGAAGATACAAACATTCTGATTAGTAATTCTTATGTTACGTAGAACATCCTGTAAAGAAATATGCTTCCAAAAATTTCTAGAGCTAAACTTAATTTACATTTTAAACTTTGCACAAGAGTGTAAAGAATTTTAATGGAATTAATAATTTCGATATTGCTCTGATATAGCGATCAGCATTTATTAAGAAACGAAACCTCTATAATGTTCTAAGAACAAATTAACATTAGGTGTTAATCACTTTACACTACTCTTCATGCGCCCCTAGCAGACGTATCACATCTGTTTCCATATATATTTTTTACGACTTTAGGGAAAAATAAGTTACCGTGAGGCTCTAGAATGGAGCTTATTATATAGTGTAAACTTTACACTAGCAACGAGTGTAAAGAAGATTTTAGTCGGATTTGTTAATTCGATATTACTCGGATATTACGATCAACATTCATGAAAAAATTACGTCTCCATAACGGTTTAAGGACAAATAGACACAGATGTAAACCACTTTACATCACTGTTGAATGTAAATGAACGAGCCCATCTGACGTTCCTTATTTGATTCCATGTAAATTTTCAGATTTCGGCAAAATATTCAAGTTTTCGCAAAGCTCTAGAACGAAAATTAATTAGCAGTGTAAACTTTACACAACCGCCTAGTGTAAAGAGGATTTTATTCCGATTTGTAAATCTGATATTACTCGGATATTATTACCAACATTTATGAAAAAATTGCATGTCTACAATGGTCTGAGGACAAATAAACCATGAGAGTAAACTTCTTTTCATCACTGTTGGATGTAAACAAACACGCCTACGTGACGTCTCACATTTGATTCTTTGAAAATTTCTAGACTCCAGGAAAAAATTAGGTTTCTGGAATGCTTAAAAACGAAGATGAATACATATATAGTGTAAACTTCATGTAAACACCTAGTGTAAAGCAGATTTTGGTCAGATTCGTAATTTAGATATTGTTCCGATACTACGATTAATATTTATGAAAAAATTAAGTCTCTATAATGTTCTATGGGCAAACTAACAATAGGTGTAAGCCACTTAACAACACTGTAGGGTGTAAACATATGCGCCAGACTGGCATATCAAATTTGGTTCCTGGTCCATTTCTAGATTTGATAATCGTGTCCCTGACTCATAACCGGAGAAGCAGGCAGAAAAAAACAAGACAGAAACGCATTTTAAACACCAAATTTTTGACTTTACACTCGCTAAATATTAATGTATAGACAATTTGCTTTGACATGCAACCGATATGAAGCACTTTATTTTTATATTTTTATTCTATTGGACTTATCCTGACTTCTGGACGGAGAAAGTAGCGAACAAAAAACGCAACAAAAACGTATTTTCCATCATTTAGAACACTGTAAACTTTAAAATTCCTTACCGAACTCCACATTGAGTTTAAAGAAATTCGGTTTAATACAATTTGTAGCTTTTAAATCGTAGTACATTCCTGTGTGCCAAAATTCTCTCGCAAAAATTATTTGGTATGATTTATTAATCGAAATTGGGGAAAAAACGTGTTTTTTCGCCCATTTTTCACGTCTGATTTCGAACTTTACACCCCCATAAATAACTGAATATTGACGTGTAGCCTCTAAAAGCTGCTCTATCACTGTATACTCATTTTAGCCCGACTCATAAGCGGAAAAAGCTGGCAGAGAATTCTTAGTTAAAATCTGTTATTTACACCATCGACTAGAGTGTAAACTTTAAACCCCGGACCTAACTCCCTATTGAGCCTAGGAAAGTCTGCTTGTAAGCAGATTGTAGCCCTTGATCCGCTCTATATTTCTGTCAGAAAACAATTCTAAAAACTCATAACCGGAGTTAGTATCAGACATAAACAAGTTGAAAACTCGACCAAAATGTGCTTTTTCACCCCCAGATTTTCGCACTGTTTACACTCCCATTCGAGAAATAATGCGAATGTCAACAAACAAAAAAAGGTCAAGTTGGAGCATCTCTTTCTCTACAAATCTGTGCTATTAATTTATTTAAAGAGTCAATATTGAGTTGTCCACATGCCGCCGAAAAAACCTCCCAAAATTTATCCTATGTTATAACGTTACACAAAAACTTTACACCTTCTTTACACAGCCAGTTTTAAGTTTCAAGAAAAACAAAAAAAACAGGCAGCAAATTTTTTTATTATCTATCTCTTAAAAAAACCGCACCTTCTAGATGTGTCCTCTTATAGCTGTAGGTGGGTGCACAGGTGTTACGGGTACCCAAGTATATTATAGGTACGCGCTAACGCGCTACCTATGATACTTATATAAACGATAACCACCACCAACTCAGATTATTTATCGAAATCTTGACTAGCTTTCTACGAACGTTTTATGTACTTATAAGTAGAGACCGGATTTTCAGGTGCTAGCACCTGAAAGCTCTATTTTGTGAAGATCTTTTCACAGTTTGAGCCTGTTTTGCATCTTATTTGACTCTGAAAACAGCTATACTTTTCCCTTATTATTGACTGTTTGCACCTTATTGGCCGATGCTTTGCACCTGTTTGGCCCACTTTTTGCACCTTAAAATCCGGCCCCTACTTATAAGTAAGTAATGCAGTACCTATCGAATCTTAAGGGCTGGTTAAATACCTAGATATGTATGTACATATTATGCCGCACTGAAAGCATCATTTAGAACTTATTTTTCAATTCAAAGTAGGTATTCGAAAGTGAGATTGCTCAATGGAACGTTCACTAGCGCAACAAAACAAAAAACGACGCGCGAATAGCGACCAGCAACGCTGATATGACATTAATTTATGATTTTTTTTATCACTGGCTTCACAACGTGAGCAGCCGAGGCGACCGTTCATCCTGTGAACTTTAACCCGAAAAGTCCTTCCTTCGAATCAACTACGTAAATTTCGCCGGTATTGCGGTCAACATCGGCTGACATGCGATAAGAAGCCAATTCGTTCGGTAATCTTAGTTCATCGGATGTGTTGTAAATATTTCGATCCAGGTCGAACCACCACACTTCCTTGCTATTTGCATAGCCACCAAGCATCATCAGTGATTGGTTGCTTTGGACGGTAATCTTAGGGCCTGAAAAAATTCCTAGCGATAGCCAAAATGTTCAGTCAAAAAAATTCGAGAGTATCATTCTAGGTCGCGTTTTGGAATTAGCGATAGAATGCGTAGACTTTTTTCAACGACGCTGCTTAAATCTTGAATGTTATATAACTACGTAGCTATGCAAAGCTTTAAAAATTTGAATAAATTTATAATTATTTTTTATGATTTAATTGAAATATAAAAGAAGAAATAAATTAAAAAATAAAATTAAAGTAAAATCAAGAATTGAATCAAAAATTATTTTTCTTCAAATTTTTACTGTGAAAAAATTCAACGAAAGAAGAAAAGACCGTATTTATGCTAGGAAGGGCTAGTGGCGTGAAGCACTAAAATACCTATACAGTCTAGCGGAAAAGTCTCCGAAAATGCCTAGGATAATTTTTCGGGAATAGGTGAAGTTGCATCTGTTTAGAATCAGCAGGCATTCGATAGATTAAATCTATTCAACATACTCCCTGAGAACATGCACAGTTCTTTAATTGGAGATCCATGAATTTTTTAAGATCGCAAAAGTCAAAAATCTCCAATGCCACTCGGGAAGGGGTTGATAAACCCAAAATTTTCTAAAGTGACCTTGTTGGCATGAAAGCGATGGATATGCATTAAAACCATCATTTTCAGGCGTTTCTGAAGGTGCTCTAGCTTCCAAGAGGATAAAAACAAAAACTTTTCGGATCTTTTGCATTATCTTACCCTAACGAAATTTATTACTTTATTTTCTCAACACCACTTCACACAACAATATACAATGTAATTTATGGACAAGGCCAGAATGCAGCAGTGTTTTGTATGTGTAAATATACAAATAGTATAACTTTGTGTCAATAAATTACATTGCGTAATAAAGTAATAAATTTCGTGGGGGTAAGACAATACAAAAGAGCCAACTTTTATAGAGAAATTCAATAAAATTCAACAAAACGTTGTCAAAACGCTTAAAAATTGGCGCTTTTGAACTATATGTGGAATATCTATAAAAACGCTTCAGATAGGACGTTTTTTTACGATTTTTTCGGAAAATCGCGAATTCTTGGGAAAGGGTGAGAATATTTTAGCTGGGAATAAAAAAATTTATGAGGGGAACTCCGAACCACCAAAATCGGGTAAATACTCGTATACGGCGACTTGCGTATTATTGACACGTGCGAAAAACTCAGCATAACCTGAATGCGTGTATGGAGGCGTCGGCCCCGTCAAATCAAGCGTGGTTAAATCGGAAACCGGTAGATTCTCATTCAGATCCGCCACGAAAACCTTATCAGGTTCCCACCAAAATCCGCAAGCTTGCTGACCGCCCCACAGGAATAATTTTTTGTGGTCCGGCGAATGGGCCACATGGGTCACGTGCGGTCCGATTCGGCCCACGTGACGCAAGTCTAGACTGGCCAATTCGGTTTTCGAGGCGCCAAAAATATTTGCATCGGCATCCAGTCGAATCATGAATCTGATAACGGTAGCTTCGTTCTTCGCCTCGCGTATCATGTAAAATCCGTCTTGAGTATTCAAAAATTGATGCCGCAGGTCCTCTTCGGTACCGTTGCTCTGTTATAAGCAGACGAATCAAAATTCTGGGGGTCAAAAACATTATTGAAGGATCGAAGATGGACATCAATAACTGATGGCGGGGGCAGACAGCATTTTCCGACGTGTCTCGTTTACCCAAGCAGCAGAGAGTCGTGAAAAATCTTTTAGGGAAATTTGAAAATTTAGGCTACGGGTGTGCGTGCGGAAGATTTTCTAAATTCTGAGAGCAGAGCCGTGCTTATAGAGGGGGGTTGCGAGCTGGGCGGTCGCCCAGGGCCGCTAAAACTGAGGGCCGCTGAAAAGTTTTAGAAACTTCAGAAAAACATCTGTCTTAGCGAACCTTTGTGACAAATCATATGAACCACTATGTTATTTATGATTCAAATTTTAGATTTAGGGCTTTTAAAATGAGTATCTATGCTTCATTGGTAAGATCGGGCAATAAAATATAGCCTATAAACGAGAAATCATAAATTTAATTTTTAGCCTGTTTTTTCTACGATAAAGTTCCATTCAAGATCATCTCAACCGATACCTACTTTTATCATTCCGATTTCCAAAAAATTTGTTGAATAAACCTTTCTAGAAATTTTTAAAATCAATGGCATAGTCTCCCTCTGAAATTGTTTTATTCCCTCTAAAGCTTTCTACCTACACGCAAAATATTAAGATTTTCTGGGGCAAAAACGCAGCAATTTTCGTTCTTGACGCATTTTCAGCAAAAATTCCGAAAAATTTTTGGCGCTTTGAGAATTTTGAGAGCCGCTTAAATCCTAAGGACGGCCCTGTCTGAGAAGGGTCAGACCGTACCATACACGCATAGTATGACCGGTGTAGAGGAAAGTGGGCCTTTAGACAATTTGGTTCACGCAGTTGTCTTTTTTGAGCCAATATTTCCTCAAAAGTTTTATAAATGCTTGAATAGTATGAAAACTATGCTAATCTACAGTTCCTGATCAATTTTGAGTACGTTTGCGGATATACTTTATTTTGGCATATTTTTCACAAGAAATTTCTCAATTTTCTATCCTGGAGTCTAAATCACATGTGGGCAGCAATCGAATTCTAGTTGATGTTCAATGGGAGAAAATCGCGAAATAAAATCGCCAATCGGTCGGTTTTAGAGGTGTTATGGATTCTGGAGAACTTTCGAATACTGATGTCTAAGCTTGACACGCACATGGGGGTTGGGTGCACACGTCGGCGTAGGACGGGTGTATGCAACCCCCTCCAGAAGCCGAATACCCTCCAGAAATCAAAATATCCCTCCTCGCCCGAAAATTCAATTTTTGAATTTTTTTCGCAATTTTTCGATGCCAATAGATAGTGCTCGATGAGAAATGTTGAAAAATGATGTTTATTCGCTATACCATCATTTTAGGACCATTTTTTGACCTTTGAAAAATCTTGCACCCCTTCCCTCAGAATTTTAGTGCTGCCCACGTATGGTTAGGTGCCTCAAATCGACCACCTTAGAATAGAAAAGTGAGAAAGTAAATTTTTTTTATTTTTTAATTTTATACATTCCGTAAAATTATGCTCTATTTTATATATGTATTCCTGTTTCATATTTAAATATTTTTATTTGATATACGACATTTAATTTATACGAGAGTATAATCCATGGATTTATTCAAGCTTCCCGCATATTTTACCGGCTCGATCTGCAGTGCATCTTGATCTTTTTGGGTCTCGCTGATTACTTGGGCCAAATCGTGCCAATGGCCATGCTTAAACTCGTAAAATTTCGAATAAGCGCCTCGGACCGAGTAAACAAAGGCCAAAACGTGTCGCCCAACCCCGAATAAATGTTCCCTGTGCAACAAATCTTCATCAAAGGCGGGCACCTCGAAAGATTGGTCCCAAGTTTTAGTTTCTAAACCAAAACGCTTGTAGTAGGAACCCGAAAGCACGGTTTCGTGCCAATTGGGCGAAGTTCCGTTATCGGCGCCTTTCAAAAAGAATACGTGGAGCGAACGCGGATTGGTCGAAAATATCGTCATCACGCCTTCGGTGTAATTCTCGCCTTTGGGCATTTCGATTTGGGACAATTTGGTCCAAGTTGAAGCGACGGATGCGGTGGCGAAACATAATATCTAAAATAGTATCCGAAAGGTAATTAATACGAAGATGAGTCTGGCACGACTTTACTACGTCGTGTATATGCAAATGGGGGACCAGGCATACTAATACAGCATGGGGATTTTAAGAGGGGAGGTCGGGCCCAAAAAAATTTTTAAACGATCCCTGTTGGGCTAAAAAACGACTATGGGTACCGGTCAAAAATACCGTTTTTTACAATTTAGACGATGCTCGTTCTTTCTAGAACATAAAAACATAAGAAAATTCGTTTAAGAAATTTAAAAAAAAACCAGTAAATTGAACAAAATATAGTAAAATAGATGTATATGGCGCGAAGCGCCGAAACTATGAGATTTCGGAGCCAAAAATGAGCTAAAAACGCTTAGAAATGGCACTTTTCTTACAACTTATAAGAAAAATCGGCAATTCTGAGTGGTCACAGCCATAGGTGGGCGGCACCAAAGTTCTGGGGGGTGCAGAATTTCTTTAAATGTTTAAAAATGGCCTTAAAATGAAGGTATAGCGAAAAAACACCTTTTTCCAACGTTTCTCATCGAGCACTATCTATTGGCATCAAAAAAATTGCGAAAAAAACAAAAGAAAATTTCAAAAATTGAATTCTGGGGGGATGCATTTTGGTTTCTGGATGTGCATACCCCTCAAACCTCCCACGCTCAGGTATACTCAGCTATTTTGCGGGGGTCAGTTGCCATTCTGGGGGTCAACCCCTTCCAATAATACGTATAGGACTGAGCCTCACATGTAGGCTTTGAAAAATTGACTTGAATACTAACATGTCAAAATGGCCTCAAAAACGTGTATAAATGCTGCAATAGCTAGAAACCCATGTTAATTCACTGTTCATGGCCCTAACACTTCAAATTATGGATTAAGTTCTAATAAATTATAATTTTTTTGGAATAATAAAATTTTCAAATATAGGTACATCTTGGATCAACGAATACACAATAATGAAATAACCGCATGGCCATCATTTGCATATAAGCACATCATTAGGACTGGGGAGAGAAAACGATTTTCTATAGTGCTTTCTTGGGCTAAAAAATGTGTTTTCATTTTTCATAAGAAATTAACGTAATATTTAAAATTTTAAAAACTTAAAAATTTTTCGATCCTGATGAAAATTTAATGCTAATTTCTCAAAATTAATATTCTTTCAAATATTTACCGCTCGTTCATTATTTTTAATTCTGTAAAGTAAGTACTTTACAGCCAGCAGCAATAGCGACTTTAATTTTTAAAATCGATTTGATTAATTTAAAAATTTATTTAATTCAATTTCAGCAATTCCAAGTGATTAAACACCACAGTCCTTTGGCACATCCAAATGCTTTGACTTTTTAGTCATTGAAACTTTTAAAAATATGCATCATAATCGCTAGAAAATGAATCATCTAGCGCAGCTCGAGGTAGACAGTGGTTGCTTGTTCTGTATGGATTTTTTAACTACACTATTTTAAATTTTTAGCATTGGAACGTCAATTTTTATTTATTTTTTCAAATATAAAAAATAAACTTAAAATCATAAAATAGCGAATAAAAATTTATTTTTTCAATTTGAAAATCAAGTATAAAAAGTAAACTCTGAATTTATTGCGCCTATGCTTGATGCATAATTTCTTCTTCTATATGGAACTGCTCCGTACAGTGGAATAGGACCATACGTGGGCAGCAAGGAGATTCAGAGGGGTCAAAATGAGTAAAATTGCCAGAAATGTTACTAAAAATAGAATTCTGGGGTCTACAGTAAGCTGGGTTCTTAAATTCTGGGGGTATAAACCCCCAAACCCTCCTCACGCCAATGTGTGAGTAGGATCCTCCAATCCAAAGTTAGAGGCTAGCACCAAACCTATCCATTTTTGCTGTGTTATTACATGGGTAAAAAATGAGAATTTTCAATCTTTGAAGCACTAGGTACAAAGAAAAATTTTTAATATGCTAACATCTATATAGCTCATTTGATAGAAGAAATCTTCGAGATTAATAATCTGGTTCGTACACTCGAATATCCCGAATATTCATTGAGAAAATATGTAAAAACTCGCAAAAACGCGTTTTTTGATCTTTTTCCGACCTGCCGAAAATGCCTGACGTTTTGCTCAATGGTGTGGAGCGGGGTCTGAGGCTTTGAATTCCCCCAGGAATCCGATTGACCCCCGCAGAATCCGGCGGATTCCCAAAGTAGAATTTTCGAATACTTTCTTTGGCGATTTCGTCTCACCAGATCCCTAGAATTTCGTTGCTGTCCAGTGTCCAGGTACATATTGGTGAAACTCCCAACCCGCAGAATCGTGCATACAATCACTTACCAAACAGGATAGATAATTAATCATATTGTCGCTATATCTCTCGTAATTTCCGTCGCTCGACAAATATTATCGATTTCTAGAAACAAAGGTTTTCATGTTATTGAAATTTAAACAAAACCCGATTCTTTCCAAAGTTTTTCGCATTTTTCGATTTTTCGCTTAATAGTAGGGAATTGAGAGGATAATCGAACTCCTAGGAAGTGTAATGAAAACTAATCTCTCATAACACACTGAATAACACAATATGTTATGAATAATATCGCACTGTGATATAATATAATAATATTTGTGAAAGTTTGTTTGTATGTCTGTATGTTTGTTCGGGGTTGGCTCCGGCTCCATAATAGTTGGTGGGCTGACGTTTTGGCCCGAGGTCGGCCTACCGGGGGAAGGATCCGTAGTGAAATTTAGAATCGACCAATCACAGCCGTTCGCCCTGCACAGAAGTGAAGCGGACTATGTCCCCACGCTATAAGTATAGGCGATTTCGAGAGATTTTTTTCGAAATTTTTTTAAAAATGGGCCCTATCTTATAGCACAGGGCATGTTACACCGTCTCCTATCTTATAGCACACGTATATGTTATAAATAGCTGTAATCCTTTGCTACAATTAACTAAAAATTTTTAAAACATCAAAAATATGGTTTGACCAAAAAAATTTTCCAAAGCATCCCAAAACATCAAAAATATGGGTTTGACCAAAAAAATTTCCAGAACATCCTGAAACATCAAAAATATGATTTTGGCTATAGAATTTCATAAACCATTCTGTAACGTCAAAAATATGGATTTGATCAAAAAAATGTACCGGGGTGAAGCGGGAGACATCTTTATGCTTAAGCATGACCGATTTCGGAACATAGCCGATTTTTTTGCCAAATTTCGAAAATCGGAATAAATTCAGTTTATACTATTTTCGGATTACGGTACTTTTGCCGCTGCGTGCATTATAACATAGGATGGACGTAATATAGCCTACATAATGCTACAAGCTGGGCAATGCTATAAGGTACAATGATGTGATATAAGATACCCTGTCAGTGCCATAACATGCAGTGATATGAGATAGGAGATACCCTCTGCTATAACATATGAGTGATATAAGATTTCACGTGATATATGACACCCTTTGCTACAACAAACAAAAAATTTTTAAAACATCAAAAATATGGGTTTGATCAAAAAAATTTCCAAAGCATCCCAAAACATCAAAAATATGATTTTAGCTGAAGAATTTTCAAAACCATTCTGTAACGTCAAAAATATGGATTTGATCAAAAAAATGGTTGACAAAAGACATTTTAAAGAAATCCAAAAAATCAAATATTGTTTTTACCAACAATTTTTTTAGAAATATCACAAAAACATCGGAAGTCCCGAAAATTAAAAAATACAAGTTTTCAATTTTTTTTAAATTTTTTTTTCTTTCAAATTTTCAAATTTCAAATTTTTCTTCTCAATTCCAAATAGCTATCAGGCCCAAGTTCATCCCGGGCAACGCCGGGCAGCTCAGCTAGTATAATAATGACACAGAGCTGGCTTATCACTTAGTAACACAAGCACACGCTATAGCGGAGTTTTATTATTCAAGCATTAAGCGATAAAACTATTTGCTCTTGAAAACTAGAAAAGCTATTTTGAGCGGCAGCTGCAGATCAAAAACTGGCGCCAAGTTAGCGCCCCTTTATTTCAAAATAAGACTCACTCACACACATCCACTCCAATTCCTGGAAAATGTACCATTCACGTGAAAAATGATGGTCGGTTCTAAAATAGATAGCACTCATTTTAAGCTGTTCTTAACTCCAGCAAACTGCAGTCCACGTGAACACCCCGTGTTTTAGCTTTTAGTCACTAAATGAATAACACAAAGTAAAATGGTAGCTTATAACACTAACTGACCATAGAAATATACAGCGGACGCCAAGTAGCTCGCCCGGGAATCGACACCATCTGCCCCTGAGAAACAAACAGACCGTACCCTCATGCATTAAAAAGTATAAAATCCCCTGGTTGATCCCCCTACTCGCAATCCGTCCGGAACGCTCTACATTGCTATTGCTCGCCGTTATATCACCCATTGTCCGTCTTTTGCTTTGCACAATTGTCTATCTACGACTTTTAATAAAACATATTCTGGTCGACTTACTGTAGCAGACAGCCTCATTCAACAGTGTAAATTTGACAGCATACTACGTTCCCACATCCCACAGATGTCTACAGAAGCATTAAATGCTTAAAGTTTTTTCAATTCAATAAAGTTCGAAAAAATGATGAAAAGACACATTCTACACTGTTGATGTGTACAGAAGTTAAAAGGCATTTAATTACGACATTATATGTGATTTTGAAATAACAAAACATAAATCAGAAACAGAGGAAAAATATTCCTAATTTGTGCCACTTTCGAAACATCTTTAATTTTGTTTCCATTTCCTATTTATTTCATTTAAAATTTAGTGCCATTTAATTTTCATTACAGTGATTTGTTTCAATTTTTACGTCAAAGTTTTGCATGATTCGGAAAATTTTGCTGTAGATATAATCTTTAAAAATCAGTGGCGGATCTAGGATTTTCCTAAGGGGGGGGGCGGTACCCCTAGGGGGAGGGCGGAACCCTGACTTGGGCGGAAAAATTAGCCGTTTTAATCCGAAAATCGCTAAAAATCGCTCAAAAATGCTTAATTTTGCGCACTATTTTGGGTCAATGGGGTGGGGTGGCGGCCCCCCCGCTCCCCCATAAATCCGCCCCGGTTAAAAATGACAGATTATTTGATGATACATAGCTAGCGCAGTAATCCATGGCATGCAGGCCATGCGAAATATTGTTTATTTTCCAAACAAGACGTCGGGCTGTAATAAACATTTCTGGTTTTGCGAATGTCAAATAGGTACTCAAGTATGAAGGTACAGCGATACCATCGTTCATAGCTTATTTGTTTAAGAAGCGTAAGCTTAGAACTCGGCTGAACATATTGCAATGTTAGATTCATGACGCTCACAACTGAGAAAGCTTAAATGCTTCGCAGTAATTGAAAACTTCTCATTAGCTGCAATTGTAACAAGGTCTAGAGGGGTTTTGTGGAGGTTTTCATCCCACAAATATTTTTTCACTCTGATAGAATTGTCATTTTTAAAAATAAACCTTAAGCAAATTTGAATAGTTTCTCAATAATTTAACTTATTCATTAAACTTTCCGCATAATGAAGATCTTTACCCATCTTGGTGACTCAATTACCTTAAACTACCTTTGTTAAACAAGATTTTTAATTTTCCAAAAATGCAGCGAAATTCGGGGTTATAACGATCTTTCGACCTATTTTGCCATTCGCTCCTTATCGTATTTGTTAGAGAACACAATTCATCAGCTCCTAATCTTTTTTTGTTGAATTTTGCTTTCTTTTATATTTTCAAGAAATGAAAACGTCGAAAAATGTATTTATTGTGAACCTTTCGTTCTGTTTGTCTAACTAAAATATAACTAGGAACAGTAACGAATATAAAAGTGCATTAATTTTCTATAATTTCAGTATATTTTGTGATCTAGACCTCAAAAATGAAAACCGTACAATATAAATTAATTTCTGCCTCAAAATACTTAAACAGGTACAAAAAAAAATCAAGAACCCATGACCTGAAGATGCCTATTTTACTTGAAAAATAAATAAAAAAATGTCAGGCATAAACTCTTTCATCAGTTCATTTATTTAAATGAATGACAGAATGACGGTTGTGCATTAATCATTCAAGAATCCCGCAACATCTGTACCACATGGAATGCTTATTTGCAGTTTCCGTGTGTATTCGGCAAAGATTTTTCTCTCTATTCTGACGAACATAAGCAGCGCCTGAATTTGAGAGGTACACAAATTTTCAAAGGTCAAAAAAGTGCCGGACGCTATGATTGACAAACTCTTTTTTGACGCTCCTCTTCAAATTCTATCGGCATCGAAGAATCACGAAAAAACGAAAAAATTGAAGATTTCAATCATTATTGTTCTTCATCGTCAAAGGAACCAAATTTAAATTGAAAACGGAAAAGCTATTAATTAACTTAATTAAATTTCTGCATTCATAATCCCAAAATTGAATTGTAAATGACAAACGTATGCATTGAACGCTTTTAAATTTAATAATTGGAACGTTCGGATCCCATAATTCGGAAAGTACCCCCAGACCCCTACAATTTACTTTTGCAATTCTTTGTTTTATTGCGTTTTTGGTATTTGTACATGTATCTCGATGAGAAACGTCACGAATCATGTTTTTCCGGCCCTTCCCATTACTTTTTCGATCCTTTTCCGACGTAACCCCCAACCTAGGCTCAGAAAATTTTCTGTCACTAGGCCTTATGTACTCGTACTTCTGATTGCCTTCTGTTTACACGTGTAAGACCCTTGCACATGAACATAAACAGTGAAAATTAAAGATGCAGACAACGAAAAATTATGTCAGAAGAAAAATTTTGGGATCAAGTCGACCGACGAAAAATGGATTCATGACTTTATATGACAACTCTCCCGACGCCTACATGTAGCAGTGAGCAGAGGAAGATATGATATGAAAATGAAGAAAAATAAAGACATACGACATACGAAGAGCTTTCAATTCAACTCCTAATTTAACTCACAAAGCGCGCACATTTTTCTAAAAAGTAAAATGACAATACAATGCAGGCAAATATTCACATTTCTTCAGCATGGATGGACACATAAAAAGCTAGATAAGGTGAAAACATTTTATCGCATAAACGAATGGCTTAAAATAAACTGATGTGAAATTCTAATCAAAATGTCAAATTTAAAAGTCCTTTTCGAAAGTGCTAAATATAGCAGACGACGTCACCAATTTGATTGACTTCTTAACACTGCCTAAGAATTATGACGAGCGTGCTTTTCGGTCAATTTTTAGCACACCTTATCGGCTTTCTCTATAGATCTATACATTCAGCCCTGTATCCAAGATTTTTTTATCAGGAAGTAAATCGCATACTTTGAAGTCGGTTTTCTCGAGAACTATTGGGAGATAGGCCGATAGTGAAGGCATTTTGGACGTTTCTTGACGAGCTGTATATACTGGCAAAGAAAATTTTTCGAAAAATCACAAAAAATTGTTACTCTTTTCGATAATCATACACATAAATCTATCGTTAAAACTGTCTGCATAACTGATTTCTTATCATTCAAGTCATTGAAAACTTTTCAACTCTAGTATTTATAGTCAATCTTTGTATTTCAAAACAAAACGACGGAGATATTAAATACTTTGGCCCGAAGCGCCAAAAAAATTGACATGTTCTCAATGTCTAACCTCTTTGAGCAGTTTTGGGCGATTAGAAAGCAAAAAGTGCTCTAAAAACAATAAATCTGGCGCAAAGCGTCAGAAAATTTTTACGTTTTTATGCTGCTGCACTCAATTTCGCACCCTTTTGAAGAGAGATAAATGTAATAAATTTGATTTCATGGATAATTTTATCTCAAAAAAATTTGAATGCATAGTAAATAGTAATTTTGATTAAGTTAATGGCTCGAAGCGCCGAAAATTTGAGCACTTTCGAGCTTAGAAACGTTAAAAATTTATATAGTTTTTATATCTGAAAATTCTAAAAAATTTTAAGGGAGGATTCCTCGCCCCCCCCCTCCGTTTACCTTCCCCTTGGATACGGGCCTGCCGACATTGACTGCGAGAACCCAAGAGGAAAAATAATAATAAGCCTAAAGGGCACCTAAGAAGTTCGTGTGGTAACGTTTTTGAGGCTAAACGTGATATTGTCAGCTTTTAAATTTTTCTCCAAGAAGACAATCCGTGAAAAATATACAGTTATATCGAATTGCCGATTGCCGAATCATGAAAATTAAGGCTCTATAAGTAATTTAGCTATTGTCATTTAAAGGCGATGATAATGTTAGGCCAATGTGCGCAATTTTCATTATTTTTGTTTTCAGTACCTATTTTTCATGCAGCAAAATACTATTTCATCAAATTTATTTGTAAGCCCAAATTAAAGGAAGTTACTGATGTTGCCTCAGTATTTAAAGTATGAAGTTTAACATTTCACACCGATATGTAACAACACGAAATAAAATATACATATGTACTTTGCCAGTTTAAATGCAAGGTAAGCAAGTGGAATAAACGTAAAACTTAAAAGATCGAGAAAACCAAGCATTGGCGTGGATTTACGAGTAGATTCCACAACCCACTCACAGAATCCGACAGAGGAATATCGAAAACCTGTGCATTTTTCCCGATCACCGATTTTTGGAACTTTTTTACATTTGAAAATTTTCAGACTTTTTAGAACCCCAAAATTTAGGCGCTGTCCATGTACGATCCCCAATCGAGCCATCCGCCAAGATAATACATGTACAGCATAAGAATTCTGGGGGGTCCAGGCTCGGAAAATTTTTCAAAAAGTACCTTTTAGAGCTAAAAACGATGGGTACACGTCAAAAACACTGTTTTTTGACGTTTCTGACAATGTTCGTTCTATCTGGAACATAAAAACGTAAAGAAAAACTTTCAAAAAATTAAAAAAATTGAGTAAATTGAATAAAATAGGGTCAAAAATGTGTGTATAGCGCTAAGCGCCAAAAATTAGAGATTTTTGAGCCAAAAAATGGGCTAAAAACTCCTGAAAAGACACACTTTGTACCACTTTTACCAACTTGTACAAAAAATCGATAATTCTGGGGGGGTCGCAGCCATTCTGCGGGGAGTCAGCTGTCATTCTGGGGGTCGAAACCTCCTCCCAACCCCTTAATATCACGTCTGGCCGAGATGTGTTGCATCAATAAAAAATTAGCGATGTCGGTCCATTGGAAAATCCTAATTCGCGTTCTTGAAGAATCATGCAAATTGTCATAATAATAAAAGCAAAGCACTCGATATAACAACAACCTTCATCATATTTTTTTGTGGGCTTTCAGTGGGCACGTTTTAGGAGTCAAACATAACTCGAGGTTACACATAATCTATAAATTATGGGTTTAGCGAAATCGAATGGAAATGAATCGAAATTCTATTACAAATGACTCATGCTCTTGCGATATACAGATTTCCTGATTAAATATTTGTCCAAGCGAAGTTAAATAAATATCGACAAGCGAGACTGACGACATAGCATAACTACACTTGTGATCTAGCATGAATCCAGCTAGTAAATGGCGCACGAAAATTTATGCAAGAAATCTAAGTTGTTAAAATTGATTTACTGCAAAAGTTTGCCTGAAGGGATAAGCAAACTTCAGCGTAAGGAAAATCAGCTTTTTTGCATTGCCAATACAACGGGCAAATGGAATAAAAATTATTCATATTCACTTGTTTTTCATCTTTTTTGAAAAGGAATTCGATTTCAACCTGTCTTTCATATTGGAACTTTTTGATTTTTGCGGCACAACTTTAGGCCATCTTTAGGACGGTGAAAGTTTTAAAACCCTCGCGTATTTTTCTTTATTGTCTGATTTGCTCGAAGGGATGAAAATTTTGATAGAAAAAGTTATGTGAATCGGAGCTACAAAGAACGATATCTATCAGATTCTTTTTATGAAGCAGGGCTGTCTAAAATAAGCCGAGGAACATCTGACCATTAAGCTTGCCTGCTGCATTGAACGAAAAGTTCTGCAAGCCTATAAACCAAAGAAACATCGTCAGAAGTAGGTACATAAAAAATAGAAGACGCTGAGAAAATATCGAAATATAAAATTTCGAGAAATTCGCCAAAATTAAACTAGGCGTCATGAGCTTTCCGACGCTAGTATAGTCACATGTGGGCGTGGAGTAGGGGCAGGGGTCAGACACGAGAGCTTTAAAACTCCTCAGACTACAATATACCTCTAGAATTAAATTTTTGGCATGACTTTTGCCCCATCAGGACCGCACGTGGGTGTGGAGGGTTGAGGAGTATGCACCCCCAGAAGTTCGAATATCCCCCAGAAACCAAAATAACCCCAGAATTCCAATTTTTAAATTATTTCTGTTTCTTTTCGCAATATTTTAATTTTAATGGATAGTGCTCGATGAGAAACGTTGAAGAATGGTGTTTTTCGCCATACTCACCATTTTAAGACCATTTTTCGCACCCTCCCAGAATTTCGGTGCTGCCCATCTATGATCAGGATCCCCAGCATTTGATTGCTGAATGTCAGGAATACTACATTCGATAGCATACTTAAACGCAATACGGAGTAGCGAGGAAATTAATTAGGTGCCCATGACAGCTCTGTGAGTTCGATCTTGAATCCATATGCAAGAAGCGAAGTATTAGCACGTGAGTCTCATTTTAATAATTTTTTCTGCTAATTGAATGCCTCTGCTCATCAATCATGCGCAACAGTAGATGATTAAATTTCCCGCTCCATGTTTCGCTGATGAGCGAGCAATTGATTCGATAGTTATGCAAAATCGAAATAAAATAATGCACGATGCTTGCCGACAAGGCTCGTTCGTCATTATGGTGAGCTCAGATGAATCAAGCAGATGAGTAAAATTCACAAAATGAAGTGGAAAAGATAGGCAAGGCGGAAATAGAAGCGTTCGGTAGAAACGGAATTGGAAAGATGGCTGAAACCATTTATGTTGAGCAAGGGAATTCTGGAAGGGTCAACGCAAAAAAATTTTAAATAAGTGCCTTTTTAAGCTAAAAAAGGGCACATAGTCATAAAGAACGTTTTTCGACGTTTTAGACGGCTCTCGTATTTTCAAGAACATAAAAACATTGAAAATTACGAAAAATTGAATAAAATGTATGTAGTCACAAAATGAGTACATAGCGC
This sequence comes from Mermis nigrescens, assembly GCA_036768485.1. NCBI lineage: Eukaryota > Metazoa > Nematoda > Enoplea > Mermithida > Mermithidae > Mermis > Mermis nigrescens. The sequence continues at coordinate 79,771 of JAVLUZ010000641.1, read as the reverse complement.
GAAGTGCCAAAAATTTAACACTTTCGAGCCAAAATATACCTACAAACGCTTGAACAGCACACTTTCTATAATTTTTTTCGGAAAGATCGACAGTTGTTAAAGGGGAGGGAGTGCAGCGGACATGCACAGCATAGAAGTTTGGAAATTACAGGGAAGTGGAATATTTATAGTGACTTTATTCGGGCTCAAAACAAGTGGGTAGGTACGCTTCAAAAACATCGTTTTTCAGCGTTTTAGACGATGCACCATCTTTCCAGAGCGTACAAACACAAAAAAAATTGAAAAAAATCAGAAAAATTCGATTAAACTGAACAAAATATAATCAAAAAACGAGCTGATGGCCTGAAGCGCATAAAATATGACCCTTTTGAGCTAATAGATAGGTCATTTAAAACAGCACCTTTTCTACGATTTTTTTAGAAAATCGCGAATTCTGGGGGGTTTAAAGTGAAAAAATGTCAGGGGGTTCAACCCCAGATCGTGTATGGTCAGCACCTATTTTGCGGAGTTCAGCAATCATTCTGTGGGTGTCAAAACCGAAGAAGAACGAACACTTGAAATACTGATGCGGAATCGAAAACTGTACAGACCGTTTAAAATATTTCAATTGCGTTGACCTGTCTTTTAGCCCATTGCAAGTGGACGATGCTACCTTTTGAAATTCATCACGAAAATTTAAAAAAAACACCTTTGAAATTGTGCCGGCTGCTCCGAGTTACAGTGCTTTAATTTTTCCTGAAAAACAGTGCTGGTACTTAATTGAAGGTCGCCATGCCATTGAATAAACCTAAATGGTATATAACTAAATTGAGAAACTCCACATGTAAGAAGGTACTTAACAACTGAATGCTGGCCCAAATCAGGGATTTTTTCGAGAAAAAGCATCTTATTTCAAAAAAGCATTCTACCCTGTATTCGTTTAGACTTCGTACCCCGTAATTAGTCCCTGGAAGTTCGGAACATATTGCCTTTAAAGTGATGAAAAACTATGCTAATCCATAGTTTCTAACTATTTTCAAGCTATCGCAGAAAAAATAGTCTTCCTCATGTGCGCTTCACTTCATCGCTTTAGATCCATTCTCCCTCGGTCCATATCTGGGTTGGACGTTTATACAATCAGTCAGGTGGGGCATGCGAAATGTAATAGACGTATACGTGGGCAATGCCGAAACTTATGCGGGGGAAGGGGGGTTTCAAAGGCGAAAGTGGTGCCAAGCTTGCACGGGCAGAACCAAATTCTGGAGTCTGTCTGGGCAGTGCAAAGTGAAAGTTAAAAAAACACCTTGATAATTCAAATCTGGGGCTCTGCCGGATTCTCGGGGGGGGGGGTCATAGGTAGGCAGCACCAAATTTCTGTAGCGGACGGGGGATTGTTTCAAAGGTCAAAAAATTGTCTCAAAAATGGTGGTATGGCGAAAAAACACCAATTTTCAACGTTTCTCATCGAGCACTATCCATTGGCATAAAAAATTGCGAAAAAAACAAAAAACTTTGCAAATATTGAATTCTGAGGTATTTTTGTTTCTCGGGAGGAGGGTATTTGAACGTTTCGGGGGGTTGCATACCCCCAAACTCCCTACCTTCCACGCCCACCTGTGGGGGATTCCAGGGCCAACGTGTGGTGGCAAGACGAATGTGAAAAGACAATCCAGGAGTATGAGAGGGGGTTCCTGAATCCCAGGGGATTAATTTCCGCGCTTCTTTTTCCGACGCCCTTTCATGGTAAAGGCGACTGTCGCCAATATTTTTTTATCGAATTTCGGGTCTGACTTGCGTTATTTTCTGAAAATTTTCAACGTCATGAACATTAACGACATGAAGACCAAGACGACGCCGTAGTGCCAGCAATGTAGTTTTGCATTTTCGATTCTAGATACTGTTCTCCCGTCTTTTAGAACTTAAAAAAATTTGCATTAGGTTCCTATATAAGACTGACTGCCGGCATTTAAGTTATTGAATTTTCTTGTGCTCCACTTTTGACTCTTTGAACAAACTGCAAACATTTAACTTTTAGTGCTCTTTGAGCATTACTCCACTAGTACATTTATGAACAGTTCTGGTCACAAAGACTTCAATTGCGGAAGCGTTTTCGCTTGAATAAAAACTATGTTGATTTGACTGAAAAGGTTAGTTGTTCATGTTATATTTGAACAGCCTTAGACACGGAAGTGGTGAAACTGTTAATATCGCGGAGCTCTGGATATAGCTTATATCAACTTGATTTTATTGGGTTGTTATGAAGTTGCTCTACAAAGATCGATCGTTATGATTAATTGTCTCTCCTTACTGGTACGGAATTATAATGTGTTTTACCCGCGTCTTAAATCTGCGTTTCGTATCACATAATCAAATATATAAATATGCTCAAATGATATCAATCGAAATAAAATAAGTATAACATAAATATTATAAAACCTTAAAACTTACGTAACTATACGCAAAACGATAAAAAATAAATTGTACGACCATTGTCACATCTTGGGTTATACGCTGAACTATAACCTACTGCAAAGTCTATGGGTCTGAGGGGTCGGCCTGGGTGTCCAATATCGAGTGTTTCTGGGCCAAAATGACGTCAAAATGGTATAACTGCTAAATAAGCGTTAAAGCTATGTTAATCTGCAGTTTCAGGTCAATTTCGAGCCTTTTTGAAGGAAATATTTCATTTTTTTGTTTTTGGCCGTCATTTCGCCTCATTTTCCCCATAAGATCTGCAAATTTTCCATTAAAAAAATGTTTTTGTTTAGGGTCTAGTCAGAGGCATGGAGCTTGGAAGAAAGAGATGACATGAGCTTTATAATGCTAGCCTGCTCTAGACTGGTCTTAATGCAAAAATGACCGAAAATGCCGCTTATTAAAAATTTTCAGATGGCTTGGAGCGAATGCAAAAAATCTATCAGAAGCTTTTTCTTGCTCGCGTTTTAATATTACATTTTTACGAGTATTCGCCGCAAAAATAAACTAGCACGAAAAGAATAGGAAATACCGGAATGCGAATATAACGTTTAAATCGTTTTTTGAAATTTATAAATTTCTATCTAACTAGATATTTTGTGTTTGATTAGCCGTTTTCCTTTAGTTTTGGATATCATTGTCAACGGTCAACGGGATTCAATCGAATGATACGCAAAAGCAGCAGGATGAAGCTGACGATAATTCGACCATCTGGAACGAATTGCCATTCGTTCCAATGCCCTCCGGCTATAATTTCACCCAAACCGTTGAGATGGTGTTTTCGACCGACCGTAAGATCCACGTTTTTTATTCGATAGGGGCCGATCAAGGCACTTCACCGAATTGGCATCCAAGCATTCGCTTTGGTTCCTGGCACAGAACGTTCGATCTTAGTTTGGGCAATTGGACCCAGTCGACGGAATACGGCGCCTTTGACACGGACTTGTCGCATCGGGAGCATGTTTTTGGCGTCGGTAGGCACGTTTTGGCGTTCGTGTATTCGATTAAGGGGACTTATTCGAAATTTTTCGAGTTCGTCGACGGCCAATGGCACCACGTTCCCGAATTTGACGTCCCCGGAAACTCGACGGACCTTTTGAAGATTACAGTGAGCAAATTTTTTATCAAAAATTCAAGAAAATGACAAATTAGAATTCAGCAGCTTGAATCACACGTGAGCTTATGGATTGGGGTAACCTTCGTTTGAAGCAAAAAGTTCTGGACGCCTCTCCCGCAAAAATATTCATAAAGCCCCTCTCCAGAATTAGCGAGATTTCTGAAAAAAATCGCAGTAAGTCCTGGTTTCGGCATTTTTAGCGATCTCTTGGTTCAAAAGTGCCAGTTTTTCTCCCCAAACAGCCATTTCCGACTACATTTTGTTGAATTCTGATGATTTTTTCATCGAAATTTTTCATGTTGTTGTCGTCTTAGAAGAAAGAGCATCATCAGAAACGCCTAAAAATTCTATTTTCGAGGCGCTGTATTGAAACCCAAAATGGGTAGATCTTAGGAAATTTTTGTTCTACCCAATAATTCTCTTGCTATGCTTGTATGATTCGGATTGTGTCAAATTATTTTTGATTTACTGATAAAAGGTTCAATATTGCAAATGTCAAATGTTCTTGTGAGTTCAGGATCGTTTTCTGATCTCCCGAAATAGCAGCTGTCTATTTTATCAAATGCTTGAATGGTATCCCATCGCTACAGAATCTTGATTTTGCAGCAAGGGAAATACGCTGTTTTAAGGGATGTTTCGCTAACGATATCAATTTTGTTGGCGGTTTGCGGGTAAGCCGGCATTAGAGCGCACGACATTAGAGCACAGCAACATTAGAGCGCAGCGACATTAGAGCGCGCAACATTAGAGTGCAGCGACACTAGAGCGCATGCGACATTAGAGCGCAGCGACATTAGACCGCGCGACATTAGAGTGCAGCCATAATGGATGTTTTTCACGTAACTTTACAAAACTTTTATGCTGATAAATGGAAGAATTCGTCGGTTACAAGCTTCACGGACAAAACGAGTATGCCTTCGAAAAAAGTCCTACTGCATCTTACACTCGAGACTATTTGCAACGATTCATATATTTTTACCGATTCAGAATTGGATACCTTACCTACGCTTTCTATTATAACGGGACAAAGTTATCTCTACCTACGCTTGAATATCTCGGTATCAGGTAGTGATAAATGCATGCGGTTTCTTTTGTTTGTAAAGCAATAAACAGACTTTTAAATTCTTTCTTTACTTTCTGCTCGAGTTGCACACTGGTTGAATTAGTGGAGGATGTATGTACAAAAGTAGAAATTTTGTTTTTTACTTACCTTTGGAAAAAGGATAGTAACTTTTGAAGCAGTATGTTTTGTGTAACGCCAATATACTCTTTTCACTCATTTTTTTGACACAGATTACGGTATTCATTTTCACAATTTTTTAAATTGTACGCATTTACTGAAAATTTTGCAAATCAAGCGTGAAATTTATTGCTGCAGTAAACAATCATAAAACTGCAGTAAATAAGCAAAAAGATCAAAATTTGTGTAAACTTATTCTGCATTTCTGTGTCAAGAAAATAAGTGAAAAGGGTATATTTCTATTAGGAAGTGCATGAAAAGCTACAAAATAATGTTCTAAAATGACACCCTTACTGCCGTAGTTTTAGAGCTGTAGGTGTTAGAACACAGATCAGTCTACTCCATTGCACAAAGATGTTTAAATCAACGTCAAAATTTTTTAAAATAAGTAACACCTTTAACTTTAAAACTATGGTCCATTTCATTTAACTTTTAGGTTTTTGAAAAAATTTAAAGTGCATACAAAAGTGATTTAAACCAACAACTTAGTTCTGATGTTCTACAGTATATCAAGATACTTTGAGACATTACCCACTGCCAAACCACATCACTGCATTTAAATTCTAAACCGCTTTTTGTAGCCTGATTCATGCGGATTAAATTCAAAGGGAAACCGCAAAGTTAAATGAAACAGACTATAGCATAGCAAGGGTTTGTTTGGTGACACCGTTTTGCAGAGCATTATCTCACTTTCTGGTGTAAGAAACCGCTTTGCTCAAAATCAATCGATTCAAAAACTATTGATGCTTTCTAGAGGTAAGTAAAAAGTCAACATTTTTACTTCACCTCCAATAATTCAAACAATTCACGCTCCAACTAGAAATTAAAGGAATAGTCTAGAGCAGGACAGTGTTGCCAGGTCCCAAAATTCATATTCTCCTGCACAGAGGTAAAATTGGGGAAAAATTCTCCTGCAATTCTCCTGAAAATATTTTGATTCTCTGAAAATTCTCCTGGCTCATATTTTGCAGAAAAGGTTGTACAGCAGATCTACAATTGTATGTACACATGCATATCAAGCATGCTCAGGCCAATTTACCTTGGTTCACCCAACTATTTTATTCTGATCTCTTGCCTGTTGATCCTAAGGACACTCAAAGCTAAATAATGAACATTAATTCTCTCACAAAAAGCTCATGGAGCATATCTGCATTATACAGGCAGATGCAAAAATAATGGAAGACTAATGCTGCACCACAAAGTATAACATTTTATTCAACATCAACAGCTGACAAACATTCAATAACAGATTCCTGATCTTCATCAGGATATACTGCTCAAGGGCCTAAGCTAAAGAGGTCACATTGTTTACAATGCACATTATTCGAAAAAACAGTTTCTGTGCCTAAAAGAGTGCCCGCCAATTTTCAGTTGCACTTACATCATCAAAAATTTCTGAAAAGAGCCCTGTTTGCAATATCTTTTGAAAAAAATAAATAATACTTAATTACTAATTGTATGTACTTCAGTAGCAAAGCAAATCCTTACGTTTTGAAATATATAAAAAAAATGTTTATAGGCTCTTTGCAAACACCGTTTTTTCCAGCGATTTGGTTGACATTATAAGACCGAACCCAAAATTTTTTCCCACTTTTTCCGACTTTTTTCCACATTTTTTGGGAGGTCTAAAAACGTTCAAAATAGAGGCGCCTGTGTTGAAAAATCAGTGTTTTTACGTGGAAAATTTTATGTACACATGCAATAGCGGTGTTTGATGCACTTTTTGTATAAAAATTTCGCGCTCTACAAGAATATCACGATCAGTAACGTTATTTATGTTGAAACTTGAATTTCCTTCCTTCAGTAAAGCATTTTAGCCAATTCTGAAGTCGTTTTTGACAATTAAAACTATAATTTATCAAATGGCGCGAAGCGCTAGAAAATTTTGAAATTTTAGCTCTCTAAATCATTTTTGCATTTCAAAAACTGTGCAAAAGTGTAAAAAAAGGACTTTCAATTGTAGTGGACTTCTAGGACCAGATTATCGATAAAAATGCTGCAGTTGACGCGGCGCGGCTCAAATACTAATAACAAAAAAGAATTAAATCAATTCGGCGCGAAGCGCGAAAAATTTTGCAGTTTCACTTCTCTAAAACGCATTTTTGCATTACAAAAACTAACTGAGTCCGTGCATAAGATAAGGATTTTCAATTGTAGTGTAGTTCTAGACCAGGTTGTCGATAAAAATGCTGCGATTGGCGCAGCGCGGCTTAGAGATTACTAATAAGTAAGAATTTAACTCAATGCGGCGCGAAGCGCCGAAAAATTTTCGAAGTTTTAACTCTCTAAAACGCATTTTTAACATTACATAAAGTTTCCACAAATGCCAACCAAGCCCAAAAATTTTTTCCATTTCCCAAAATTTTGGTTGACAAATAAACCAAAAAGTGGAAAAAAACGGTGTTTGCAAACGTCTATGAAACTGATAAAAACAATTAGACGGTGTGTAAAGCTATGTATTTCTGCACTTCGTGATATTAAGTGAATAAATAAATGAATGAATGAATGATTTACTACGGAAGCACGAAACTTATTTGGATATAGTTATAACTTAACACTGTAGATCTTAACTACATATAAACGAAATAAATCCTTAATGTGAAAGATCTCTGAGTATAAAATTATATACAACTAACTAACTACAGTATGAATGAATGAATGAATGAAATAATTTATTACTGAAACGCGACAATTACGAAAGAAGTAAAAGAGTAATAAAACGTACGGTCAATAGAATAAAAGCGTACAGCAAAAGGCGATGAGGGAGTCATGAAAATGACGATTTAAGCCCGCCCTATAATAAATTTGGATAAGTCGACATCAATTAATCTAGATTTGAATATATTTAAGTTAGGGAAGAGACTACAAAATCAGGTAAGGTGATTCCAAACAGAGATATACTTATAGAAAAAGTCAAATTTTTGTAAATTAGAACGGACAAAAGGAACAACTAGCTTGAAACGATTTGTGCAGCGAGTAGTATTTTGATTAAGCACAAAAAAATCTGTCATGGAAAGACAAGATTTTTGACTAATAATTTGATACATCATACATAAGCAAACATGAAGGCGACGTAATTCTAATCGACACAAGTTAAGTTGGTTAAGGCGTTCGTCGTAAGAAAGAGGGCTATGATATCCAACTATGTATTTAGTAAATTTACGCTGAAGAGCCTCCAGCCTGTTGATATCACTAATATAAGAAGTAAGAAGTAAGAAGCTTAATGTATGATAATCATTATAACTTGCTGTTTAAGTTTTGAAAATTCTCCTGAATTCTCCTAGATTTTCAGGATTCTCCTGAATTCTCCTGACATTTTAAAATTCTCCTGCATTCTCCTGCAGGTTTACAATTTCTCCTGAAATTTCTCCTGAAAAGCCCATTCTCCTGCTCCTGCTCCTGAAAATTTTAGATTCTCCTGAATTCAGGAGAATTTTCCTGCACCTGGCAACCCTGGAGCAGGATTTTAAGCCAGGCAGAAAATGTAAGCTAACAACTTAAACGCAAGCAGTTTACGCTGATACATGTGTTTCTTCACTGGTGTTATGTTCGAATTTTGAACTTCTTTACTATGTTTCATTAACTACTCGATACATTTGCTGTCGATACATTGGAAATGGAAGGCCAGCGTTACACTGAACCCGTCGGGTTTCGGTCAACGATTGTTCTGTACGTAACGCTTCGGCGGTCTGATGTCGGCGCTCTAATGTGGTGCGCTCTAATGTCTGCATGCCCGCTTCGTGCGAATTAAGGACCATTTGTAAATTACTCGTAAAACGTATGAGTAAAATTTGATGGCATAAAACTTCGCAAATAAAACATTTATGCTTTTTTATAATATGGTAAAGTTTTGTTTTATTTGAATAAAAATTGTTGTAAGAAGTAAAGCCGGACCATCTGGGGTCTCCGTGCTTAAGCATAGAGACTCCATATAGCCGCAGGCTCTGGCACTACACGCGCTCATTCCACTTATTACAATCCATTCACGCATTCTCACTCACTCGCCTCATATGACTTCACATTACCAAAATTCTGAGATATGCCAGATTTTTCTAATGTCAAAAAATGGCCTTTAAAATGGCGGTATGGCGAAAAAACAACACTTTTCAACTTTTCTACGCAAGCACTATCCATTGGTATCAAAAATGCAAAAAAAGTGGAAGAAATTTAAAAAATTGAATTCTGGGGGGGAGGTTTATGCGACTTTTAATATGTCGAGCAAAAATATTACTTTTTTATATAGTGTGTGTAGCTGAGCTTCGGTCTTCGGCCCAGTGACTACGATTTATCCTGTGGTATATATTAATGCTGTTGCCTTGCTATGAGGAATGTGAGTTTTAGTCCCGGAAATAATTCAGGTTTATATTCGACGATTTTTCGGTGTGTGTTAACTGGTGAAGTTTATGTTTGCACAGACTTTGCCCGACCCAACAATGTTATGTATGCGATGCTTTGTGACTTGCATTAGCCGCTTTTTTGCGAGATTTCGCAGAATTTTTCCATTTGCCGTTTTATTTTCAGCTTCGCCTTCTGAACCAACGCATACTAGCTAGCCCGAGCTAGACAGTAGACCCGTAGCTTTTAGTGTGTTGTAAAAACGAGTGCTTTAGTGAAGTTTTATGGAAAGAAAGATTTTGGGCACAGAGCATTTAATGTTAAAGCACATTAAAGCAAAGAATGGCACGGGCAACGTGCATAAAAATGGTGCTTGCTGTCCAATGTGCCTAATTGATACACAAAATAAGAAGGCTGATATCTCAGCGAAAAGTCCAGGGACATAAATGAAAGAGGAATTTTAATGAATTAAGTAATATTAAAACGACTAAAAGGAAAAGAAAGTAGTAAGAAATATTACAACCATTTCGGAAAGATTTTCAGGTGCTCGAATTATAGAGCACTTATTAAAAATTTTTTATTACTGATTTCATAAATTTTAATAATTAAATTATTAAAGTCTTTTGAGTTCTTCAGGGCAAGGCTACTGATTACATTCTAAGCATTTTTATCCGATCTTGATAGGCTCCCTAGTGCGCTATGAGGCTCTTCAATTACGATAACAGCTATGTTGTCATCTCATTTAGTCTGTTATTCCTCAAATAAATCGGCATTTATGTTGTTTCAGCTGGCTCATGTTGCCTCATCCGCCTCCTTTTGCGAAACCTTAATTTATATCTGTAGTAATTTTCAGTACGTTCTAGCTTCTGCTTCTACTTTCGGTCGCCCGAGCAGCCCGGACATGCTGTTATTTAAGCATAGATGCACGTTAGACAAGTCTGGGAGGTCGGCCAGTCCGGAGTCACATATTGAGCTTTTATTAGCCACAATGACGTAAAAACTGGTATAAATGCTGAAATAGTGCTAATAATACATATGTTTATTTACACTTTATGTTCCATTTCTTGGGCTTTTGAAGAAGAATTTTTCATTTTCATCAGTTTTTAACTTCCATTAAGTATTTTCCACTTTTCTATTCTAATGGCCTAGAAAACACGTGAGCGTGAGAGTGGGGTTCTCGATTCTGGAACAGGTGGGCAGCACGAAATTCCCGGAGGGGAGGGGTGGGAAAATTTCTGGGGGAGGGGGTGAAAAAAATTTCAAAGGTCAAAAAATGGTCTTAAAAGTGGTCGTATGGCGAAAAAAACACCATTTTTCGACGTTTCTCATCGAGCACTATCCAATGGCATCAAAAAATCGCTACAAAAGCAAAACAAATTTCAAAAATTGAATTCTGGGGGTTATTTTGATTTCTGGGGGTGTTCCTACTTCAGTGAGGAAGGGGTACCTACCCCTAAATCCCTCTACCCCACACCCACGTGTGCTCTGGCCCCCGAGAATCTGGAAGTCCTTCGATAAATCGATAGATCTTATAAGAATTTAATTTTCGGCGCTTTTTTTAGCAAATCCGCCCCATCGGACACCCCCCTACTCCAGAATTTCGTTGCTGCCGAGACCCCCGCCCATATGTTCATGTTTGGTCGGAACATTAGCCGTCCTGTTCTACATTCATGTATTGAAACATAGGGACAAGACGAAACCACTCTGCCGGATTTGAGGATAAAATTTTTCGATACAGCCGATGGTTTTTACATGATACGCGAAACAATCGAAGTGGCTCATGTAATCAGGTTCAAAGTAGAGTTGGACGCCAATGGGGCAATTCAAAACGCTACTCGATCGTCGTTGTCCCGGGAGTTACCTATGTCGTTAGTGGGGCAAACCGGGCCACACATGACGAATTTGGCCTATTCATCGGACTATAATACGTTGTTTTTATGGGGCGGCGAAGAGGGCTGCGGCTTTTGGTGGGATGCGGACTGGATTTACGTATATAACAAGACGTACGATACGGAATCTTCGTCGGCCGCGGATTTTCGGAAGCTCCCGCTGCAACCGCCCACTCCGCCATACATATACGCCGGTAATTTTAGTCGACTTCGTTGCATTTTTACTCGTATGTCACGGGCGTGTAATAAGGGCCAAAATTATGTGGGTTCGAAATGAAGATCGTTAGAAATTCCTAAAAATTTGAAAATTCTAAATATCTAAAAAAATCGTTGCATAATTATGCGGGGCCAAAGCCTCCTCGTTTCTAGACTCATTCCACTTTTTGGCGGGGTAAGGATCACACCTGGGCGTGGGAGGGTTTGGGTGGGTATGCTACCCCCAGAAACCAAAACCCCCCAGAATTCAAAATACCCCCCCAGAATTCAATTTTTGAAAATTTTTTCGTTTTTTTCGAAATTTTTTGATGCCAATGGATAGTGCTTGATGAGAAACGTCAAAAAATTGTGTTTTTATCGCCATACCACCATTTTTAAGGCATTTTTTGACCTTCAAAAAATCTTGCAACCCCCAGAATTTTCTTGCTGCCCACGTATGGTAAGGATATTTATCAAAAATATATTTGAAAAATATTGAAAATATCAAAAGCTATTCATCCTGATAGATTTTTTATTTGTAATATTTTTAAATATACTTTGATAAATGTTAAAAAAATATTTTAGGTATTTTCAAAATTACTTTTTGAATATTTTAAAAGCTATTTATATATTTTTTCTAATTTTTAGTCTTTCCAATTTTTCTAATCTTTATTTTTACATCAGGTCTCTCGAAAGATTGTGGAAAAACAGGAAGTTTTTGAAAAATGATAAGATTTTGGGGTCGACTTAGTCGATTTAGGTTTTCTATTCTTTGATATGATGCGCTTAATCGATTTTATCTAGGTCCTCATGCTACTGTACAAATGGATAATAAATTGATAATGCTCGGCGGCTCTGAAAACAAAGCGATTTGGTGGTTTGATCTGAATAATATGCGATATAACACCTCGGATCGATTGCAATTACCGAAAAAATTAGAAGTATATCGCGTATCAGCTACTATTGATCGTAGTAACGGCAATGTCTACGTCATCGATCCGGTGAAAGGATTCTTTATGAGCAATTTTAAGACATTGTTACCGTAGATTTTAAATTTTGGAGTGGCTTTTAAAATTCTTCTCTTCCCTTGACTTGATTTGAAATTTGTTTTGAATTTTAAATTAAATTTTTATTTCGATAATAGTTTTAATTTGTCTCGCCCTTATTCTTATTTTTCGTACGTATCATGCAATATATAAGGTGGAGGCTCGTTTTTATTAATATTCGATTTGATTAAATGGTTCGCAATTATGCAACGCACTTGGCTCATTTCCAGCAAAGTTCATGAGCTTCAGTAATATCATCTGAAAAATCTCGAAATCGAAAGATACAATAATCACAATTAAAACGATTATTAAATCGTTTGCTTTAAGAATTTAAGGACTTTATGAAGTATTTAATAGAAAACTTTTGATCAATGACTGACCAAATTAGGAATTTGAATCATGAGTCAAGTTACAGAAAAAAATTTTCCAAATAAAATTTCCATCATAATATTGACTTATTTAATCGTTTATTTCCTTCAATGAGTAGAGCAAAGCCATGCAATCAACATTAAGTTTTGGCTTTCGTTTGCGGGCTCGTTTCCGTGACATTAGCTACCAACTGGGTCACGTTCTTTCTTCTTCTTAAGTCATTATTTGTCAAAGCTTCGATTGCAGCTGTCGTAACCATAACTTTTCTCGACTTGATCAAAGCGTGCCTGTAGTACACTAAAAATAGTCATTTATTGCGCTATCATGAGGTGCTTAAGCCACGAATAGGTGTGAGAAGGGTAGGATGGTTGTGGGGTTAGGTTGGAACCATACATGGGCAGCAGCTAAATTCTAAGGGAATGGGTGATGTAAAACAGACAAAAACCCCAAAACCCTCACTGTGGCGGATCTAGGATTTTACTAAAAGGGGGGGCGGTACCCCAACTTTTCCTAAAGCAGTCAAAGATATGTCCGAAAATTTGCACTTTGCATGCGAAATAGCTTTTTCCGGCGTTTTAAGTTGTCTATTTTTTATTTAAAACCACTTTCGACGTAACATTTTTTCGAAAAATTTTAAAATTTCAGACAATTTTATGCTAAAAAATCGTTAAAATTCTTTGACTTTAGCAAAAATCTGGAGCGAAGCGCCGAAAATTAGAGAAATTTGGGCCGTAAGAGGTTTAGAAGCATTATTTACTGCTCAATTAGCTGGCTATTTGCAGCATTTGACGCGGAACGTAAAAAATTTCACCAAGCTATGCTTGAAAATAGAATAAATCTACGCTGAAATAGCTGTTTCTGCACTTGAAATTGTTTTAAAATCTGGTCCATAAGCGAAAAATGGCTTTTAAATCGCCAGGAAAGCATGTAAATGTCACTAATAGGTGATATACGGCGCGAAACGCCGGAAAAAATTGAGAAATTATGGTCACTGTCGGCCAAAACTCATTGCAAATTACAAATCAATACTTTATCTCGCCAACTATTTTTGGCCAAAGGGGGAGGGGTGGGGCGACCGCCCCTTAAACCCCCTGAATCACTACGTGTGGTCAGGTCCTAACATAAACAGCATTGACCAGTCAGGAGGGAGGTCGGTCGAGCTGCGGGGAGGTTAGTCATAAAACTTTTTTTGACTTTTCTAAGTCGAAATGACTTGAAAAATTGGTACAGTCTCTTAAATAGCGCAAAAATGTCAATCTACAGTTTCTGATTATTTTCAATCACATTTGCGGAAAAATAAGGATTTTAATCAATTCTAATTCTTTATTTTGCCTTATTTTTTTCAGAAAATTTCCAATTTCATGTTCTAGGCGTCAAAGCTCCTCACTTTTGTATTTGCTTAGGACCAGACGCGCACTTTGGGTCTTAGAATATAAATCTTTTTATATTTGCTTAGGACCAGACGCGCACTTTGGGTCTTAGAATATAAATCTTCTAGAAGAAAAGAGGGAAACATTTTTAGAATAAAAAGGCAAAATAAAGATAAAAAATTGATTTAAATCGAAAATACTTACGCAAAAGTCTTTGCAATTAATTGAAAGTAATAAATTAAAGCCTTTGCACGATATCTTAACCTAATCAATTTGATTTCCCAGGTACTCTAGATGTACCTAGATCGTCATATCCAAAATGCTAAAAATTCAACGAACACCTATTATTTCCATTTTTCAATAACTTTTGCGTCTTGTAGCGGCTTTTTGATGCCAAATAATACATATTGATGAGGAATGTCTAAAAATTGTGCTTTCATCTCTTCCATAATTTTTGTAATTCCTTTTAAGACTTTTAGCCACCTTAGATCTTTCCATAGATTAGGCTCTGCTAATCTAGGATTGCAGTGCCTCGTTTTCAACGCATGTTGATAATGTCAATCTGATACCGTTCCAAAACTTCGAAACAGTTTTGCAAAATTAAAAATAAGAACGCATAGAAAAAATATTACACGCACGATCTTGTAAGTGAACATAATTAGTTAATTAATAAAAAATAGAAAATATAAAAATAACATCAATTATTTAATCGAAATATAATAAACATAATTAAAAATCTATTTTATTCTTTATCACTTACTTGAATGCATCAAAATCAAGCCACCCCATGACATGCTCCAAAACCAGCCAACCAACATGAACAGAACGGTGAAGAACTGACAAACACCGATTATAATATTTATAAGCAGCGTTACTCCTTTGCGACACTCTGACACTTGAACTCGACATTTGCCGCAAAAAAGGCTGAAGAAACCGCTCATGAAAGTTCCTCAAAGAAATAGATCAATCAAATAATCAATAGTTGAATATTCTAATAAGAATATATTAAAAATACCTATCATACATTTGCAGAAGCCAAAACCTGGGAGTTTTGATGGTGTAAAACCGGCAAAGTATCACAGAAAAACATGCCAAACATTCAATTTTTGGGATTTCATTGATTTCTGACTGAAAAATATTTACTAAAATTTTTCGCACTTTAAAGTTTAAATTATAAAATTCGATTAAACCTGATTTTGTTGGGCTTGGAGTTTTGCAGGTTGATAGTTTTTGGGTTCAAAATATTCTCAGTAAAATGTAAAGTATACATCATACATGAGCAGCGCTATAATCCTTGTGGGATATAAATTTTTAAAGTTGGAAAAGTGCCTAAAAATTGAAGATATGGACAAAGACACAATTCTCGACGTATCTTATTGATCACTAATAATCATCCGTCTTGGAAAAATCGCTGAAAAAATTAAAAAAATTATTATGTGGGTTTTAGATTCTGAGGAATTATATTTGACAAGATTCAAGTCTCCAGTTTTTTATTTGTTTTTTAATATTCAATTTTATTCATTTTGGTCCTTACTTTATTCATATTTTTTAAATTTTAGTCTTAAATTTTTTTATTGTTTTTATTTGTTTTATGCATTTTATTTTTATTACACTGATGTTTGTTTTAACTTAAATTTGCTTTACCTGAACCTGGAATAAACAGATTTGTAATGAAGCATACAATTGCAGCTGGTAGGGGCAAATAAGGTATGGCTGAATGTATAAAAGATAATTCTTTCTTTGCTTCTCGTTCGAGTTCATCGCCTTCTTCCGAGCTGTCCTTTGTTTTCGACTTCGGTTCGTCGACGTTCGTTTCTGCCTTAAAGGCTAGGAATAATGCAATTTTGGCCACATCTAGATATTTTGCTGCTTTGTTACTCGTAATTTTGCGATTATTTCGATGGAGAATAATGCATAGGTAGCAAACTTGGGCCGAGGCCGAATTCTGGGGTCCGGATCACCAAAACTAGTATCAAAAACTTAACTCTGAGGATTTATCGATTTTTCGGGGTCTTTCAAACTTTTTAAAGGTCCAGCGGACCCCGTCCATCATGCGTGAATGTTAGGGTAAAGAGATTTTAAGTTACTGAAGTTTGAGCAGAGATGCGCAGTATAGCCAGTGTAGAAAAGTCAGTCATCTCAAACTGGTAGACGTCAGTTGCAAGCATGCAATTGAAAAGACTTATAATTTTTGACTTCAAACTGAATTAAATTGTGAAATAAGGTTGTTTACATACTGCTTAAGCACCGAACTAATTTTTTTAGTTTTTTCAACTCATTAGCTCTCTAGCTGACCATAGACCGGCTTTGCCCGTCTCCATGCAGTTCACTTATGTTCAATAGAGCAGTTTTTATGAAACAATCGATCCGTCGGGTCAATATCAAATACGGGCAGGATTTGGACGAAGAAAACACTGGCAAAAATTGCAAAACCATACCAAAAATTTATTTCGGGTGTCTGCAGTAATATACGGGCAATATTTTTAATGTTTCCGATCTTCAGTGGTCTGAACCCCAGCCCCCACGCCCACGTGTGGTCTAAATGCCTTAGCTTGATCATCAAATATGTAAATCCTATGATAATTGCTCAACCAGCTTTTGCTTACCTAAAAATGATTAATCAATAAGCTCCGATGGAATAAAATAGATGTTCATAAAAATAAAGCTGACCGTAGACTCGCTTTTCGCTCCTCTTTTGGGAAATGAGACATTCAAGAGAATAATAATATATTTTAACCCACCCAATCATACCAAAAAAACCATATTCAATTTAGATTAAAAATTCAGATCAACCTTCGTTTAAGCTAGACATTTTGGACAAAGGTGCCAAACCAGCTACTATCTCATTTTATAGAGCAAGATGCGTTTAAAAGATTCGCTTTTATCACCTGCTTCCGCTCAAGTACTCCTTCTTCACGCCCTATGTCCAAAACTTTGTCCAAATTTTTCCTAACATATTTCCATCCTTTCTCTTTGTGCTGTGTTTGATTGTGGTCCACTAAAACATGAACTTGTTCGCCAATGTTTGAAGCTGCATCATCAGCGTTGCTTTGTGGGCCATGTTTTGATCCGACTAGTTCGACTTCATCAGAAGCTTGATCCGGATTCTTCGGCTCCATCGATAAAATCGATTTATGCATTGCACTTTTTGACGTAATTCGGAAGACTTTTATTTGGAAAACTAATCTTTTTCTTCCATCGCGCACTACATTCGTATTATCTTCATTGATCGAAAATACAGCTCCTTATCAGCCCTGTTTAAC
This sequence comes from Mermis nigrescens, assembly GCA_036768485.1. Lineage (NCBI taxonomy): Eukaryota > Metazoa > Nematoda > Enoplea > Mermithida > Mermithidae > Mermis > Mermis nigrescens. The sequence goes on along the minus strand of JAVLUZ010000641.1, from coordinate 62,493 downwards.
CGGAATTTTTTCCGCCAAAATACGTCATGTTTCTGGCAGTTCATCTGAATGGCTGTTTAGTGCTCATAAATTTTTAACCTGGAAAATTGCTCTAGATCCAAAGGCAAAGTTGAATTATGGAAAGGAATAAAAAATAATTTATTTGCATGGGTAAACGCTGGGAATAAAGGCGTTATTTCGCAGTGTTTTGCTGATCGATCTAGCATGTAGCAATCCTTTGCTGAAATCATCTGTTAACAAATAGCATAATGAATATGATATTAAACTGATTAAGAAGGACATGATTTTTAGAAATCAGCAAATTTCTGTAGGCCATCACTGCCTTACGGAGACTGAAACACTCAAATATAAGTCCATAAAGTAAATGAGTCAGCGAAATGGAAGCGAGCGAAGTATTTGGTTATTAATGAAGGAGACGCATTTAGTTTTTAAGCACATGGATGGCACACATGGGTGTGAAGGGTCTGGATTGGATCCATAGAATCCTAAGACCCTTAGAATTCGATAGAGCGCGGAAATGCATTTTCAAAAATTCATTTCGTTTTTTCCGTGATATTTTAATGCCTAGTGCTCGATGAGGAACGTCGGAAAAATGGTGATGTTTTGCCACTACAATAAATTTTACTGGACTTGAACTTTTAAAAAATTTTGGAACTACCAGAATTCGGTCACTGGCCCATGCGGTGGGTGGGCCTGATATTTGTGGTCCGCAAAAATGGAGGGTGTTGCCCGCTTTAAAATCAGTAGCTTACGTCAGCTTATCTGGCAAAGCTTCAAGCTGAAAGCAAGAATGAAATTCTTTTGCTTGACTCGAGTTGATGCGACTCAAACAATGAAATTATCAAACTCATCTCAATGTTCTTTGGCACGTAACATTTTAAAGACGGTGTACAAAGGCGGCGATCAATTCTACGACCTCAACAATTTATAATTGAAAGTGCTGAGAAATTGATGATTGGGTCAGAAAGCACCAGTTTTTTACATTTCTCATCGAGCCTTATCTATTGACATGGAAAATCGCGAAAAAACGGAAAATTTCTCGAAAATTTAGTTTTCTGTGGTGTGCCGGTAGGTGGGCAGCACCGAAATTCTGGGAGGGGGGGGTGAAATAATATTCAAAGGTCAAAAAATGGTCTTAAAAGTGGTCGTATGGCGAAAAAACACCATTTTTAGACGTTTCTCATCGAGCACTATCCAATGGCATCAAAAAATTACTAAGAAAGCAAAAAATTTCATAATTTGAATTCTGGGGGGGGGTATTTTGATTTCCGGGAGGGTGGTATTTCAACTTCTGGGGGTGCATACCCCCAAAGCCCCCACGCCCATGTGTGATAGAGACCCTAAATCCATTACACTCACGCATGCTTAGGACTCGATCATAGAATTAAAACTTGGTATCACATATGAGTTTTGCCCTTTGATTTTCCTGAGAATTCGAGCGGTTTTTACGTTTGGGTAAGGGGTGATCAACAATTCTTTCTCTTGATTTAACGAGCCGATTTTCGCATTCAGTTTGGTGCTGGTCCAGACGTGGCGCAATCTCTTTTTTAGCGACTATCGAGATAATACGTTTTCTCAGACGCGTTTGGGGGTTTAACTCTTCTAAGAATGGCTGCTGATTATCGCAAGGTAATCATACCTGGGCGTGAGGGGTTTGGAGGTGTACTCCCAGAAACCAAAATACCCCCCAGAATTCAATTTTTGAAATTTTTTTGTTTTTTTCACAATGTTTTGATGCCAATGGATAGTGCTCGATGAGGAACGTTGAAATATGGTGTGTTTTCGCCATACCACCATTTTTAAGGCCATTTTTGACCTTTGAAAATATCTTGCATCCCCTTCCAGAACTTTAGGGCCGCCCATTTATGAAGGTAATGTTGCTAACCTAGCAGAATTTTTATTATTCTCGAAAAGACAAAGAAAATTTACTAATTTTTATGCGTTCGCCATAATATATATATATATATATATATATATATATATATATATATATATATATATATATATATATATATATATATATATATATATATATATATATATATATATATATATATATATATATATATATATATATATATATATATATATATATATATATATATATATATATGATTTCACCTTGTGGCATGGTGTTACCACCTGGTCCTGAAGCGTATGCCGAAGCTTGCATGCTCATCGGAAAAAATGTTATGAGCACTTGGCTCAGTGAACTAAATATTAAATGAACCAGATCGCAATGTTTTGCTTGTCAATCATTGATCGGTTATAAATCGCATCTACAGTCTGTTTCACACAAGTTTAGGCATATATGTTAAAGACTATGTCAGACAATGAGCCGACAGATTGTGATTATAGGATTGATTTGATATATAATTATCGTAATCCGTCGGTCTACTTTCAAAAAAATTATTAAAATTTATGCCTAAACTTACGTGAAACAGAACATAGTGTGCTTAGAGTCGAAAATTTGTTTAATAAAAATTTTCTCATAAATCTGGATATCTCTCGAGTTGTAGGGAATGACAACCTAGCTTATTTAGGCTTTAATGAAAGCTCGTTCAATTCCTTAAATTTATATGGCTAATTTTTGTTATAATTTTTCGAACTCATCAAGTAATTGCTGTTCTTACCGACCTAACTTTCGAGAAAATTTATGGTGTAGTCCCAACACTCTCGTCGTCCCAGCATTCCCACCGCGAAGTCCAAACATTCCCACCGCGAGTCCCACATTCCCACTGTGGGTCCCAACATTTCCACCACGAGTCCCAACATTCCCACCGTCCCTAACATTCCCACCGTCCCAACATCCCCACCGTCCCAGCCTTCCCACCACGGGTCCCAACTATCCAACCGCGAGTCCCCACATTTCTACCGTCCTAACATTCCCACCGTCCCAATTACAAATATCATTAGCTTTTTCCAATGTCCAACGTCATATGCATATTAAGCTTTCTGGAATGTAGATGAAAGATCAGTCGTTAGATGATAACAAGATGGAAAAAATAATAACACTGAATAATCCTTTCTTTGTCGTCATAAATTGGGCGCAGTAAGGAAAAATCGCTTATTTTTGATTATTTTCAACCAATTTTATCATAATTCGCTAAAGTTTTCCGGCACTTCTTTCGGGGATAGTATTTGTTAATTAAAAAAGTTTATTCTTGTGTCATGTGCACATTTTTCATGTGAAACTTTTAAATATCGTATTCGTTTAGATCGCGATGGATTTGAAATCATATTATTGTGAAATCCTGGATTTGCTACCGGTTTTAAAGAGACCTGAATCTATTTCACCCTTTAGTCTTAAGCTGTACTATATCGTAGTCTTATGCAAACGACAATACATTTTCTACGAACTTTGAGCGTTAGAATACTTTAAAAAAATGTTAAAATGTTTTAAATGGAAACATTTCATGAATAATTCTCTAGACACTGTTGCTTTTCTATCTAGCGCCAACCGAAATTATCGCGATAATTTTGTTACTTAATCGCCAAGCAGAATTCTGTAGTAATAATACTAACCTGAAGATAGAGGTAATTATTATTTGCTCGAAGAACGAGATGATATTGTTAGTTTTAGTCTTTTCGACGTACAAAAAAGAAAGACATTCCGTAAGTTTGTCTCTTAAATTAAATGAATCGATATTAGTAAATGTTGACTAATACCATTTTTGCAGATAAAAATTCTTTAACAATAAAATAAGCTGTTTTCGTGGCACACCTCAAAATATAAATAGCCGTGAAAGCTTGGTATGCATAACCTCGGACATTGAAAAAGTTAATGAGATTTGTAACTGGGACGGTGGGAATGTTGGGACTCGCGGTGGGAATATTAGGAACTGCGGTGGGAATGTTGGGATAGTGTGGACGCTGGGGATGTTGCGACTCATGGTGGGAATGTTGGGACCCGTAGTGGGAATGTGGGGACGGTGGGAACGTTGGGTAGGTGGGAATGCTGAGGATGGTGGGAATATTGGGGCGGTGGGAATAAGTCGCGATGGAAATTATGGGACGGTGGGAATGTTGGTACACGATCAAATTTAGAAGTGTTTGACTTTTTACGTATACCTACCATACCTGGGCGTGGGAGAGGGGGTTTGGGGTATGCATGCACCCCCCAGAAAGCGAAAAACCCCCCAGAAACCTAAATACCCCCAGAATTCAATTTTTAAAATTTAATTCCAAGAATTTTTCGAAAGTAATTTTTTGATGCCAATGGGTAATGCTTGATGAGAAACGTTGAAAATTAGTGCTTTTTCGCCATACCACTATTTTTAAGGCCATTTTTTGACCTTTGAAAAAATTTTGCACCCCCAGAACTTTAGTGCCGCCCACCTATGATACCTACCTATGTACCTAACCTTGCTTAATAACGCAAAAGTACGGTAAACTGCTAAGTACTCGTATGATGGTTTGCGGTAAGCTAAATTGTTAGAATGCATAGCGTACAGCATGCTTAAGCAAAATATGAACCAAGTTAATGATTTTTTATTTATCGTCGGGCGGCTAATTTTGTGGCTGCAAATATGATTTTTTATAAAATGTTCGCCTGGTCTGAGAGCGTGATTAAAATATGACAGCTTGTTACTTAAGTGATTTGTAATTTTCAAATTTTGTGTACCTACTTTTTACTCAACTCAATAAAGCGAAAATTTCAGAAAAATTCGCTCGTAAATATGAATTTTTGTGTTAATGTATGTGGGATTGATCTAAATAATTAACTCTACACGAACCACGAAGCTTAGGATGTCACAAAATGTACTAAAATGGTTTAATCCGCTGGAGCGCCAGTATTTTGAGGAAGTGATTAATGTTTAATTTAGAGCAAAAATGCAATTACTAAATATTCTATTGCCTGAAAACGCATAGAAATAATTAAAGCTGCTAGAAACGCCCAATTTATTGAGTTTGATTCGCCCTGACGCGAAAAGTTTTGAGATTTTTAAATTAGGAAATGCGCTAAAACATTAAAGCGATGGAATTTGTACGAAACGACTTTCATTTATAGTTTGATATGCAGTATGCTAATAAAATTAATTAAATTGGTGTAAAGTGTGAACTGCGAAAACGTTGCAGATTTTGATGTCAAAAAATAAATTGCATACATTTTTGAAACCTCTGACACTACTCTTTTTCTCAAAAATGATGAGAATTGATATCAAACATTTTATTGCGTTGTAATATGTATACGAAGCTCGAAATCAGTGTTTTTTTGTACAAGGTCCGTTTGTACATGTACAAAGATGGTCCCCAAAAGTCTTTGTAGATTTTGTACATGCAAATTTTTGTGTACTATAATATAGTACAGTAGCGATTTTAGTGTGGTAAAACAGGGTTTTCGATCTTTGGCAGTGTATTTTAGCTAATTTCTGGGTTTCTGGCGCCAAGAATTACTAAAAATTATCTGAAAACGGCGCGAAGCGCCGAAAAATGTTGACATTTTTCCATTCTAAATGCAAATTCTGCCATTTTAAATATATAGAGGACAAATAATTTATCAGTTCAGCGCGAAGCGCCGAAAATTTTGGGAATTTTACACCTTTTTACAGTTTTTGTCTTCCTAAAAATCTTTGTATATTTTGTACACACAAGATTTTTGGGTACATCATGGTACAGCAGCGATTTTAGTGTGGCAAAGACAGAGTTCTTCGACTTTTCGTAGTGTGTTTTAGCTAATTTCTGGGTCTCTAAGGGCAAAAATAACTAAGAATCGTCTTAAAACGGCGGGAAGCGCCGGAAAATTTGACATTTTTACTTTTGAAATGCAATTTCAGCCATTATAAAGATATATAGAACACACAATTACTCATTTCGGCGCGAAGCGCCAAAATTTTTTCGAATTTTAGACCTTTTTCTGCAATTTTTTCTTCCCAAAAATCTTTGTACATGTACAAAGATGGTCCCGAAAAGTCTTTGTACATCGGGAAAAATCTTTGCCGAGTACAAAAAAAACACTGCTCGAAATTCTAAAAAATTCAACATTTAAGATTGCTTTAAAAAACTAATGTACCTTGCGTTGTAGTGACCATATAAGGGCAGCAGACGAATTCATGAGGTCAAAACCGGCGAAAATCCGAAAAAAACATGCCAAACATTTAATTGCAGTTGGTTTATCAATTTTTGTGAGGGTATTTTAGATTTTCGGGGTAGTAAAACCCTCAACTCCAATTGCCCATGTGTGGTTGTGATCAGACACTTGTACACCATTGGAAGTTCGGGTGTTGAAAACCAAAGTTTTTGTAAAGTGTTTTATGGGCTACGATCAAAATGCGTCAAAATATCATTAATAGGCATTTCTGACGATGTTTTTTCTTTCTAAAAACGTTGAAATATAAAAAATTTCGAAAAAATATGGAAAAATTGTGTAAATCAAACAAAGTATAGTCAAAATACGAGGTATATGACGCGAAGCGCGGACCATTTTTTTGAAAAATTAAAGATTGGGGTGAGTGAATTCATTTCTGGGGAGGAAGACGGAGGGGGTGGCTGAAAACCCCTGCTCATGTGGCGCTGGAGCTTAGATTTTACATGGCAGGCAGAGGCAATCGAAGACAATAAGTTTAGTATAAATTCGTACCCTACATATTAACATACATTTTTGGAAAAAAATTTTAAAAATTCGAAATAGTAACAAGAGAATGTAAAATTAGCAGCAGGCGCGGATCTAGGGGGCGAGTTTTTGAAAATTCTTTCAGCTGCAGATATACGTTGGATTGCGCATAAAATTGAGTTAAAAAACGCGAAAACGTCAAAAATAATAATCATCATTATTTTTCATTATAGTGTTCCAGCATCGTGTTTAGAATCTTGAAGCACCCAAATTGTTCCAGCGCTTTATACCAATTCAGTGATTTAATGCATACTATTTATTGGTTAAAACTCTAAACGCTGGTTGGACATAATAAACATATATGACTTTGAAAATCATTTTGGGCCGGTTCTGCAATTTTTCATTTCGTTTTTTCAGTTCAGCACGCATTTCACAGCAAGAGTTTCTTTGTGCATACGAGCTGGTTAATTCGAACTGTTTTTAGACTGAGTTCAGATGTGGGCGGCACTAAAAAAATAGCCTTAAAAATGGTGGTATGGCGAAAACAAACACAATTTTTCAACATTTCTCATCGAGCATTATCTATTGGCATCAAAAACATTGCAAAGAAAACAAAAAAATTTAAAAATTGAATTTTGGTGGAGTAGTTTGGTTTCTGGGGGAAAATGTATTTTGGTTTCTGAAGGGTGCACCCCATACGTGGGCGGCAAGAAAATTCTGGGGGGTGCAAGATTTTTCAAAGGTCTAAAAAATGGCCTTAAAAGTAGTGGTATGGCGAAAAAACACCATTTTTCGACGTGTCTCATCAAACACTATCTATTGACATAAAAAATTGCGAAAAAAACGAAAAAAAAATTTAAAAATTGAATTCTAGGGTGGTATTTTGATTTCTGGGGTGTATTTTGGTTTCTTGGGGGGGAATGCATACCCCCCAAGCTCCCCCTCCCACGCCCAGGTGGGGTGCACGCCCTTCAACCCCCCACGCCCAAGTGTGGCTGACTTTAGAAACATAATTCGGCTGGTTTTGTGAAAGTTCCAATGCCGCAAATCAACATTTCATTTTACAAGATTTCCCGGTGCTCTGCCACAGACCCCTCCAGGGCATTTGAGTGCGTCACCCCTTATCCTCAGCTGTAAAAGCGAGGGGTTTCTTGCATTCTCTTAGAATCCAAGGCAATTAAATGGCCGGTTTATGCACAAATGTGTAACGTAATCCGTGGGGCGGGACCTCTGCTTCCCCCAAATGGAAAACAGTTTTTTCCCACAGAAGTTCTCCAAAGAAAAAATAAAAAATTATTGAAGGGCGTTCAAAAGTTCGCCAAAACAGGTTTAAAGTTATTTTAATTCAAAATGTTCCGACGCATCGCGCCGGATTTATTTTTAATGTACGTAGATATAGTTTTTATCCACTACACCGCTCTAAAACGCTCGAATATGAGTTGAACAAATTAAATTTTTTTGCCGAATTATTCATTTTCCACTATGTTTTCAGTGCAAAAAGACAAAGATCAAGATTAAGAAGCTCATGGATTGAATGATCAGAAATCAGTTGTGTAGATAGCTTGTACGATATATATCTTGCATGTGAGTATGAAATAAGTGAAAAATTTTTAACTTTTCTACGAAATTTTTCCTCTGCATTGTAATGAGATCGTTGATAAATGCTCAAAAATGCCTTTATCTTGGCCTACCTCCAAATGGTTCTCTAGATATCCGACTTCGAATTTTCTGACCGCCCCTTCGAAAAAATTTTTTCCGGATCCGCTAGTGAATCTAAGCTCTTCAATCTGCATTCTTCGAGCTCCTATTTTTATGCAACAAATACAAACTGACAAATTTTTTGCTTTTGTCATTTAGCTTAGTTACCATCATACCTGGGCGTGGGGGGTTTGGGGGTATGCACCCCCAGAAACCAAAATACCTCCCAGAATTCAATTTTTTGAAATTTGTTTTTGTTTTTTCGCAATTTTCGATGCCAATGGATAGTGCTCGATGAGAAACGTTGAAAACTGGTGTTTTTTCGCCATACCACATTTTTAAGGCCGTTTTTGACCTTTGAAAAACTCTTGTACCCCTCCCCCAGAATTTTGGTGCAGCCCAACTATGGTTAACACTGATTATTTAAGTATACCTATGTACATGAAGTCTTGCATAATAATCAACGTGTTACAACATGTTTGTGTTCTATAATTTGATTGATTATAATTTCTCATATTATTAAAATACAGAATAAAACAATTTACGTCGGGACAAACGTCGGACGGAAGCTTGCGGCTTTTTCGAAGAAAAAGGTGGTTTCTCCAGTTTCAGTGCATAAAAGATATTGGTTTAAAAAAACTATCATTTGAATTTGATAAAAACGAAAATTCAAATAACCGAAAGCTACATACAAATCCTGGTAATTTTAGATTAATAAATCGTAAGTAGTGCTAAACATGAAATCAACTTATTGAAAGACCATTAATTAAATCACATTTTGTTAATTATCTGTCGCTGTTGAGCTATTCCATAAGAAGGCCGCATCTATAGTCTGTTTCACACAAGTTTGGGCACAAAGTTTGAAAACTGTCTTCTGCAATAAGCTGGCTGATTGCTATTATAGTATTCATCTGATACATAATTATCGTAATCTGTCGGCATACTGTTACGGGTTTGGGCTTTACGCGGGATCTTGTGCTTCTGAGAATTGGCTCGGGGCAGTGGCAGATCCAGGAATTTCCTAAGGGGGGCACTAACCCTAAGGGGGGGGCGGAATCCTGACTTGGGCGGAAAAATTAGCCGTTTTAACCCGAAAATCGCTAAAAATCGCTCAAAATCCCTAATTTTTGCGCACTATTTTTGGCCAATGGGGAGGGAGGCGGCCACCCCCGCCCTCCCCCTAAATCCGCCTCTGGCTTGGGGAATGATTTTCTCGAATAGGTAAAATAACGTCGGTTAGAGTAAGACTAAGATATCTCTAGGCACTGCCATAATGACCGTTTTATTAGTGAAACCGTCACCTTTCATACAAAACTGACCCTACACCTAGTATATTGAAAAGGACAGCGCCAAATGAACAAACAGATAAAACAAAACAGGCTCGGGGCTCATGCTTCATTTTAGTGCAGTTTTACATGTCTTCTTGCTTAAAATCTTGCTAGTCGCAGAATATCGACACGTTAGCTTGTTTGCTTTACAGCATTAAATCGCTGCTAGGTAGGCGTTAAACTATTTACTTTGTAAGCTCATGAGCGTCACTTTCGCGTTTGTATAAGGCTTTGAGTCATGTCGACCTCCTAAGTTTAGCTGTTATTATTCAGAAAAGTTAAGCTTCATGTGATATGCGAACTCAATAATATACAATTAAATAATATAACTAGATTAAACCCGTTTTACTTTCTAAATGTAAAACATGTGTTAAGATGTGCATTACATAATGTGTTTTAAAATTTATGCTTAACAGACTATAGAAGACGGGGCGGACGCGGAGTTAACAAAAGTTGTATATTTTTATCAAAGGCGCAATTATTGACATTACAAACTCTTTCAATGATATTTTCATGTGGCAAAATATCCTACCTCGCTCTCTTTTCCAAGAGTTCGTTTTTTTAGGACATCTTGTAATTTGCTGAAAACTACGAGTTAACGCACGCCATAGGCGCACAGTATGGCTGATCCTGGGGTAGTCAATTAGTAAGCTGAGCCGAAATAACTTCAAAAATTGATATAAATGCTGCAATAGCATGAAAACCGCGCTAATTCACAGTTTCTGGTCAAATTTCAACTACTTTTGAGGAAAATTTTCGATTTTCATTCATTTTCGGCCTCTTACTTGCATCATTTTCCACAAAAAATTACTCCAATTCTTCCATTCTAGGGGTCTGCATACTCCACCAAATCCCCACGTACATTGCTAGCCATAACGCCGCCGTTTTAAAACGTTGCTTTAGCAACGTTATGCCTTCTCAAAATAAATGGCCAATAAAATCGTATCTGAAAATTCCTCAAATTATCTCTAAAAATGAATAAAAACACTCCAAATAAATGAAAACGATCTTTCAAAATAAATAAACCACTTTTTCTAGGCCACTTGTTCTGAGGTTTTTTGACTCAAAAGTATCAATTTTTATATGGTTTTCGAGTATGTTAGGATTTTTGAAAATGTTTCAAATTTTTAGGTTCAAGGAAGAAACGGCATCACTAGATACTACCCAAATGATTTTTTTGACGCATTCTCGTCGTTTTGAAGCTATAAACAGACAATTTACAAAGAAATTTGCCGACGCATATCCCTCACTTGAAGACAGCAAACGAATTTTGGAGAGCCTGGATGGGGCAACGTCGCAAAAACCGCAAATAAACGCTAAAAATTCAATGGAGGGTCCGGACTCTAGCTGGGGGGTGGTGATCTAAGGGTTATTGAACTCTCCGAATCCGCTCCCACGTCCATGTGTGCGCTTATGCAGTCGAAATGCCATGCAGATATTTATTTTTCAAGGAGAACACGAAAAAAATATTTTTTTCGCTTTTACCAATATTTTTGCGTAGTTACGAGGAATGCCGATGTTGCCCCGCGCGACGGAACATACATACTCGTATGTTTAGCGTGTTGATCACGATATCGATCACAGCACGCTTTGCACGCCAGTTAGCTAACGGCTCTCTGCGCGCTAGCTTATACGCCTTACTATTTTTTACTACTGATAGTAAAGCTAGGTGGCTTGCGAGCTAGTTCAGGAGACCTCGTGTCGTCGTAGTATTGGTAGTAATAAAAGTAGTGGTGCAGTGTAGTAGGCGTGCACGCTGCGTACGTTGTCCCCTTTTGGCGAAAAATGTATGTAAGCCACATATAAGCATACTTTGCTAACAGGTCCGTCCAGCTTAACGCAGCTTATGATGAAGGTGATGATGATACGCATACACTATCGATACTACGCGTAGTACGTGCGCTTGCATTATTTAGCTTACCTAGCTAGATAACGCGCTCTTATATATGTAGGCATATCGTATTTTAGCGAAACGCTACGTGTACGGTTTTGATTTTTTCGACCGGCTCTAGCTAGTATACTCGAAACCCTGTTACTATGACGCGATTTTTCGGGGGCTAAAAATGCGGGAATGCCGAAGAAAAATTTGTGCATTGCTCAACCGTACCGCGCGTATACGCTTTTGTTGTGCTTATAAGGGCGCATTTTTTCCATTACTATCCGTCTACAGAATCGACGACGGGCTGAAAGGCGGCCGCTTATGTACACAGGCGTACATATTATTCTAATCAGTCTCGTAGTAGGTATGCTAGCCGGCTAGCTAATGCGTTAGCTAGCTGAGCTTATACGTACGTTAGCATCGCGTTAGGCTACCTAGGTGGCTGGCTAGCTAGCCTTTAGTACGTATTTTTACTTGGATGGAATGCAGGGGCGAATTATCTTAAATGGCTAAAAAAACGCCTGCGCGACCGCGTACGATATTTTATTATGTTGATATTATTGTAGCGCCTTCGCCGATATCGACCAGAATTTTTGCTAAGCCGCTAGTAATCCGAGCAAACGCGCGTATTTAGCTAACTCGGCTTCTTTCCTGAACCCTAGGCGTCTGATTCGCCGTTCCGAGGAGGAAAACGTCGAATCCGTCCATTGGTTACGAAACCTTTTGCAACATTTCGCGACCTTAAGTAATAAATTTCTCGGTTTGATTATCGATGAATTCGATTATCGCTCGGCTCCGTCGTTATTTCGACAACGCCTCTACCTCAAAAAATATTGATAAAAGATTATTGCAGTGCCTCTTGAACTTGTATCGGTTCGGATAAGGTTTTGAAAAGAATGGGAATTCTTCGATAAAAACGTAAAGCGATTTGTTGGAAATATAATTATTACTTAATTTAATTCGGGTGGACCGGTTCGCAAATTTTGGCATTTGCAAGACTGTGATGCATAAGTTAAAGTAGAGCATTGCTTAGGCCCCTTACGGCATAACTTCAGCTTTTAAACTTTCAGGGGCTGAATGAAAAATTTAGAATTCAGCTCAATTTACTGTTTCTTCTTTTTATCTATTATTTGTTTGATTTTCAATTATATTGAGCATTGCATCATATAAGAAAAACTCTGAATTACATATATCGCATGTGTAACGTATGCGTACCCAAACATGCACTCAGATGCATAAAGAAAAGGTAGATATTTTTTTGCTAACTTCTGGAACTTTTTTTATGCTCAGACGGAGCCAATAGATTACATACATTCTGTATGTCATGGAATCATTTTACGAGTGACGTCTTTTATTTAGTAATTTACGTTAGTCTGTTTTTGTATGCATACCTACCCAAAAAAAGAAAGCTATGACGGTAAACATTTATCAAGAAAAATTACTTCATTTAAATTTAGAATTAAAATAATCAACTTGATAAAATCGAATTGAGTTGATACAAAATTGAAAGAGAAACTTCCTATATGAATTACATGCGTTTTTCTTGTTTCAAATTTAATTATTTATTCTAAAGCTACTACTTCCAAGTTTAAGTTTTTGAATAGAACCTTAATAATAGTTTTTGTCGGAAAGTTCATAATGCTAAATGTCTTTAAAAAAATCGAGTTAATATGTAGAAGGCTTCTAAGCTTCCCAGCCGCTTAAGCCGAGATCGGTTTGAGAAAACAAAAAGCTAAGTTGAACCAAAAAGGGACTGTAATTACTTGAAAGAGAAGCTCATAGATTTTCATCTATTTTTTAGCTTTGATTTTGTCGTGTTTTTCTCTTAGAAAATTTTCCACTTTCCCTTCTGAGGGTTTGGCTGACCCCCCATGTGCATGTCTAGTAGTGCCTAATTTTTCTGGCGTCACCGCTGAGCTGAGCAGCCCAGCTGTCATACTAAGCATATCACTCTACCGTTATCTGATACTGATAATATGTTTCATGATTTCCAAAACTTACGCTTATTCGTATTTACGCTATTTAAGCGTTTATAAAAACAATTTATGGCTATTTCAGCTCAAAAAAGCTTCCAGACTGATCTGTTCTGCCATTAGACCGGTCGTGCATAGCATCCATGCCTGTGAACCGCTTCAGTTTTAAGTAATTTGAGGGCTGCCTATTTATGCATCTGGATTGTATTTATCTAGTGATTCTATCATTTTATCTTCACCGGTTCATTCGTCTTCCAGATTCTAACATTTTAATGGTATTGGGTTCTTCGAAATTTTACGGAAGCTATTTAAACAAATCATATGAAGTAAATGTTTATGCGGCGCTTTTTTTGTCCCAAATCATACTCAATTTTTGAGTCTGCAAAGATGTTCTAATCGTTTGCCTGAAATTTGAGGGAAATGTTGTCGTGGAAAATCTTGTTACTTTCTAGTCGTCAGCGTTACGTCATTGGCGCAATTTTTTATTAAAGAATATAAATCAGGAAATAACATCGGATAAAAAACACGACCGCTGATGCAATACGGGGGAAGAATGGTAAAGGTGACGGATCAAATCAGTCGCATACCCCGTCTTTGTTATTTTTTAAATTTAATTTAGTTATTGGTCAATTATGGAATGCTAAGCAAGCGTACGTGTTCTTTTTGGAAGGTTTGATGAGGGCTCTAACCTCCAGAATGGCTACTTATCCCTCAAATGGCTGCTGCATCCAGTAACATTGTCGATTCTTCGAAAAATCGTAGAAAAATATGCGTCCTAAGCGTTTTTAGCTAATTTTTGGTATAGAAGAATAAAATTTTCGTATTACACTCAAATTTTCGTATTACACTTATCTTTAAACTAAAGTTTGTTCAATTTGCTCGAATTTTTTTCAAATTTTTTCGACATTTCCTAATTAATATTTTTATGTGCTAGGCAGCACAAACATTATCCGAAATGTAAAAAACAGTGATTTTACGTGGACTCACTGTTTTTTAGCCCAAAAAGGATTGAAAATTTTCGGGACTGACCTTTCAGACTTCCCATGCAGTACATGCATGGTGGCCCGTTAAAAAATGGAATCTCCATGTATACTTAAATCACACGATGCGTCGCAGTAGTGTTCCTCTTCTTTTCTGATTACCGAGTAGAGCGGGAGATTATTTCCGATCTGTCTCAGCCTAATCCCATCGCGTGCCACTTAAGCTGCTAATAACTTTCGCCCAAAATAATATGGCCTTCCGCCGCTCATATTTCCTTGACTGTAACGACTAGTTTTAACTGCTATAATTGAACCGCGCCCATAAAGCGGTTTTTTCCGCGTATGAATCGGGCGATAAAAATGACCAATAGGAATCGATTCCATGACGTCATTGGTTGAGTCGCCCAATAGTGGACGAGCTAGGTCCACCCCTTTTTCGAATAGGCGCATGCTTCCAGCCCGTGACATAGCGTTTCTAAGCCACGCCTATGCGTCTCGGGATCTACTAGTAAAGCGTTACTTCCAATGTGGGCACAGGGACGGGACGGATTCAAAGGTGGCGGGGGAGCAGCCGCTCCCACCTTTGTTTCTAAATAATTTGCGAGATAAAGCATAGATTTATAATTTGCAATGATTTTGACCGTCAGTGATCATAATCAATGGCGGATCTAGGATTTTCATAAGGGGGCGGTACCCAACTTTTCCAAAAACAATCAAAAATAGGTCCGAAAATTTGCTCTTCACGCGCGGATTAGCGTTTTTCGGCGTTTTTCATCGTCTACTTTTATTTTAAATCACTTTTGCCGCTACATAAACATTTATGAAAATTTTTGCGAAGAAAATCATTAGATTTCTTTGACATTAGCGAAAGTCGGGGGAGAAAGGCCGGAAAACTCGTGAATTAAAGGCGTAAAGACGTTTAGAACCTTGATTTACTGTTCGATTTCCAGTATTCGACGCGGATCATCGAAAATTCCTAAAAGTTATGCAGGAAAATAGAAGAAATCTATGCTGCAATAGCTATTTCTGCTCTTGAAGTTGTTTTGAAACCTATTCAAGGAGCGAAAAATGGCTTACAATCAGGGGCGGATTTAAGGAGAGCGGGGAGGACGGCCGCTCCCCCCATTGGCCAAAATTATTTGGCGAGATAATAAATGGATATGCAATTTGCAATGATTTTTGGCCGTCAGTGACCATAATTTCACGAATTTTTCCGGCGCTACGCGCCGGATGATACCTATTAATGACATTTATTCACTTTCGCAGCGACCTGTAAGCCATTTTCGTTCATATAAGTTTCAAAACAATTTTAACAGCAGAAACAGCTATTTTTGCATAATTTTCTTCTATTTTCTATTAAAAATTTCGATGTTTCGCATCAAATGCAATAAATACAGAAAATCAAGCAGTACATCATGTTGCTGGACGTCTATCCGCCTTAATTTCACTAATTTTTCAGCGCTTCGCGCCAGATTTTTGTTTAAGTTAAAGAAATTTAATGATTTTTTCGCACAAATTTGTCGAAATTTTTTCAAATTTTAAGAAGAAACATTGCGTCAAAAGTGATTTTATGTAAAAGTATACAATGTAAAACACCGAATCAACCCTACTTCGCGTGTTGAGGGCAAATTTTTGGACCTATTTTTGACTCTTTTTGGAAAAGTTGGAATACATCCTCCTTAGGAAATTCCTAGATCCGCCAATGCATATACTTCGAAAGAAAAGTAAATAAATGTCATTAAAAGGTATTATCCGGCGCGAAGCGCCGAAAAACTCTAAGAAGTTATCAACACTGACGGCCGAAAATCATTGCAAGTTACATATCCGTCGCCAACTATTTTGGGCCAATGGGAGCGAAGGGGAAGGCGGCCGCTCCTGCCTCCCCTTAATTCCGCCACTTATTTAAATTCCTCAGATGTTTAATAGTTACTAATGATATCTATTTACTTCTTCGGCGACTCGGAGAGTGTCATATTTTTGTTCAAGGAATAGGTTTTAAAACGATTTCAAGAACAGAAACAACTTTTCCAGCATAGTTTTCTCCCATTTTCAAGCACAACTGTCAAAAGTTTTCGACATTCTACTTCAGATGCTACAAACGCAGGAGACAGAGCAGTAATTCAAGCTTCTAAACGTTTTCCTGTTTCAATTTCATAAAAATGTTCTTCGTACGCAGTAAAAACGCTTTTTCCCACGTGAAGGACACATTTTTGGACCTATTTCCGACTGTTTTTGGAAAAATTGAGGTACCGGCTTCCCCCCCCCCCTTAGGAAAATCCTAGATTCCCCACTGCGTGGGCGCGTTGCGCTGGGAGGGCTCCGATAATCTTTCATACCCCCAAATCGACGGTCCCCTCCTCTTCCGGCAATATAAACAATATAGATTTTTTTGATACTATACGCTCATCCGCGAACGAGCGAATTAATTTTTTCCTTCATCGCGCATCAATAATTAAAATTATTCGTCGTCTTGCTTGCCGAATGAAAGTGATCGTCGGAACAATGTTTGCATCCGCCCTGATTCTATTGCTAGGTTTCAGGGCTTCTCGACTTCTAGCCCTATGTTGACGATTTAAGCTTACATAGATGCACATTCAGCTATTCCGCTAAGTCTAAGCTAAATTGACGCGTCGTCATGAAGCGCAGGCGATGAAGCTTTTCTGTGACGTCGACCTTATTCGACCGTACTGCATTTCTTTCGCTTATCATTAGATTTATATTTTTTTATTATTTTTTAATTTTTATTTTTTATCATCATTTTTTATTTTCACACTTAGAATTATCGCGATTGGCAAAAATGAAGCGATTTAAATGCGTGACGAATTTTCCAGCTCAGTACTTTTTAAAAGTTTAACGTTACAACAACTTTCTATTTACATCCAATGCGCGGTTTGAAACGATTTGTTTCAATCATTGTAGGGTCCGAATCGCCTTCCGGGTCCCTGTCTCTCATAGCTTATTCTGTTATTTTACGTTTTGACTAAATTGTAGAATTGGTCGCATTTCAATACAAATTTATTTTGAGCTGCTTGACTTCTCGAAAGAAAACGCATAAAAATTGATAAAAATCTGACCAAATTAGTGGTCCTCCTCAGGCCTTCGAATTTCCCATTCCATGTACTGCGCTAACGTGCGTAGCTCTGGGGGATAGGGGGACTAGTCCCCCCAAAATTTTGGAACTTTGAGTACTTTGAATAATGGTCACCGAAGGAAAAAATTGAAAATTCTAAAAGCATATCTGATAGACAGCTAGAATAGATTTTAGCACACTTTTTGAGCTAATAAGCCCAAAAAGATCAACTTGATATTTTATAACTATTTTTTTCGTAGATCTATATGTCTATTCATGGCTAGTTGTTGAGATATACAACTGCAAATATTGTTGTCCCCTCCCAAATTTGGAAGGCCAGCTACGCTGCTGCTAATGCATGGGTACTTTTGCCGGTACTAGTCGGTTGTACCCCCCGGATTTTGAGCATTTTCCTCCTCTAATATCGTGATTTTTGCCAAAATTTCTTCGAATGACTTGGATCAGAACCTAGGACCTTCTGATCCTAGATTCGATTCTAGAAAAAGGGCGATATTCAAGCAGAAAAATGGTGCGAATCTGGATGGGGTGTACAACGGACTAGTACCCTTTTGTCACCCAACTCTTATTTCTTTATCGTAACATGCTTGGGATCAAGACCAAGTTTACATGTTACAAACATAGATGCACAGCATAACCAATCTCGGAGGAAGGGTCAGCCGGTCTGGGGGGGTCATAAATTGAGTTTTTCTGGGCCAGAATGACCTCAGAAACTGGTATTGAGCCCTAAAATAGCGTTAAAAGTACGCTATTACACAAATTCTGGTCATTTGAAGCACTTTTAGAGAAATGTTCCAAATTTAATCCATTTTTAACCTCCATTTTGCCTCATTTTCCTCAGAAAATTTCCTATTTTTCTATTCTAGGGGGTCCAGTCCAGACCCCTAACCCCCATGTGCATGTCTGGTTACAACAACACCCTTAAAAATGCTTAGGCTTATGTTTAGTCGAATTGAGCATTTTTATAAAAATTCATCTGGACATTTCAAATATACAGGGTGGCGTGCATATCTGTTCCATAATTCGTTTTTCCTTAGCTGCATCACTTTTTATTTATATAACATAAAACTTTACGAGATCACGAAACAAGTATAAAAGTTTTATCGTGCAGATTTCAACAGTGTCAAGTTTTATATTTCGCGAAAAATTCACTTACGCAATTACTACTGTTTTCCGAAACTTCAAATAAATGAAGTAATATTCAGGCAAGACTTTTTGATGGATTTCAACTGTGAATTCAATAAAGGCATATATAACGTTATTTTTATTTTTCCTGAATGTTTAATGGGCACCTTATGTAAGCCTAAGATTTAGTAAATCTCCAAACGGAAATCGCACAACGTCAAATCAGGAGAATAATGAAGCCAGCCAAGGTTGGATGACTTGTGGATTCGCCTTCAATGCTTTGGCATCCTAATTTTCTCAGTTTGACACTATGTCGTTTTTTCCTCGTAATTTATGAAAGCCAATGTGTACAAAATGCACCATTCCAACATTCAAAAATTTAAAAATTGCATTAGTTTTCTTCTTAATGATGCTAAAGTTGAAATGCGCTGAAATGTTCTGCTGCTGTTGCGAGCACAATGAGAATTTTTCGGAAACGTTTGTCTTCACACGAAAGTTTAATACTCTTGAAGTATAACTTTTAATAGTGTAAAACTTCAGACAATAAAATTTGTATCTATTCTTCATAACATAGTAAAATTTTATGTTGTCTGAATAAAAAATGTCGTAGCTATAGAAAAATAAAAGATGCAATAGATACCTGCGCCACCCTGTATATTCAATATGCATTTGCAAGTACGGTATGTTGAAAATGCCCAAAAGCTGAGTTCAACGCAAAAGACCTTAATCCTTAATTCTTTACAACAGGTGTTGCGAAATCGCCGGAAATAAGATTTAAAAAACCTTCATAGTTTCAAAAAATAGCGAGTGTACGATTTCTATTTTTTGCGGCCTGTTTTAAGCACGTTCGTACAAAGTTTGTTTGTAATGTAACTCGGCAATTTTCCTAAATCTTCCTTTGATCCATATTTTGCAATTAATCCTGAAATAAGACATATTCAACATTTTGTTTGAAACCTCTTATATATCGCGGGTTTATTTTTTCAGTTTATGCTGCATATACGACCCGTATACGTTGAAGCCGTGGGGTTTATCGCCAAATCCGATTAGTAATCGGCAACTGCCGTCGCGACATTGAGTCGGAATTTCGAGTCTTTCTGCATTTTGAGGCCAATTTCATTTACGTAGTTTCAGCTTGAAATTCATCAGAACAGGCAGACGGGCGTTGTCACACCGTTCGCCCTTCAAAGATACTGATCCGATGATCAAAACGATGGCGGTATCGATTGATTAGAGTTTTTCGAAAATTAGCGGCGATTTTGGGTCTTTTTGCCTAAAAATGGTCAAAAACGTCAAACTTTATCTTCCTGCTTCCGCCGATCGGTTTCGGGTTTTTATTAATTGAATAATGGATCGTGGACCCCCACCGCAATGATCTACTAAGAGGGCCCGCTCGAAGAATGTCGGTGAAAGAGCGAAATTTGGGGGTTACGCATACGCCCATCGTCGGCCTCGAATCGCCCGGGCTGGCCGACCTTAAATTGAACCTCAGGGCCGCGTCGTTACAAACTTTGGTAGAACAATGCGTGTTGGCTTTTCGTAAGCGTTTTCTCGTACTTCTGCAAAAATAACCAGTCTTAAATGTGTTCTCAATTTTATAAAAGCATAATAAATCAGAAATAATATTACCAAGCCGTTGTACTTGCATATTACACCGTTCGATTAATTAAGCGTCAAGTGATATTCGGTAGATCGGCCCGAAATTCATTCTCTATTCACCCAAACCTGTACCGAAAAGTAGTCAGAAATAGACCCAAAAATCATTTCTTCAAGCCAACGCTGATTTTTTGGCTGTTTTTTATTATTAACGTCTAGTAGAATCGATTCTGACGCAGAATTCTTTTGAAAACGTACGAAATTTCGGAAAATTTTGCATAAAAATGATTAGATTGCTAGAATTCGATTAGTTGACATTTGTGCGAAGGAATCGAGCGTGAAGCGATGAAAAAGGAAATTTAAGGCAGAATGGCTGGGTCCATTCCTTATACTCACGCGCTCGGAACAGAATACTTTATGCGGAGATACTACGGACAATCTTATTCGGCACGAAGTGCCTAAACTCTTGCCAAAGACGATCAAGTCACTATACTTTTGCCCAATATATGTTTGTAGTCAGAAAATCTTCGCTGCGCACGAAATTTCATTTTGTGCACAAAATGAATTAATCAGATTGCCATTGAAGGACAAATTGAAAACTTAGGCTAAATGTCCCAGAACTGTTAATAAATGTAAATCTATCATTATGTTAGACCAATGAGGGAACGGTCGCAAAGTCGCCCATCAGATCCGCCCTTAATATTGTATTGGTTGCTAAAAAACGCTGAATATTTTTTATAATTCCTTACCGTTTTGATCATCCCTTTTTTCGCATTTTTTGCAACCGATCTTCCTGAGGTTCTAGTAATCTTCCTGAAATCCCCGCAGCCCTGGATTAAAGGCTTATAATCACTCATGGGCGGGTATAGACGCCCAAATTTCAAAATATCCACCCCAGAAAATTATGGTATATCCCAATATTGAACTTTTGGCATGTTTTTTGGCGATTTTTTGGACATTTGTCCCACCCAAACCACCAGAATTTGGTCGCCTCCAGTGTTTCCGTATAAATTGTCAGGCCTACTTCAAAACTTTTTGAGAAATTTTATAAAATCACCGGAACCATTCAGTGAAAATCTTGCGAGAAAATAGTAGCTAAGATGAAGGATCGCGAGCTTTGGATTCTGTCGAATCTAATGCAGACGAAATATGAATTTCGACTGTGTTTTGATACTTCAGTAGTGATTCGCTTCAAAATTTATGTAGATATTTAATTAATGATATTATTAATCTTATTTTATAAATATCTGTATTATTTATATATTTACGTGTGGCATCGGAAACCAGGCACGTAGCTCTGGGGGGATGGGGGGTCCGGACCCCCAGAAATTCCGAAAAAACCGGAAAAATAAGACTTTTTAAACGTTATTTTTGCCCTTTTTGGGCTTGGACCCCCCAAAATTGGTGTTGTTCTCCCCAAAATAGGACGTGCCAGCTACGTGCCTGTCGGAAACTGTTCATAATGTATAAATTTAAATAAAATATACAAAAAATACCCATGACGTAAAATAATGTAACGTAATGCATATTTCGCCCAAGTACGTGCCGCTGAGTAACATTACAGTATACTGTAATTTAAAGTCCATTCCTGAAAGCAAATAATCGTTTTTTTAGTGCGCAAAATATCTCTAATTAATTCTTTAATCGCTGCACGATAAATCCAGCTACCAATTATAGCGGCTTATTCGATGTTAAAGTGAATAAGCTCGTTTGTCTGAATTTTCGGCTAATTCCTGTCATAATTACTTGGAGTATATTGCGGTCGCAAAAATAGAACAACGGCGCTATTTTTTTTGAAAAAATATAAAAGTCATGTCGTACCGTAAGTGGGTGTGACGAAATTAGTAACATAGTCCCCCTAATCGCACGTACTAGCCTAAAAAATGGGTAAAAAACAACACAATCGTTACATTTGGAAATTAAAACCTAAAATGTAAATTGCCGGCTTCATAATTTGCGGAAACTAAAGCTGAAAGAATTGTTTGAAGTCGTAATACGTCGTGTGATGCAATTTTAGAAAAGCTGCTATTTATTCGTTGAAATTAATGGTTACGAGTAGACATGCACGTGGAGGGGGGTTCGGGTTCTAGACCCCCAGAATAAGAAGAGTGGAAAATTTTTTCAGAGAAACTGCGGCAAAATAAAGGCCGAAAACGGATAAAAATTGAAAAGTTTCTTCAAAAATGCTTCAAATTGATTAGAAACTGAATAATAACGTAGTTTTAACGCTATTTTAGTGCTTAAACCAGTTTTTTTTGATTATTTTGGCCCAAAAAAGCTCAATTTTTGACCCCCAGACCAGCTGAACCCTACTCCCAGATCGGTTATGCTGTGTATCTATGGTTACGAGCACATATGGGTATGGGATTGGGGACCCCAAGAACCTGAATGACCCTAAAAATCGATAAAACCCTTGAATCGAATTTTTGGTCATTTTGTTCAATTGAACCCCCCCCCTACTGTGAATTTAGCTGCTGCCCATATATGGTGACGAGCAGGCCTGTATCCAGGATTCATCCAAAAGGGGGCGGACCCAAAATAAATTGGTCTATGTCTCAGGAAATTAGTCAGGATAAGTCGCAAAAACCGCATATTCAATCTTTTCGACAAAATTTTTTTCTCACTAAAAATGCTATAAAAAGTGTCGTTTTTTGTAGCGCTTGAGTCAAAATTATGGAAAATACTTTTTATTTAGCGTGAAGCACCGAAAATTTGTAGATTTTACGTCGAGACAATTTTTCCATCTTTCCGTGCATTATCTTACCCTTCAAAATTTTTCTTCCGGCTAAGGGGGGGCGGCCACTCCCGCTCCCCTTAAATACGGCCCTGGTGACTAGTTTAAATGCAAGTATGGGCAGTCTGGGGAGTCAGTTTGTTCCGGGGTTGCCCAACGAGCTTCTTGGAGGTAAGTTTGCATTACGACTTGACATGAACGGTAAAACAGCCTAAAATTTCCATCATTGGTTGTTTCTAATCGATTTTAAGCATTTTTTCAAAAAAATCGATTTTTTGTCTTCTTTTGGCATTAAATTTGCATTATTTTCTCAGTAAGAATGTAAATAAATGATTTTTTTACATATACCACGGCCTTGGTAGACTTCCTATCTTTATAAAAGACTCGATTATTCTCGGCCAATTATAAATTAAAGAGTATGCTTGGCCAGGCGCTAATGGATATTTTTTACACCATTCCTTAAAAACTTCAGTAAATAAAGGACACGATATAAATATTTAAATGAATTGTTGAGAAAAACTTGATTAAATATGCTAATTTTTTATAGCTGATGACATCGATGACGCAGATCCAGTATCTGCTTTGCCATCGGCATTGTTTTTGGTTCACAAATGGTACACTTCGTCGCCTCACCTATGTAGAATGTTTCTACAGCTGTGTCGTCAGCGATATCAACTTATTCCCGGTGTTTGTCGCACCTTAAGGTAAATTTAATTTTAAAGTATTTTTTACCGATTTGCAAAAAATAGGAAAGGATTTGAGGGAGCATTGAATGGCCATTCTTGGAGTTTGGCCGGTTTGCTAGGGTCAACTGAAGTCAAAAAATCCGAGATTCTTCGTTTGATCGATCTGAAATGGGCTCACGTAGCGAAAAAAATAAAGTTTCGAATTATTGGTCATTTTGAGCACTTTTATGAAACACATCGACATTTCTAAGAGTATTAATTTTTTCTATTACTTTTGCCTTAATGTTTGGCAAAATTTTTTCTTTTTTCCTCTCCGGGGAAGTAGTCCCCAGAGAGATATACCCCAAAAACGCTGCTTATAAATAGAGGTATAGGTGGATGTGCTGCTTGTAAAACACTTGACTTTTAAATTTTACCGAGCTAGGATGGATTCAGTACGAGAAAACTTTCAGTTTTCTGGTGTTTTCTTCTATTTTGCATCTATTTTAAAAATTCGAATTTTTCAAGGTGCAAAGCCTGAAATAATATCTTAAGTGCGCACATGACCGTAATTTTGCCAAGAGAAAAATGCTGAAAATTTTGAATGCCATTTCACATCTGCTATTGTACAACAGAAAGTCGATGTTGACACAAAACAAGTATAGACGTCATGCGTGCACGGGCAGCCCCGAAAATTTTTAAAAAGTTACTTTTTGGCTTAAAAATCATGGGTACACGGTAAGAAGAAACACTGTCATTCGACGTTTCACATAGTACCAGTTCTTTCTGGAACATAAATACATGCGAAAAATTCGTAAAAATTTATAAAAAGATTGAGTAAATTGAACAAAATATAGTCAGAATCTTAGTAAACGTCGCGAAGCATCGGAAATCTCGCACTTTTAAGCCAAAATTTGCTAAAAACGTTTAAAACAGCACACTTTTCACGATCTTTCTTTCTCGAAAAATCGAGAATACCGCTTTATCGGCAGTCAGTTTGCGGAGTTCAACAGTCATTCTGGGGTCAAACCTCCCCCAGGAACACGTATGTTAGACACCTGAAGCAGTTTGATGCCGAATTGACTTATTCCGGCACAAATTTCGGTCGATGGTGGTATCCAAAATTTACTCTGCCGGGCTATCAATTGTTGACTTTTTGCTCTATATGGAAAAAAGACAAACAATGCGAGTTTCACACTTTTTTTAATCAAATTTTTAATTAAGAAAAGTATACTCTTCTACACAATCATGATTTTTTTGAGTGTACTCCGAAAGCTGTGCGCATATATGTAAGAGGGGGATCCTTCACCCAAAGTCGGACTTCCCCTTATACCCCCAAAGCTAGAAAATTTTTGACGCCGCTTCCCCCTCCTTGATTTTTGAAGGAAAACTAATTTTTCGGCAGATTTCAAGAGGCGTTTTTGGCCATTTTTGGCCGAAAATTGGTGGTCATTTACCCATCTTCCCTAAAATTGGCCGGGCCCCCTAAATTTCGAGCCGTCACATGTATGGCTGTGCGGTTTGCAAAGTAACTTGGAATAGATTGCGACTATTGGGGATCATCTTACCGGGAATAAATCGACTGATTTCAAACTTCTGGCGAAGAAGGTTTCACGAACTAAAATGGAAAAATATCAATTTTATTCGATAAAATCCTTAAAAAGCAGAGGCATTTATTATTGTATTCTTAATTTATTTTTTCTTCTTTATTATCCATTAATTGCTTTGTCAGCTTTTAATAATTTTTAACGTTATTTCTAATTTCTTTCCCTTTCTCTGCGATCGAATTTAACAAGATCAAAAACTTTTTAATTTGAATTTTAAAATTTGACTCGATCTGTTATAATTCTTAAAAATCGTCTTAACTGCACAGGTATTGGATCAAACTTTTCCCAGAGCATTTCGACAATGAATCTGAATTATGTCACGTCGTGGCTGACATTCGAAAAGAAGCGTTTCATTGCGGTTACGCCAAGCTTGCTGTTTTACTGGATACTACTAACATGTAATTAAAAATTATTTGCTTCATTAATTTTTCCAAATATTTATAGTTTCGAATTTTTTCGATTCTTAACCAGAATTAGGCAAATAAAACTAATCTCTACAGAGTAAATTTTATGCAGAAGTTATATACAGGGCCAACCGCAAGAGCTT
Source organism: Mermis nigrescens (assembly GCA_036768485.1). Taxonomy (NCBI): domain Eukaryota; kingdom Metazoa; phylum Nematoda; class Enoplea; order Mermithida; family Mermithidae; genus Mermis; species Mermis nigrescens. Next base: position 36,720 of record JAVLUZ010000641.1, on the reverse strand, counting down.
TAAATAAAAAAATAAAATTAAAAATACAAATGAATAAAAATAAAAAAATTGAAAAAAAATTTGGAAAATTTGTAAAAGGAAAACTCGCACAGAATTAGAGACTCAGTAGGAAATACATTTCAGTCTATTGATCATAAGTGCACGATATTCCCGGACTTGGGAGTAATAATAATAATAATAACAATAAGCATCTTGTCGCAGATCGTGGCTTGCAAATGATGAAGAATTTTCTGAAATTTTGTTTTTCATTCATTTTTGTCCGTAACTTTGTTACATTATTCATTCAAAATTCTATTTCTCATCCATTTAAAAAGTCAAAATAGGGTACGCTGTACAGTTTGGCATGAACCAACCTGGAGGGGTCACCCCGGTCCGAGGTCAACTCGATGGCTTTGACATGGCCTAATACATATTAAATGATATTCTAGCCCATAAAACTACACTGATTCTAAGATTATGGTCGATTCGAATCATTTTTGCAGTAAAATTCTAATTCTCATCCTTTTATGGTCGCTATTTTGCATTTTTTAAGGCGGAAAATTCCCCTGCTAGACTTCAGGGGCTGTATGCCCCCAACCCCAGCATGCATACGTGGTAAAAACAGAATACACATTCTCCGGGGTATCAAGGGATTAACCGCCGAAATGACCATAGAAATAGGCAAAAGTGCTGCTTCTGATTCTACTATTTTCAGATGCGCTTGGAAAGTAATATATTGTTTACGTGCTTTTCACTATTTTCCGGCTCAAAGGATCAACAGTCGATATTTCCAACCTAATAGTCAGTTTTGTCGACTACTTATCGATCAAGTCATCAAATAGCCGTTCTGTAAAGTCAATCTGTCCTTAGGGCTCGTCTGCAAAGCTTTTTTAGCTCACATTCCCTAAAAATTGGTGTAAACGTCAAAATGACGAAAAACCAATATAATGACCGTTTCTGATCGATTTCGAGCACTTTTGCGAAAATTTTTGATCTCTCGTCCATTTTTTATTATAATTTTGCCTTATTTTTCCTATAAAATGTTGTCTTTGGTCATTCTGGGGTTCTTGACCATAGATTCACAGCACGGTCGACCTAGTCAGCCGGTCTGGAGGTGGGCCAAGAATTGAGCTTTTTGGATCAATATGAGACCTCAAAAATTGGTATAAGCGCTAAAATAGCGTTAAAATTACGTCTGGGCAATTTTAAGCACTTTTAATGGAAAATGTTCAATCTTCGTCTATTTTTTGCCTTTATTTTGCCTCATTTTCTCTGAAAAAATTTCCCATTCTTTATTCTGTGGTATTACTAGACTTTCTGAACCCCCTTGCATGTCTGGTCTTGACCCCAGCCTCCCATTGAAGGTCGCATGTGTCAAGTGCGCAGGGTGCGTTTTTAAATTTGCTGTCTTTTTCTAACCAAGATAGTGTTACTTAATTAGCTGCTTTGAGACACGAACTACGGCAACTTCTTATATATTTATAACAAAAATATCTCGTTTTATCCTAAGATTATGCGCGATTTCAAGCAGTTCAATCAATCGAAATGCTAAAACATTACTGCTATACTTCGGACTACGATTTTCTAATCACACAATGCAGTTTTCTTACTCCTATTTTAAAACTTTGTGAGGAATAGTGGTCCTAGTCACAACGGACCTTTTGAACAATTTCCCCGCCACCGTATTTTGAGAGACGAAATAAAGATACAGTAATCAAATTCTAGGTATGAATGTAAACAACCTTTATTGACTTTATTTTGCAGGTGTAAAGACAAGAAGTCATAAGCTAGTTGTATGTAAAGTTCCGTTACTGCAGCTATTATGGATCGACTGAAATAACGGTGGCGGGGAAATTGTTCAAAAGGTCCGTCACAACTTGAAACAAAAACAAAACACCGAAATCCTTAGCTTTTCTGATAACAATATGGCAAAATTAGTGCATATCCACGCAACCGTACATATTAAAAAATTTTTGATTGCTAAGGCGGATGGTACGCGATACACGAGCAAAGGGGCGGATTTAGGAGGGGGGCGGGGGGCGGCCACCCCACATTGGCCTAAAATAGTGCGCAAAATTGAGCATTTTTGAGCGATTTTTAGCGATTTTTGTTTTAAAACGGCTAATTTTTCCGCTCAAGTCGGGTTCCGCCCCCCCTTATGGGTACCGCCTCCCCCTTAGGAAAATCCTAGATCCGCCACTGCACGAGCATTTAGGGTTCTTTGAGCTCAGACCTGTGCAACCTGGGTCTAGCCGTGCCAAATTGACTAGACACCCATAATTTCATTCTCGATCATCTTTCTCGTTTTTTTACAATTTGTCGTTTTTGCGCCCCTACAACGAATTTGAACTCCGGAAAAAACCAACGAGTTTTTTTGGCCACGCGAAATAACTGAATAATAACGTAAAGTTGTATCTCTGATTTTATAATTTTTATATTTTCTTACATTTTTTGACTATCATCTTGTTTTGCGTTAAAGCCCCTCTTACGCATGGATGCGGAACATTTCCGTCAGACACGTAGCCTCTCGGCAAATCTCCCTTTCGTTCGAGCAATGGACCCCCGACGACATAGCTATCAACCTGACTCATATTGAATACAAATTGCTCAGACGCATAACGGTGAGTTAATGTGATAATTATTAAAATTACTAATGCTTAATGTTTATCTGATTAATCGATCGACAATGATTTTCGGAGTAAACGATGACAACGTTGTACTCGCATGTACACTGACTCATAAACTCCATCCGTTTTGTGCATCTTTTGGTTTTTGACACCGACGCACAATGACAGGTTAATTCGAATTTTGACGAAATAATCGAAATAAAATTTTAGAAAATTGATTTTTAGGAAATATTTTTAACGATTTTTAGAAATGCGTCCGCTTCCGCTATCTTATAAAGATGCATATTAAAATGTTAAAGGTGTGTTACACGAATTTGTTAGGCACTGCGTTTTGGTAAGTTTCAGCTTAAGCTGCCTTGAATTTGTGACTATACTGCTGAGGTGCTCAGCAGTCCTGCTCATCGCGTAATTTATTTTACGTTTATTTTTCTGTCTTTTCTTGAACCATCGAAGCTTTGTACAGAAAAATCATGCAAAATTTTCGAGCTCGAGGCGACTTTTACTGATTGTGCCTGAAAAGTATTCGAAATACACTGATTTATGGTCTTTTTGTGGTCAGGTCAAACTTTTACGGCTGTGCTAAGACTTGTTTGGATCGTCATTGTTTACGTACAAAAAATTTTTCGGAACGAGAACAGTAAAAATGTCTAATGTTTTTGGTGTTCGGATAAGAAAATAATTATTGCACTGCGGTGAGCCTTGATTACGACCAAAGTTGATTTTATAAAGTCAAAAGCGTCAAAAGTTTGCAGTGGTTCGCGCCGATTCAGCATGCCTCTGCTATTCTCCTTTTTACAAAGTTCAGGCGCTGAGTTTAAAAATTTGAATCGGCCGAAATATTACGGCGCCTTATGCGAATTCATCGATGTATCTTTCTTTCTCTTAAAGCTCTAAACTGTTTTTTCAATCATTCTTCTTGTTAGAATTTCTGCTTGCATTAAATGCAAGACATACACGTGCGCAACGGAGTCAAAAAGGCTACCAAAGTTGTTTGCGCTCAATACTCGTAAGCACGCATGGGCGAGAGGAGTCTGGGGTATACGTCCTCCGCAGAATTTGAACCCCCCCCGCAGATTACTGTAGACCCCTATGATTCTATTTTTAGTTACATTTTTGATAATTTTTGGCGCTTTCACCTCCCTCCCCAGAATTTTCTTGCTGCCCATGTATGCTCGTAACTCGAAGCGGTTTTCTTTTATTTATCGTCGCGCTCTTCGGATATCGATCGATTCTAATTGCTCATCTTAATTGTGGTTAATCTCGTTGCAATTAGCAAATAATCGAGAGTTTTCTCAATATGTACTGCGTGAAATACGTTATAATAAAATAAGCTAGCGATCTAATGATAGTGCTCGTAGATAAATTAATAAACTTTCATCTTAAAATGGTACCTGCATTCGAAAGCGCCTCGTAATCAAGTGTTTACTCGAAGATCCTTGACGGATTACTGTAATCGACTCTCAAGCGAGCTTTTGCCTGTAATTCTTTTAGGTGCGTTTGTGCCATATCCCCGACATTTGTTTCCGTTATATTAATATCTAGCTTTTATTTTTTCTTCTTCTTTTTTGCTTTTGTCTTTTTTAATTCATTTTATTTATTATATTTATTTATTTACTCATTTATTATTTATTTATTTATATATTTATTTATTTAAAAAATTTTACTCGCAATTTCCTTTCTTTTTTGTCTCCTTTTCCTGTTTTCTTTCTTATCTATTTTGTCGTATTGATGAATTTTTATTGTTATTGTACAAATGGCAACGTACCCGTATCGATTAATAACGTGATCCTTTCTTCGTCTCAGTTCGCCGAATACAAAGAATACGCCAATAGCTGCCAGCTAAGGAGCGTGCCTACCCTGCAAAGAAGCATCGCCGTATTTAACGTACTCGTTTATTTATTTATTTATTTATTTATTTTTATTCATTTACTTACTTATTTTTAATTAATGCTTCTTTCCTCCCCCAAAAATTGACGTCATTGGATATTTTTGTGGCCAATTTCGCTCGCCTATTTCGGAGTGGCGCACTAAGGTCCATATAAAGAATTTACTATTCAAATAAGCAATGACGTCATTCCCGCTGGCATTTTCGAGCCGAAAGCGCAACCTGTGGCCATCCTCAATTACAAATGTTATCCCGTTGATAATTACGTGTTATTATTAAATAAAATGATAGCAAATGTCGTCGAATAATTTTTGATGCTAGGTTTATCCTAGCGGGATCAAAAAATAAGTCGGGGCCTTTCCGGAAGTTTTGCCCTTGGCACCGTATCGCACAGAATGATAATTAATTAAACTGTGTAATCCAGGGCTCAGCGCATTTTACAATATAAAAAAGAAATAAAAAGAAATAATAGAAAACAAACGATCTTTTCTACCTGTTTAATCCCTGCACAATTTGCTCTCCAATTTTTATTATATTTTCTGCCTTTTTTAAAGGAGGAAGTGGAATTAAGATTTCTCCTCCTACAGAATTAATTTTCAAAATAAAGTTTCCAAATGCAAATAACTCAGAAAATAAAGAAGAAAGGAAAAATCGGTGGAGTGAAATTACAGAAAAGATCCAAAATAAATATAAAACTTTACACAAGAACTTCAATCGAGCGCTATCACAATCAGCTAGGATAAAAGAGAATTATTATAATCCTAATCGGGATACAGAGCTGTGAAAATGAAGTAAAAGCCGGAATAGCAGTAAAATTACGTCGATTCGCCGACGATTTCAAGCGTTTTTATCAAAACTGTCGGTTTTTAATCGGTTTCCGGCTCTAACTTTGCCACATTTTCTGCTTAAGGTTTTTTCTTCTCTTTCTATAATCTAGGCTTCCGAATTTATCATGTGTTAAATTTTGTATGGAGAATTTTAAGATGAAAATTCATCAATTTTTAAAATTGATTTATCTAAATTCTTCGTCAATTTATCAATCGATATTATTCATCATCAGACTCGATTGTAACAAGCTAGTACCTAGATTGTTCCATAGGAAGTCCTACTTGAAGAAATACTGCGCAATATTTCTGCTTGGAATATCCACACAGTAGAACAGCATTTTTGGTTTTTTGTCGGCAAGATTTAATGATTGAGTCCATAAAAGTATATTTTTTCTGAAAAAAGCGATTTTTCGACTCTATGTATCCCGTCTATTCGGAATATTGGCAATTTATTGAATAATAATTATAATTAATTAGTTATAATTAATGAAATTATTTAAGATTATAAATATGGTTCGCTTCAGTTTTATTGACTGAAAATTATTCGACTTAAATTTATTTGAAAATTCACGCAATTGCAGAGTTTATCGCAATGGGTACAAAGCATGGTGCTCAATCGGCCGACGGCCAGAGATCGGGCTGATGTTATAGCCAAATTTATTCGTGTTTCAATGGTATGCGTATTGCAAAACATGTATAAACAGGATTTAGTTGTCTTCCGTCCAATTTTGATGGTCTACCTCACACATGGGCGTAAGAGGGGTTGGGGGTATGCACCCTGCCTCCCGGAAGGCCAAATACCCCATAAACCAAAATATCCCCTAACCCAGAATTCAATTTTTGAAATCGTTTTGTTTTCTTCGCAATTTCTTGATGCTAATGGATAGTGCTCGATGAGAAACGTTGAAAAATGACGTTTTTCCGCCATACCATTATATTCAAGACTATTTTTTGACCTTTACAAAATCTTGCACACCCTCCCCAGAATTTTGGTGCTGTTTATGTATGGTATACCCTGTATTTAGGATTTTTACCTCCAATTTTCTTCAAAACATGTTTTTTGGCCATTTGGCTATTTTTCGTTAAAACCTATTTCATCAGTTTTTAATCAAAAACAAGAATTATTTTCGTACAATGCGGTTGAAATGGTATTTTTTAAATTATTTTTTTGAATTTCAGAAGTGCGGTACAAGTCAAAATTTTTAGCTAGATATGCATGCATTTACAAAAAATATAGGGAATGAGGTGGAGAACAGAAATAAGTTCATAATGCAGAAATGCTCCTTGCGCAGTCGTAATTTATAGACAGGCATCTAGCGAAAAATTTAACTAAAAAGGCATTAAACTCAGCATGAATCGTCGTGAGCGGGGCCAGAATCGATGTTGAGAAATTTTAAATTTCAAATTATTCTAAAATTAATTTAATTTTAATTTTAATAGTCAAGAAAAGATAAAAAATTTATCTTAGGGGCAAAAAATCATTCCATGACGTTTGTCAGCAGACTAAAGACCTAAAAATTTGCGAAATAACGAAGGAAAGAGTGAGGATATCCTGGTTTCTTGAGGTTCAAACCTACAACCCTTCGCGCCAATATATGGTATGAATTAGGACTTAAAACCAAAAAATAGAAATATATGAACAACGTATGGGCGTAATCTAGAGAAGTTTTATTGAGGTTTTCATTTTTACCTTTAAAATTCAGCATTTTTAATATTTTTCCTTGAATACACGATTCTTTTAATGTATTAATTCTTCTTATTTTTCGATTATAAAGAAGTACAAACGTTCGCTTTCTTCGTTTGTTAACTGAAACGTAGTAAAATTTTAAGCGGCTAAAGAAATTGCAAAATTTCAATACTTTGATGGCTGTGGTCGGCGGATTGACACATTCTTCGTTGGCCAGGCTCACAAAAACCGCAATGTGCATGTCTTCGAATTCAAAACGGGTATGTTAAGCATCAGAAAGTTTTGTTTTCCCAAATGTAATCGAATTGTAAAATGAATCGGTTCATAGAATGAATAAGCGACATACATGCACACGGGAAGAGGTGAGAGATATTAACCCCCATATGTGTAATGGCTCGAAATTTAGGGTTGGGTTCCCCGGCCAATTTTTTGTGGGGGTAAATGACTTCCAATTTCTGACCAAAAATGCCAAAAAACAGCTAAAAATGGCCAAAAAACGCAAATTTCGCCAGAAATAGGGGTCAAAAATTATTTGATTTTGGGGTGGATGGGGATGACGATCAACACATATATAGCGAAAGAAACGAGAAACAAATTTTCATAGAAGCATAGTCTGGAACTTCAAAAACGCTTCTCTGCATATTAATCTAACAGTGCTCAGTACTTGATTTTCGGACACCATATTACGAGCGTCTAAAGACTGCACCCGTTGCATGTAAAAATATAGCTACCATTATAAATTTTTTGTTTTTTGGCATATTTCTTCCCAACAGTGATGTTTAAAGGTGTTTGATCCTTTATTCGTGTTTAGGCTTAGTGAGTGCGTAAAGAGAAGCCAGGATTAAAATAATGATTCGCTACTATTTTGTACAGCGGTGCAGTTTTTAGACACTCGTCACCATATCACGTACAGCTTGGGAATATTGGGGGTAAAAAGTCTAAAATTGCCCAAGAGTGGCATTTTGAGCTTCAAAAGAAGTGTTAAAAATGACATTGTCGAGTTTTTAAAGATGCTGTCCGTTTCTAGAACTTGAAAAGAGAAGAAAATTTGAAAAAAATTAAGTGGGAATAAAACTTATGCGTCCACCAAATGCTGTCCGAAAAACTAATCATATCAATTACGAAATAGGCTTAAGAAGAATCATTTTTCAAATTTTTTCAAAATCGAAAATACTGCGGGGCAGCAGCGTTTTGTGAGGGTCAGCAACTACTCTGAGGACTTTAACCTTCTAATAATTCGTGCAGCGAACATGACCAATTATGAAATCGGCTCAAAATTTTGAGTGGGAATAGTCGACCGATTTCACAGGCTAAATGATCTCCAATTTTTTGGTCAAAAATGACGAAAAGCACTCCAAAATTGGCCAAAAATGCGAATTTCGGCCGAGAACTTATTACAGAGCAATTACGTGCATTTTGGCAATATCCTATATTTCCTATTAGTCCAGCTGCATTTGTCACAGAGACATGGATTCAGCTCCTCATTTCAGAATCCTCATTGCATCTGAAGCATACATACACAAACTATATTTTATTTACAGGAGTTAAACGAATTAGCGGAATTATTGTCGGCCGGTGGGAATTTCAGCGAATATCGTAAAGCGCTGTCGCAATGTCGTTGCTTTAAAATTCCTATCATGTAACGACTTCCGCTAAAATTTAAATGTTAAATCAAAATTAAAATCAATTTTTACATGTTAAATTAAATGTTAAATTGAACTTTCCATCACTTACATTTTCCCATATTTGTTGATGCTGTAACACTGATTGAGATTAGTCAAAATTAAAATCAAAAATGTTATAATTATAATTATAATTATAATTATAATTATTATAATAATGATAATTATTATTATTATTAATATTACTATTATTATTATTATTATTATTATTATTATTATTATATTATTATTATTATTATTATTATTATTTTTATTATTATTATTATTATTATTATTATTATTATTATTATTATTTTATTATAATAATAATAATAATAATAATAATAATTAATAATATCATTATTATTATTATTATTATTATTATTATTATTATTATTATTAATATTATTATTATTATTATTATTATTATTATTATTATTATTATTATTATTATTATTATTATTATTATTATTATTATTATTATTATTATTATTATTATTATTATTATAATATTTATTATTACTATTATTATTATTATATTTAATATTACTATTATTATTATTATTATTAATATTATTATTATTATAATATTAATTACATATTAAGTCAGATATTCTAAATTTTCGATTACTTCAGCACATATCTCAGTTGTTCCTTTTAAACAGCGGTGTGCACTTGAAGGATCTCATATCGTTACACGCTGCTACGAGCGACTGTACTAGCGAAGGTTTGATAAATTGTCGAAAATTAGCTCAATTAGCATCGATTTTTACTCATTTGCTCATGGATGTCCAAAAAGCGCACACGTTTCCAGAGGCCAACACCGACTTGATACATACTTTGAAGGTTGGTTGATCTGCGATTCATCTAAATAATTTGATAACTGTTTTGCTTCAATTAATTTACTAAATTTGATTTATCCTAAGTTTAGGTCAATTTAGAGCAATTAAATTATTAATTTTACGCTAATTTTCTAGATTTACCCTCAAAGTTTTTCACTTTATATCTAGTATTACAAATCTGATTAATCTTACGTTAATCTTCTAGACAGAGTCTTTCAGCTTGTATACTTTTACTCATTAATCTTCTTGGGTAATGTGAATCAACGAAAAAACACGTGTTTTAAGCCATTCGTTTATTGGTTTGCGTCATTCGTCTTTTCGATTCATTAGCTTATAACACCGCACATGTATTCGTTTATTTTTATAATTAATTGAATCCATCGCTGTAATTATTTGATTTTTGATTAGTCGATGAGCAGCAATGGAATTGTGGGGGTTCTGATTGGACGGAAATCGCAAAAAATACCAAAAATTTTAAATTTGAAATTTTTCTGAGCTTTGGGGTTTTTCCGGAAAAAACAAAAACAAAGGAGCCAGCCGAGTAAAACTTTGCAACATAATGAAAAAACCTTTCACACTAGCGTTTTGATAGAAACAATAGATTTCAACAAAATATTTTAGAATCAGAATAAGGTTTAAAATGATAAAAGTGATATGGCAATTCTCAAAGCAGATTAATACCGCGTTTACCCAATAAAAAGGGTAGAGAACTCTTCTTAACAACTTACGGCCTGCTTTAGAGTGATTTTGTTTGGAAAATTTAGAAAAATCATTATTGAATTTATTTACAATTCAATTAATTTGTAGAAAATAAATTATAATATTGGACTAAAAATAATAGGATTGATAATTCTGAACCTTGATACAATAAGCAACAGTGTAAAGACTCTTTTATGACTACTATTTTTTCAGTGTAAATTGACAACAAAAATATTGCTGTAAAAAATGTAAACCAAAAAGTAAATGGCGGGGGGAAACTAAATGAAAGTTTAAAATTTTGCTGTCATGTCTAAGTCATAAATTATAATGTATAATTCATTATTTAAAAATAATTTACAATTTTACGATTTACAAATTTTGCGAGTTGCTATTTTTACAGCTTCCGATTTCGCAATTCACAATTTTGTAATTAACATTTAAATTTATAATTTTTACAATTTACAAATTTACAATTCTGTTCTGCGATATGCCTAACAGAGCCATAAGCTAAACATTCATTGAGCTGGATTTCAAAAAACGATAGTTATAATTAGTTTTTAAATTCAAGTCCGAATTGTACGGTGTGCCCGTTGAGCGAAGTAGCTCAAACTGGGCCCGGTTGTATTGCTCAGGCGTAAGCCAGGATTAAACCCGGACTTAAATGTTAAAAGACTCGGGGTAAGTCATAATTCTGACTTAAGCCGGCCCCAATATATTTCAGCTTAAACCAGGCTTAAAGCCAAAGTCAATGCTGAAATATTCGACAACGTAGCGAATGATGCCTACATTATGTCATGTGAAGTATTAGCCCGTCTTCAGCCGGAGAATATCGAAACCGGAAGCTGGAAATCAGAACGTGTGAGAAAACATTGCAAATTAAAATATATAGCACATGTTATATATTTTTGATGCTCCTGAAAAACTGGATAAAAAATATAATTACGACGACGTTCGCGGAACAATAAGAAAAAGAGTCGCAAGCTAAACATTATTAAAATTGCTCGTTATGTGATTAAAAAAAGCGAATGTCTCCTAATTTTTCTCGACAGTAACGCGTTAATAACGGTAATTCATCGACCCGTCGCAAATAAGGAACATTTAATTTACAGGTTTCTCTCGATATGCCCTACAATGACGACGAAATATACGCATTATCGCTGAAGCGAGAGCCTAGAACGTTGCTTCAAGTGGTAAAATAACATTTTCCAATATTTTCCTCATCCAGGAATATCTTTGTTGTTTACAAACAATGGTGCAAATCAGGAAATACGCGTATTATCGACGGACTTGCGTTATAGTAGAATGAAATGAGTGAAATAGAATAAAATGAATAAAATTAAAAATAAAACAAAGATAAAATAGAATAAAACAAAATGAAAAATAGAATAAAGTTAACTCGTGGTTTAGCTGAAGTGGAACTCGTTTTCGAGTTGAAGTTGTGAAATCTTGAAAAATGTGTTTAAACTAAACATCTGTTTAAATGATTACCTTTTTCTACGCTTTACACTCCGCGACACGTTGAGAAAAATTTCAACAAAGTTATGTTCTCGTTACCATTCGTCACGGTCGTACTTTTCATTCCTTGCTCACCACTTCGCATTAGGTTTATGATTGTTTTTCTTAGCAAAAGTGATTGTAAACTGTTTTTGATCAGTGTAAAACTGTTTTTCTTGAGTTTAAACCGATTTGATCGGTCGACTTCGGCCCTTCTTCGTTTCAATTTTTTCCTTTCCGTCTCATTCCTTCATTTTTTACTAAATCGTATTTTGCGAGTTTGGTAAGTAAAGAAATCACATAAACTTTTCTTTTGACGTAAGTAGCAAGCTGCCGCAATTTCATTTTATTTTACCGTTCTTATCGCCCATTTTGCTTCAGAGAAACATTTTCTTTCTCCTAGCTCTCTAAACTTTTGTAAAGCTCTTAGTCGTTGTTTGCTTTAAGTAGGCGAGTTTAGCTTCTTAAAGTGTTTGGTTTCATTATAACAAGAAGCTGTCACTTTCGTGCTGACTAACTAACGTAAATATAATAGGATTAATGTGCACCATTTACATAAATTTCGCTACAAATGACAAATTATTGAAACAAAATTATAAAATTTGGACAAAATTCGATTAAACTTTGGACTTTGCTTTCGTCAACAGGTTTATTATTAACACACGTTAACAATTTTTTGTAACTTTCTTTCCAATAATTTCATATATAAACCTAACGAGTGCTATCTTTTGTAATTGAAAATCAGATAATAAATAAAATAAAATTATATATGATAAAAATTATATAGAGCTAAGTAATTGAATAGAAAATAATAATAAAGTAATGGATAAAAATAAATAAATAGAATGAAAATAATGAAATGAAATGATTATTAAAAATAAAATAAAAACAATCAAATAAACAAAGAAATAAATCGAATCATCGCGTCAACGACAACGATCATTTCGGATGTTTTAATCGTTTATTGTACTCTTCCTCGTTGACGATAATAAGTGAGCCCCTTGGCAATAAGTATAAATCGTCCAAAAAGTTCCTTATGGTCGTCTCGTTAACGAAACTTAAATTTGGTAGTCCTTTTCTTTTTCTTCTTTCGGTGGAAATGTTGCCAAATCTCTACCCTTTCACTAACGTCAACATGAACGTTTATCCTAGATTATTATTTTATTTTATCGTTTATTATTATCTTTTTTGTATATCTTTTATAAATATTACAATTTGTCGTTTAATTAACGGAAGAAACTGTCGGTGCATAATCGACCCACATATTTTTGCATGAATTAATTTAACGCAATGAATTGATGTAAATTTATCGTAATACAAAACAGGAAATTGTATACATCGGCCAAGGTTGGAAAGTTACAAAAACTCGCGCGAGCAAATTTTTGACAAATAACTGCGTTTTAGGCGTTTCCTTAGATTATAATTCAAATTTAAATTTGAGAAATCAGTCGATATTCTAGGCTTCAATGTCAAGGCCAGTCGTTTTTGCTGATTGGGCTATCGGTGTCGGCACAAGCGTCGATCCGCAAATTCTGAAGAAACACGTTACGGCAATGGTGGAAGTAATTATTTAAAGAACAATAATTAGAACTCAATACTAATCATTTAATCTGCTTGATATCAGTTAATCGCTCTAGAATCGCTTACGACCATAGGTGGGTGGCACCGAAATTCTTGGAGTGGGGGTGCAAGATGTTCCAAAGATCAAAAATGGCCCTCAAAATGGTAGCGTTGCGAAAAAACACCATTTTTCAACGTTTCTCTTCGAGCACTATCCATTGGCATCAAAAAATTGCGAAAAAAACAAAAAAATTCAAATTGGTAAAACTCCTGAAAATTAATGATTAACCACTTGGAAATTATTGAGTAAATTTCTTATTAATTTATCCAATACGAAGGATGGCCCGGCCCGCCAAATTAATGAGCAAATGTAAAAAAAGCAAGCATTTTTATGAGCAAATATTGAACGAAAAGTTATGAAGTCTCTTTTTGGTTTACACTTCTGTCAGCACATTTTTTGGAAGGCTGCATCGGAGAAAAGAGGATAACTATTGGTACCAACAGAAGATAAAATGTTGAAAAAGTGAAAAAGCATAAAAAAACTAAAATGTTTATCAATGTTAAAATAGCCATAAAAGCGACTTTACTAAATTGTTTTTTATTTTTAGGTTCATATTGCAAATTTTAATACTTATTTTGATTCATTTTTGTTAATTTTCGTCATGTTACACTTTAATTTCATTGACATTGTATAAAAAAGCTGGGTTTCCAGAGATTTGTTGCATGTAACGAATTTAGGGAGCAGAACAAAAATTATGCCGAAGACTTATTGTATTCTTTTTTGACCCGTTTCGGCCTTTTTTTAAATAACGACTATTTTCGGAATTTATTAAGAAATTCAAGATAAGTTTTTGAAATTTATATAATTTCATTTCAAGACCCCGTATTACAATATCAGGGAATTGATTGCATTCTTCTTCTAATCAATTCATTAGATTTCTATTTTGTGCTTACATGCAAATTTCGTCGTGGTTTAGACCGTTTTCAAACACTACGACGACGATAAGGATGGTTTTATATCGCAACGAGAATTTGAATCAATTGCTGGAAATTTCCCTTTTATAGACTCATTTAGCGTTATTGATTCAGACAGGTGAATACGTCATCAATTTTTATTGTCGATAATATCAAATTTTCAATTAAGTCGTATTTTATCTGTTCATCATTGTTATTCTTCTTGAACGCTAGAGTTTTTTAAATTTTACTCATCTTTTGACTTAGTTATATAGGTTTTGATCGAAAAATTTTAAAATTGAAAAAATAAAATGGGCTTTGTGTTTGAACGGAGAAACAGAAGTTCGGTTCGTAGAAAAATTAGTTAGGTGAAAATTCGCGTCGATTCGTATGAGGATTTTCGCTAATATTTGTTGTAATGTTTTTGTGCTAAAATGATTTTTTAATAATTGTCATTTAAAATTTTTGTTGCTTATTTTGTTACTTTATTCTTGTTGCTTTGTTATTTTTTGACTCGTTTAAGAATTTGCAAAAAGCTTTACAGAGAAAAGTTAAATCGATTTTTATCGATCGATTTTTGGCCACTTATATTCGGCTCGATCGAGCTTACTTTTTTGACTAAACTGCTGCTATCTTTTCGAGAATTAAAATTAAAAATCCCCACAATTGTTACATTTCGTCGAAATTAAATTTTTATAGCAATCGTTTTTTAATTGGCCGCATGCTCTCAAAGTTAAATCATTTTTGTGCGTGAACGGTGGCGACCTTTCACAAATTTAGCGTTGCATCATATTTTTTACGTATTTATATTTTTAAAGTTTTTAAAATATTTTTGGATTTCTTTAAAAATTGTAATATATTTTTTCACTAAAGCATACGCACACGTACACCATAACTTTTATTGTGTCGAGCCGTCATTTTTAACTTATTTTTCAGATTATAGGTTCTCAAAGTATTTTTGAAATTATCAAACGCTTGTTCTATTTTTATTTAATTTATGCCGATTTAAGCTTCGAGTCTATCAGAAAAAATTGCTGATTTATATACTCAGAATAAAGTTCAGGCTAATTTTTTATTGTACAAAAACTAATCAATAAAAATGACAGTAAAAAATATTGAACCTTTATGGCAATTATTAATCAATCGTAGGTTTCTGCTCCGTTACCTCCTTGCTTTCGTTCAATGAGCTTTGGGCACTATAGTGGATTGGGTGAGACCCTCATAGTCATACATGAACAGCATGAAAATTCTGGGGGGTCAGCCCCGAAACATTTTCAAAAAGTGCCTTTTTCTTTTTTGAGCTTAAAAAATTCCAAGGGTACACGTAAAAAACAGTTTTTTTCGACGTTTTAGACGGAACTTCTTTCTAGAACATAAAAACTTAAAAATTTCCGGAAAAGCGCTTTTTCTACTTCAATCCGAAAATTTGCGTGGACGCTGAGGACCTAGGGCTAGATCCTATGAGAAAAAATGAAAAAATAATCGAGTAAATTGAACAAAAAGGTCAAAAAATGATCAAATGACGCGAGCGCCGAAAAATTGTCACTTTTGACCTAAAATCGCTTACCTATAATATACCTGGGTACCCCCAACACACGTCCACCCCCTAAAGCTATAATGGGACACATTTAGGAGATGCGGCTTTTTTAATCGATAGATAATTAAAAGAGATTATGCGATATTTTTTCCCCTTTAGTTTACACTCAATACCCGGTTTGTAATGAGCGTGTAAAGTTTTGGCGTAACGTTATAACATATACGAACCTGTGACGGTTTTATTGGAGAGCATGTAGACAACGCAGCATAAATGCCTGATAATTTGATTGTACAGAATTGTAGAGGATGAAATTCTTTAGATGAAAATATTTTTGTTGTTTTCAAATTTCGCATTAGTTCTCGAGAGGGCTGTAAAGTGTGTAAAAATCTGGGCGTGTAAAGACAGATTTTGGTTGCGTTCCTGCCTTCTTTATGTCTGCCAACAACTCACGTTAAGGGGATACTTTCTGCTGAGTAGCAAACGTTTTTCAACTCAATGCGGCGTTAGATTCAGGGGTTTAAAGTTTACAACGTTGCGGAGTGTAAAAAAAGGTTTTATCTCTAATTTCTCCACCAACCTCTCCGCTTATATGTCGGGACAAGTTGAATAAAATACAAATAAAGTACGTTCTATGGGTTACACATCGCAGCAAATTGCGTTTAGAAAACTCAGTATTGACTTATTTCTGTAGGTGGAAAAGTTCGAAATATGGTGTGTAAAATGGGCGGAAAAATACGTTTTTTCCCATTTTGATTAGTAAATTTCTCAAACATTTTGCGGAATAGAAGTTTTGCATATACAAACGTACTACGGTTTAAATGCTACAAACTGGCCGGAACCGAATTTCTTTACACTCAATAAGGAATAAGCTTCAGATTTTTAAAATTTACATTCTGCCGGTTCACGAAATAATACGTTTTTTACCTTTTTTTACTTTGTCAACTCCGCCGGTTATAAACGAAGAAGCGCAAAGTTTACTAAAAATAAAGTACAGCTCAGAGATTACACATCACACTTAGACACATTCCTTTAAACTCAATACTGCGTTAGGTGAATTCAACCAACTTCTCCGTTTATGAATTGGGTTGTGCGGACTATTCTGCAAATGAAGTACGTGTCAGCGGTTATGAAGCAAACCTGGTCATAATTTTCTACACTCAATATTGGGTTATTTTTGGAGGTGTTAAGTACTAACTTTGCGATAAAAAACGCTAAGTTCCTTGTGTATGAATTATTATGTCCGCATTTATGTAAAAAATAAACGTCTTAAGGGTTACATATCATATTAGGAGGCACTTCTTTACACTTAATATTGAGTTACTTCTGGGGTGTAAAGTTTTAATTCTGGGTGAAAAACACGTTACTGCATCGGTTTTGTTCATGATATACCGTTATGAGTAGGGGCATGATCTCAACCCTGAGAACACTAACTCTAAAACGTGGCGTAACCCAACATGAAAATTATATTATTACGATTATTATATATTGGCCACTAACAGGCGTGACAGACTGTTCTTGTGTTCAAGTTTTTCATTCTGCCTTAATTTATTGATCGATTCACTCAAATCATTCTAATTAAAATAGGGTAAAATAGAAAAATGCTCCGATGGAACAAAAAGGACAAATATACTTGGAATAGCGTATTATTAAGGACATAAATGGAGGGGACTGGGAAAAAGTGGACTATGCGCGCAAAAATCATCAGAATCTGCTAAAAATCAGATTTCTCTAAGCAACACAAAAATCGAAGTATATTCTGCGGCCTCTAAAAACAGAAGGTGTCCTCTCAAAAGATTATTTACTAGTAGATCAGATTCGCATTTTCAAGACAATATGTAATCAATATTCAGTTGAGGCTCAATTGAAGATGATTTTCGATATTCGCATGATGCGTTTTTTATGGCCTCACACTTTTGCTTGTTATGCTAGTACGATGAGAGGATGTAGGTTCATTTTCTCCTGCTTCGGCATTCTACGATGAGCTATTGAAATTTCCGGTTTATCATTATGCACTACTGCATTTATTTGCATGGTTATATCGCTTACTCTTCTTGCGCTTTGTCCTAAATCCTTTGGTGCGAACCTCTTTGCACTTGTTTAGTGCCTTAGCGCACTTGTATGTCATCACACATGAGCGTGGGTGGTCTGGGGGTATTTAAACACCCCACAGAAGTTGAAAAACCCCCCGCAGATTACTGTAGATCGCAGAATTCGATTTTCAGTAACATTTTGGCAATTTTAAACGATTTTTAGCGATTTCAACTCTCCTTCCCAGAATTTTTTAACTGCCAATGTATGTATGCCATTGGAAGAGAGGTTTTTCGGACTTACTCTTAGTTAAGGTTTGTAAACACAATGATTTGTCGTTTTCTTTAATTTAGGTTGATTAGTTATTTTAAAGAATAAACTGTTGTGTACTTCGATTTTTGTGTTGCATAGAGAAATCTGATTTTTAGCAGATTCTGATGATTTTTTTGCGCGCATAGGTGACTTTTCCCTAGTCCCCTCCTTTTTATGTACGCTATTCCTAATATATTTGTCCTTTTTGGTCCATCGGAGCATTTTTCTTTGCTAGTAATACACTTCCCGCAGATCTCTTAAATTTTGAATTTTTCTTCATTTTGTCGAGATTTTTGGAAGCCAAT
Source organism: Mermis nigrescens (assembly GCA_036768485.1). Taxonomy (NCBI): domain Eukaryota; kingdom Metazoa; phylum Nematoda; class Enoplea; order Mermithida; family Mermithidae; genus Mermis; species Mermis nigrescens. Next base: position 18,323 of record JAVLUZ010000641.1, on the reverse strand, counting down.
GGATAGATCTCGATGAAAAACGTCGAAAAATGATGTCTTTTGTCTTCTGACGTCAATTTTTCGGTGCGTTTTAGACCTAAGAATGTTCTACCCTTTGCCTATCTTTTAGACTTTAATAGCTGCCCTTGTAAGATCGCAAGTCTTACATTTTGAGTAATTTGTTTTGTAACCTTTGCCTGATTTATATCGTGTTAGCATAAAAATTTGAATGTGATTCTCGATTCACTTTGTAATTTTCATATTCTTGTACTATCTGAAATTTAAATTACAGCAATTTAATTCATTTTTTATTTATTCGATTAGCGATGGCAGAATTAGCAAAGAAGACCTTTTGCAGTATTTCGTGCGTCTTAACCGATCTACCAAGGCCAACTGTGCTCACCATTTTAGAGAAACTACTTTCTTAACGCCATCTTTCTGCTGCCATTGTAAGAAAATGGTAAGATATTATTTATTATTATTATTATTATTATTATTATTATTATTATTATTATTATTATTATTATTATTATTATTATTATTATTATTATTATTATTATTATTATTATTATTATTATTATTATTATTATTATTATTATTTTTATTATAATAATAATAATTATTATTATTATTATTATTTTATTTATAATAATAATAATTATTATTATTATTATTATTTATATAGTCGTTATTCTAATTCTTAATCTGCATTTTGATTATTTTACGTGTATTATTTCGAAAAAATATCAATTTATATTTTTGAATAAATTTTCTCATTCCCAGTAAGTATATAGTCTGAATTCGTGTGCAACGTAAAACATTCCGGTGGGATCTTCTGAAAGCAAGCCTGATCAACCCAGAAATTCATGCATGTAACGGCTCGAAATTTCGGTTGGGCGGTCCCCGGCCATTATAACGGAGGGCGTTAATTGACTTTAATTTTTGGCTAAAATGGCCAAAAAAACGCCTAGAAACGGCCAACAAGTGAAATTTTTATAAAAATGGGGAGGGGTCAAAAATTTTCTGGTTTTGAGGGATGGGGGACGACCAACTTTGGCTGGAAGATCCCCCATCCCGCTTGTAAAACGTTTGCTAAATTAAATTAAAAAATTGTTTCGCTGTTTTCTCAAGACTCGTTGACGACAGAAATCGATAAAAAACGTCGAAAAATGGTGCTCTTCCCGCCCCTTACTGTAATTTTTAAAGCCTTTTTTCGACTTTCCCAAAATTTTCGGACCCCCGAATTTTGGGCCTCACCCGTGTACGGACTTTATCTGTACCTCTAAAGCCCCTTCTCGTCCTAGTTGTGGGGCCTCCTACGGCAAGGCATGAAGTGCCAGGATTGCGGGCTGCCCGTGCACCGATCGTGCAAAGACGCCGTCACGACCGACTGCTCGACTCGACGGCGTCACGCGCTCAACCGGACGTCGTCTTTAGTCGTCAAAACGTCGTCGGCGGCGGCGTCGCCCGACGATGCGTCGCTGCCGCCGTCGTCGTCGGGCGACAAAGCGAACTCCGTTGCTGCCTCCGTCGGCAACGGACAGTCGTCGTCGAAGCCGGTCGTCAGCGGCGCTAACCCCGCGGCGCATAGCCCAACCACGCCTTTGGGCATTCGAAAGGTGAACAGCATGCATGATCCCGGAGGGGATTGGGAAGGACTTCCCTACAGTGACGGATTCAGGATTTTCAGACGGGGTTGCGGAATCGGAACCCCAAATTTTTCTAAAAGTGTCGAAAATTGTTAAAAAAATTCGTCCATTATGCGTTGAGTAGGAGATTTTTAGCTGTCTTTTGATTAACAAAACCATTCTTGACTCGAAAAAAACTTCGCATAAAATTTTCGACAAAAAAGGATCAAAATTAGTGCAAGAATCGGCATAAATCACCGAAAAATACTCTAAAAATCAATGAAAAAGCTACTGAAAAATCCTTGTGCTCTATATCTACTCTCCTGACGTCAAAATAGAGTTTCTAGAGCGCTAAGAAAATCAGTTCATGTTATTAATGAGTAATACCCGGCGCGAAGCGCCGGAAAAAATCCGAAAATTCGTCATAAAAAATGATTAAAATAAAATCATAAAAATACGCATTATTATCTATTGCGTACCCCGTCCTCCTTTAAATCCGCGCCTATCATTCCGAAATTGCTCAACCCGCTCCCCCTCAATTTTTACCCTTCCCCCAGAATATTTTGTTTCCTATAAAAATCGTTTGAGCGATTTAGCGATTTTTGGCTCAAAAATGTCTTCGGCGCTTGCGGCTCTTTTTTGCCTATATTTTGTGCAATTTATTCAGAGTTTTTAATATTTTTTCTAAGTTTTCTTATGTTTTCACTTTTTAGAAGGATAAAGCAAGCATCGTCAGAAACGCCGAAAAACTCATGTATCCCCGTGCTTGGCTGGGTTTCACCGCCGTAAACTTTAAGTTTATCGCCCCGAGTCTTTCGTTTTCGCCCAGAATTTTCGATTTTCCATGAAAATCATGAAAAAGTCTTATGGTTAGCGTTTTTAGCGATATTTTGGCTCAAACGTGTCAACTTTTTAGCGGTTCGCTCGCATCATACTCATTTTTGACTGTATGCATATATTTCAGCTTACTCGAATTTCTTGATGTCTATACATATTCGTTTTCTATTTTTTATTTTAGAACAGGCACGTAGCTATGGGGGCATATGTGGGACTAGCCATCTAAAATGTTGAAAGTACGAGTATTCTTGTAAGGGTCCCATAAAGGAAAAAATTGAAAATTCTTGAGGCGTATTAGAAAGACCGTTAGACATAGATTTTAGCATGCTTTTGTGCTGATAGGCCCAATTTGTTGGGATATTTGACATGAAAATTTTAGTCACCCCCAAATCCACAAGACCCGCTACGTTCCTGGATTAGGAAAGCAAAAGTCATTGGAAACGCAGAAATTTGTGTTTTAACGCATATCCTCGTTTTAAGCCCGGAAAACATGTTAGAAAAGTTTTTGGTCTGATTTTCGTCTCCTAACAACTAATGTGGTGCGTGTATGGCGAAAAGGCCGACAATTTTCTAGCTTTTTCCTTTAAAATGATATTGAATTGTTTCAAATATGAAATTTTCGCTCGAGAAACCTTGTTTGGAGCTAAGGAGTGAAAAAAATGTGGAATAATATGCTGAGGGATGCCTAAACATTTTCAAAAATATGCGTACACATTCACCACTTCGTCAACTATGTTTGGCCCACAAGGAGGTTGCCCTTGTGATTCTCTAAATCCGTTCTTATGTTCAAATAGGTGCTTGTTTGGCCTTTTGGGCTAGGAGTTTTGGTTTTAAGTATATACGTTTTTTCTAGCTTTCGACAGAGGCCTAAGAACTTGTATGAATGCTGAAATAACTTGAAAATTTTGTCAATCCACAACTTCTGATCAAATTTAATTACTTTCGTAAGGAAAAGTTTGAATTTTTATAAATTTTTTCAAATTCATTTTGACGTTGAGTCAATCCTTTAAGTGTTTTAATTTTTGATTTCGGTTAATTTTCAATTTTTCAATTTTTTTTTCTGTTTTTCGCTAGGTTTTGTCAGGTTTCAGTGGATGTGATCCCAACTTCCCAAATCCATGCGTGCGTGTGTGGTCAAAGTGAACAAATTTTACCAATTTTTTCTAAATTAAAAATTTTCTGAATCCAATTTTACCGCGTTTAACCAATTTTTTTCTGCTAAGTTTTGGAGCGGTGGCTCTGTATTTCGTCGACCATTCCTCCAGTCTGGATCTCAACTGCCCTCAACGTCAACTCCGATGAGCTCGGACACCGAAAGGTCAAGAATCATCAGATGCCAACGAATGGTCAGCAGCTCGGGCGCGGTCAGTAGCCCTCCGCTTTCTAGTCTCAATAGCCGTGGCAAATGGGGAACGTCGTTTAAATCTAGAAAACAACGCTTTTGGTCAGAACAAGCCGAGGGGCATCAACTGTGAGTCTTTAGTTTTTTATTTTATATTTTTTTCATTCATTTTAATCCTTGCAAATTTTAGTTTGTTTTTTCAAATTTTAATCCGACTTTTGGTAGTTTGAGGTACTTGGTTATGTTTTTTCTTTTTTTGTAAGGATTCAAATCAACTTTTTTCTTTATTCTTTCTTTTTTGGGTTTTTTCGCTCGATTTTTCTACGTTTATATTTGTTTAACCTACAATTTAATATTTTTAAAATTTCAATTTACACAGTATTATTAAAAAATTATCAAATAATACATTGAGGTTTAATACATCTAGTCCGAACGCCATCACGATAAACTGAGTAATTAATGAAATGAACAAGGTGGTCAAAAAAACCGGTTCAAGAACTCTCCTTCATAAAATTCGTTATGCTGTTCGATCCAGATTGATATATTTCAAATATTCGGTAGAAAAAATTCGATTTTGCGAGTGCTGCGAGGAGGTTTTGTGATCCTATATATTTTTGGAACGGGGTTTAGGGGTTTTCGATCCGCTCCCAAAATGGCTGCTGACCTCCTGCGAAATGCCTGCGTACCCCAGCATTGTCCATTTTACGAGAAAATCTTAAGAAAATGTGCTATTTGAAATGTTTTTAGCTAAATTTTGGTCCAGAATTGTCAAATTTTTAAAACTTCGCGCCATATACCCGTTTTTTGGTTATATTTTTGTTCAATTTATTCAATTTCTTTAAAATTTGTCAGAATTCATTTTAATTATGTATTTATCTTCTAGAATGGAAGAGCATCACTTTGACCCTTAATTACTTTTAACCCTCCGTTCACCATCATGTTTTTTGCAGTCGAAGTGCACCATCATGGCATAAACTCCTAGTGCATATTAAGCTATGCCATCTTAACATTCTCTGACAGCTATTACTTTCATATAGTGCAATTTTTCATGCTCTTTCTGAATATGTATCTTATTTTCTGTGAAAATCATTTCTGAAAGAGGTATAATTAAAAACTATCACAATGCATAAGAATAGGCACCTGTTGGACATTATGCAAAACAAGAAAAAGTAGATTTCTGTTGTGTTAAACACATCCAGGGGATGCATTTAAAGAGCTGGAAAGGAATAAACCACTAAATTTTCTTATTAGAACCTTATTTTCCCATCTTGAGTGTTTGTGATATCACTGTTAATAGGCCAAAAAATGCCTATTTCTTACTACTCTATAACTGCTCTTCGAGCTAAACCATTAAAAACGATGTAACTGAAACCAAGACGAGGCTAGACAAAGTTTTGGACACATGGATAAGGTAGAACAGAAAAGAATGCCACGGAAGTGATTCATTATGCCTCCGGCAAAGGACACGGTAAACGGAGGTTTAAGCCTGAAAAGGGACCCCTTAAAATTCCCATGCTATGCATTTGTGAGTATAACACCCTATGAAACTTCTGTCCGTAATTGAACAATGCACCGGGTTACTCTAACTGTAACTAGGCTTTGCAGACATATCGATGCGGTCATCGTGTCTTCAATTGCAATGAGGAAAAGCTTTCCGGTGTGTGAACTGTAAGCAGTTTAAGTTTGGCAGCCATGTACATGGATTTTAGATTTAAGATTTTATCTTAGTTTTATTTTATTTTGTTAATTTTATTTAATTTCATTTTAGCCTGTTTGCACCTTTTGAAAAATCTGTGCTTGCATGCTCAATTATGCGTTACATAATGGCAACGCGATTAAAACTACGTTATTACACACTTTCTGGTCAGTCAAGAGAATTTTGGAGAAAATTTTAAATTTTTATCCATTTTCGGCCTTCATTTTGCCTCATTTTCCCTAAAACAATTTCCCATTTTTCCATTACGGGGTTTTCGACCCTCTAATTGCCCACGTGCATGTCTGGTGGTTACTTTGACCTATTAGGTGCAAAAACTGCGAAATATCTTCAAAAGGGTGGGCAAACTGATAAGAAACCGAACAAACTTCTGGGGTTTAAGCAATACCAAAGTAGGGTGTGAACAATTCGCTGTGCGTTCGAACCGCTGGCAAATGGCCAAAATTTTTTGCAGGATTTATACAAGGACGTTTTTATCTATCTAATGAAAGTGGACTTAAAATTTTATATCCGTATTCGTCGTAGTTATGACCAGACATGCACTTAGTGATGGTGTTCCTGACCAGAAAGCAAGTGGGAGGTTGGGGGTACTAACTCCCCACCCGGAATGAAAAAATGGAAAATTTTGTGGGAAAATGAGGCAAAATAAAGGCCAAAAACGGATGGAAATATAAAATTTCCTTCAAAAGTGCTTTAAATTGAACAGAAACTGTCTAATGATGTAGTTATAACGCTATTTTAGCGCTTATACCACTTTATGAGGTCATTTTGGCTAAAAAAGCTCAATTTTTGTCCCCCTTTTCAGACCGGCTGACCCCTCCTAGATCGGCCATGCTGTGCATATGACCAGTAACATTGAGGTGTAGCCTTTTTGGCCTACCCTGTGTTTATGTTCTATTATGTATTATCTATTTATTATTTGGAATTTATCATATTCTTATGTTTTGCGATAGATCATCAAGTCCGGGGTCTGAGCACGTCGCGTCGTTGGCTAGCGAGGAAGTTTTCGATATTGAGGAGGTTTCGGAGACAAGGGCGGAAAATTCGTCCGAATCCTGAACTTTTTTCTTTGTTCTCGTTCGATGAGACTCAGCTGCTTTGCTTTTGTTCACTTCACTCTAAACTTGTCGATTCCGATCCAGTTTATTGAACTCAAATTATTGAAATTTTATTCTATGTTGTGTTTTACTGAGAAATCGGATGAATAGTCTTTATTTTTGCTTGCGTAGATTCCGAAGTCGGGTTTCTTTGACCATCAGAAAGTGAATTTGTTGAAAAATAAATAAAACTGCATTTCTCTCTTTGTTTATTACTTACGTTGTAAGTGGTAATTTAAGATTCCCTTTCACTATTTACAAATAAAAATCTTATTTTGAACTTATTCCGCACGGAATAAGTTCGTCGTACATAGATGCGCAAGGTCAGGTTGGCCAAGGAGGGGTAAAATCAAGATTTTGCGGTCAGGGAGGGGTAAAATTTGAAATTTTTACTATAATAAATTAAGTTTGTGGCTATTTGTACGTCAAGATCGCTTGAAAATACAATATTTTTGGCTTAAATCGCTCGACAGTATCTAATTTTTAGCCCTTTAGCGGGGGGGTAATACCACCTCCCACCCCTTCCCGTGTGCATGTATGTCGTCGAATCAATAATCGCAAATACTTGATTAATTTAATTACGAGTAAGATCTATACGTAGGTCTTCTGTAAATCATTGTAACTTAAATTTTTGTAATTGATCGGCAAGGTAGCTTAAAGCCATAACCATGCATGGGCAGCGCCTCCATTCTATGGGTCTGGGCTTAGGGTATTATAAAATGTTAAAATGTCGAGAAAGTGCCTGATTGGCAAAAAATGCTATTTTTTGACGCGTTCCATTGAGCTCATTGGCATCGAGAAATCGCGTAAAAACGGATAAAACATTAAAAATCAATAAAGCTTTGAAAATTCAATTCTGAGGGTCTTTTGAATTCCTCTAGAATCTTTTTGGATTCTCTTTAGGGTTCAGCAGGCACATACGTGATCCTAAACACAATGGAGTGGGTTAATTTTTATGCCCCAAAATCCGAACACCTTTTCCTCAATAGATCGGTAGATCTCCCAGAATTGGATATTCGTCGAGCATTTTACGATTTCGCTTTATGAGACCCCAGAATTTGGTCGCTGCCAATGTATGGTCTTAACCCCTTAATACTCAAGTTATCGTCGTTCGTAAGTCCTAAATCAATCTCTAAATCTTATACAGATTCCCAAAATTTAGGCACTGCCTATTAAGGGACACAAAACTTCCTTTTTTGATTAAATACATAAAAAAGCATGAAAAAAGCATAAAAGATGCGGTTCTTCGTCAGAAAGTCAAGGGAGCTAAAAGTCTCAACTTTTGCAGGTTGGAGGGGGAACTTAGGTTTGGGTAGGTTTCTCATACTCACATATTTAAGGCTCGAAATATTGGGAGGGTTTCAGGGGCGAATTTAATGGGGTGCGGGAGGGGCGGCCGCCCCACGCCCCCATTGGCCAAAAATATTTGGCGAGATTAAGAATGGATATGTGATTTGGAATTATTTTCGGCCGTCAGTGATCATAATTTCTCGAATTTTCCCGGCACTTCGCGCCGGACAATACCTACTAATGACATTTATTTACTTTCTTTCCGACCTAGAAGCCATTTTTTGCTCATGGAAATAGCCTCCAAAACAATTTCAAGAGCAGAAACAGCCATTACAGCATAGTCTTTTTCTATTTTTGAGCATAATTTTAAAAAAATTTTAACGTTCGGCGCAAAATGCAACAAATACAGGAAATCGAGCAGTAAATCAAGCTTCTTAACGTCCTCCAGCCTGAATTTGACGAATTTTTAGGCATTTTGCGCCAGATTTTCGGTAAAGTAAAAAAATAATAATGTTTTCGCAGAAAATTGTCGAAATTTCAAAATTTTTCGAACATATGTTGCGTCAAAAGTGATTTTAAATAAAAGTAGACAATTTAAAAAGCCAAAAAACACTACTTCGCACGTGGAGGGCAAATTTTTGTACCTATTTTTGACTGTTTTTGGAAAAGTTGGGTTACCGCCCCGTTACAAAAATCCTAGATCCGCCACTGAAGGTTTCCTCAGCCATTTTCAAGGGGCGCGGGTTGAATGACCTTCAATTTTTGGCCAAAAATGCAAAAAAAGCAGCGAAAAATGGCCAAGAACGCAAGTCTCAGCCAAAAATCGGGGAGGAGGGGGCGGGGGTCAAAAATGTTCTGACCTTGTGGGAGTTAGGGGAGGGCTGAGTGGTGGGAGGTCCTCCCTCTCTTCCCTGTTACAAATTAGCACATACCCCTCTCCCATTTATGTCGAGTTCCTTTTTGGAACTCGCCTATCGTCCACCAGAAACCGACTGCGTTGAATAAGCGCAAATTTTTCGATTTCCTCTATGTACGTATTGATTATCGCGAGTTGTGCCAAATCGAGCAGATTTGATTTTTTTAAAGGAATTATTAATTTCGTCCTTAGTAGGTGCTGAGCACCCCGTCCAGATTTTTTTATATATATGATGCTTTTTCGCGCCCTTTTTCTGCATATTTGAATATTTTCACGTACGCGTCAAATTATATTGCTCCGTTTCTTTCATTCCATTTTCGCCATGCTCTCTCGTTTGAACTCCGTGTGTTGTTATGTTTTCCTGTTTTTTCTCTGGTCTCTTTGTTTTTGCTGTCGATTTCTATCTTTACTTCTCGTTGCGCGTTCGTTTTTTCGTGAAAGGCTTACATGATTGCGTCGTTCTTTTTTTGTGCAAATCTGAGCAAATGGGAATTAAAGCAAATGTTGTTCGACGTACATACATTTTTTCTCGTGACGATTACAGGTCGCAAAATAACAAACAAAAAACATAAAAAAGAAAAAAGTTTGAACGAATATAAATAACATTTGGAACAAGAGAATAAATAAGTAAGAGGATTATGCATGAATTAAGAAATGAGAGCAATTGAATGAGAGATTTCTTTGCGACCGCGTTTACTTCCAAATTTTTTATGTATTCTGTCCCACAGTTTGACTTTTCGTGATTATTTCTAGCTGGCAAACACGAACTTGATTGGATATAGACAAAATGCTGTCAACTATAATATTAATTTCGACTTGTATAAGTGTGTGTGTGTGTGTGTGTGTGTATAAGTGTATATATATATATATATATATATATATATATATATATATATATATATATATATATATATATATATATATATATATATATATATATATATATATATATATATATATATATATATATATATATATATATATATATATATATATATATATATATATATATATATATATATATATATATATATATATATATATATATATATATATATATATATATATATATATATATATATATATATATATATATATATATATGTGTGTGTGTGTGTGTGTGTTTGTTTGTTTGTTTGTCCGAGAAAAAGTTTTTACTGAATAAGCGAGTGACCTTCATATTTTGATTCAGTCGATATTCCGAACCCATTCCGAATTTTCGATCAAAATGGCTCCATCGGGCTTCTGAAACCGCAAAAGACGGATTATTATAAAACGTTTTGGTGGCTCTAACATCTTACGTGATTGCCGCGGGGCAAATTTTTCATGCCACCCTATATGAGCTTTCAATGCGATATCCATTGGTGTACACCACTTTACACCACAGTGTAAAGTGACGAAAAAACCTTAGAGAAAAACGCTTTTTAACGTAGAATTTTTACTAATATCTCAAATCGCACCGGATAAATTTTATATAAATTGAAGTGATCATTAAGTCTTGCCTTGGATGACCTTACCGTGGAATTTGATGAAAATTCACGTATTTGCTTTCGAAATACAGGAGCCCAAACATACCCTATCCAAAGCTAAAAATTTTGGGTTTTGTCATGTCGCAGGAACACAACTTGGGCGTTGCGCCCTAAATTCGGCCCCTGGGGTCTATTTGACCTCCAATTCCGAATCGAATACTCAAAATTACTGAACTGGTACCTAAAACGGCTAATTGGGTTGACAGAAAATTAAGGAAGGTTGTAAAAAAATGTGAACAACTAATGAGAACGAGCTCGCAGTAAGCCAAAATATCAACTTTGAATGCTGTTGATGCAAACCAACGTGCGTGCAACACAATGCAAATCAAACGATAGCACCAACCGCACGGCTTTCGAGGAGACTTTTTAGATATTTTTTTTTATTTTAGGTATTTTAGATATCTTTTTATATTTTTTATACCATTTTAGATATCTCTACTTCTACAGATTAATTTTACGCGGAACTTTTTGCGTTTGTTTACAATGCGGACAAATTTGAATTAATTTTCTGCGCACGCTACAATGCCCTCCGATTGTCATACGAGCAGAAAAATGAAGCTGGAAACTTTATCAAACTTAGCAAAATGGAATGATTCGTTGTAAAGTTATTGAGCTGACATTGTAAATTTTTCTGAGCGTGGTGATTTTAAATGCGAATAATTTATTTAAATTTATAGAGTGAAGGCGAGCTCAGAAAGGTCAATGAATCCTGATTAGCGCCGCGCTCCTTTACAAAATTTTTACATGATCATCATAAGATTTATAGTTTATGTTGTCGGAATTCTGTAGTACGTACGTTGGTCACCACTTTTATCTAGCTTTTTTGCTAATGGGGAACGGAGCGACCCATTTGCAAAGAAATTTGATCTAGCAAAAGGGGCAGCGAAGCGCCCCTTTTGCTAGTTAAATTTATAAACTTGATATTCCCGCTCAAAATTTAAAAAGCTTGGTAGGATTTTAGTTCAAATAGTAGAAAAATGTGAAAATTAGTTAAAAAATCTGTAGTAAACATATAAGGAAAAGACTTGACTGATCGGAATTGTCTGGGTATGAGATTTTGAGCCTCTAGACCCCAGAATCCGTAAGACTCCCAGATTGAATATTCGGTGCGTTTTTCGCGGTTTGGCTATTATACAGATTCAAAATTTCTTAGCGAGAAACACGTCATTTAAAGGGTATCTGGCTAGCAAATAGAATTCGACAAAACTTTGATAATAGGGTGAAAGTCTCCAATTATTTTGCTTCTAAAGTCAGATATTGGTCAAACCCATTTCAAAAATGTACTTCAGAAATCAGGAGATCGATGCCATACGGAAGACGCTCGAAGATGTCCAAAATTCAACCATTACTGACAGAAAAGTAGACGGGCTTTATAATAGCCGGTAGAGTTGGCTAAACAAGTGCGTTTTTATTCGACTCTTCTCATAGAACTCGTCATGTTTTAATTTCTCTCTAATTCAATTTTATTTACAAAAATCCGTTTCACATAAATTTCGGCATAAATTTTCCAAAACATTTTATAGACAGTAAGCCGAAAGATAATTACTTGCATATCGATTAATCTGATAATTAAAATATGTCGACTTTTTAAGGTTCAAATTTAGTCCGAACTTGCGTGGAACACACTGTATACTTAATTTTTTGGCAACTCATTAGCGATATCTCATAACAATTTTTAGCCGATTTTCTAAAATAACTGGAATAGCTTCGCATACGAGATGCTATGTCAGCAAGTACTTATTCGAATGCTACAAGCACATATAACACGCGAATTTCCGCCGTTCTTCAGCAAACCAGAATTTTTTAATTGACATGAATGGTCAAAAAATGAGATATATACGTAACTGAGCGAAGAAGCTAAAAGTTTGTACATCGATGCAACTAATTTCAATCCTTGTATTTCGTTAGATTTTCAACTCAGCGAAGCTAAAGTGCTTAATATTTGCTCTAGCTAACATGAAAGAGGTTTTATGCTACATTTCTTGAAAAATTCTAAAGCTATAGCTAAAGTAAAGCTGAAAACTGCAAGTACAAACTGAATAATTTAGAGAGTAAGAGAGGCTTAAGGCATTTAGGAGCGAAGAGCTCAAAATTTAAGCAAATATTATAAGCTTTGTCGATTTATTTGACTAGAGGACAAAAGCAGGCGGAATTTAAAAGGCACGAAAAGACCCGAAAATGTCAGAGTTGCACAAGAAGGAATAAAAATCTAGTGGAGTGCAAAGTAAACAAATTGAAAAAGAATATTTTTCCCTTCATAACGAAGGAAAGGGGAACAAAAGGATGCGAAAAAACTTTTAAATTCTCGAAAAGGTTGTTGAGCCCACATTGCGTGTGCTTGCTTGTCTTCATCGCATTCAACGTGTTTTCCGAGAAATTTTTGCGACTTTTTATTGCTCGAAATCTAATTTGAATTGTCCCGATAAAAAGTTGATCGAATATGGATCTTGAATCGGATCCAGGCTGGCAATACCTCAGGCAGGATGCTGCGAAAATGTTGGCAGTAAGTGCAAAATTTGAGCATATTCAGACGCAATTTCCTCATCTTTCCGTGCATTATCTACCTGTCAGAATTATTTTTTTGGCCAGGGGGAGGGGGCGGCCCACATTGCAGCCGGCCCTGCAGATAAAGCATCAAGAAACGCGATGTAGAGCAAAAAGTTGATGGAGATGAGACTTCACATCATACTAATGTTAAATTTGTAAAATCCTTACTTTTTTATATTTTAAGAGTAAGACGAACAAGTCAAAAATTAAGCCAACCGGATTTTAACATATATTATGAAGTTCTCCACGTTGAGTTCAATGATGCAAAGCATTTTCTCTTAAAACGAATATTTGTTGTGTAAAGTGAGTGTAAAGTATCAAAAATTACCGCCGTTGTCAAATTTTACAAGGTCTAACGTCTTTATCACGACTTAGGTTCAACGCGATCAAATTTAATAATTCTTTTTTATTGGAGAGATGAATAATTTTTCACATTCTGCATAATTAATTTAAATTAACAGTTTTCATTCAATATTCTTGATATACTTAGAAACATAAAACATCAAGAATTTTAACTTCAATTTTTTAGAAATTTTCAATGTAGCGCATATACCATATGCGGGCCCTCATTCATATTATTATACTAGCAAGAAAAAATGTTCAGGAGGAGCAAAAGAAGAATATACTTAGACTTCTTTATTCTTATGAATGTAGAAGGGTGGGACTAGGGAAAATTTCCCTATACGTGCAAAAGCCGTTAGAATGTGCTAAACAATTAGACTTCCTCTAAACAATGCAAAAATCGAAGTATATTCCGCGGCTTATGCGTGTTTCTGTATACTGGACTGAGTTGGTCTGGAGGTGTAAAGTTTACTCCGATAATCTTGTTTTCCATCATAGCATTGTGGAAGGTAAAGTTTCGTGAAATAAACTTTCAGTCGACTGATTAACAAACATGAAAGCTTTGCAATTGTTCTTTGCGAAACAGTGAAACATGTTTTGTGACTAAAACTTTATTTTTCTCAGGCCGCAGAACATACTTCGATTTTAGCGTTGTTTAGAGAAAATCTAACCGTTTAGCACATTCTTACGCTTTTGCACGTATAGGAAATTTTCCCTAGTCCCCTCCTTTCACATCCGTAAGAATGAAGATATCCAAGTATATTCATCTTTTTTGCACCATCGGAGTATTTTTTCTTGCTAGTATCCTACTTTTTCTTAGCATGATTTTGTCCTTTTACAATGCATTCGCATTACATAAAAGGCAGTCTAACTAACCTTAATCAGAGGAATAAACCTACGTAAAAGTCCCGATTAAATCAATTTAAGAAATAACGTTATTATTTTCTTAATGTTTTTCAGACCAGAATGCTCGAGGAAACTTAAATCCAGAGCTTGCATGAGCAAAAATTAACAGCAACAGTTTTTACATTTTCTTCAACAGTTTATAGCTTCAATATCAAGTGTTGTCATTGAAAGAAAGATAACAACGAAAGTCAGAAAATTCAATGAATTAAAATTTACGCCAATGACGTTACTAAAAAATGATTAAAGATGAGTTAAAAATCTTTGGAGTAAAAAAACTGATCAAAAAATATGCAATACGGAGTTAAATATTGGCAACATGAGCATAATTCAAACTCCACCTCTTCACAGCTCAACAAGTTCCGGTTCTTTGAAAAGTTTATAGGTTAGATTCTTTATTCTGACGTTATGGAGGTCATTTTTTTAAAAGAATGACCATACCTATTGCTTTGGGCGGAAAAGTGTTTTTTTAGTGTAAACTTTACACTTGTGCTAATAATGCAATATTGGGTGTATTGAAACAAAATAAACTTGGATAAGTAAAGCTTAGGTCAGAGCTTATTTTAAGCATAATCAGCATGTTCGGCCTATTTAGCGGAGTAGCTAAAGGAATTTCTTTTTTCATCTCGAACACTTTACACTAAAACGATCACAGATCAAGAAACATTTCGGTACATTATAAAACCGATTGGACTGCACAGAAACCAAAGTGGAGTTAGATAAGCTGAAGGACACGCAAAGCGTAAAAAACACACATACTTTACACTTTTGTGTAACAACCATTGAGTGTAAAGAAATTTTGAGGTCAGATTCGTAGTCTGCAACTCAGGGACAACATTTAAACAAAATTGGCCCTCTGCAAATTATTTGATTTTTCGGTTTACACTTCACACGCTCATTGCTAACTTGGTATTGAGTGTAAACAAAAACAAAAATTACCAACATCGAGTTTTTTAATTATCTATCGATTAAAAAAACCACACCTCTCAGGTGTGTGCCGTTCTTGCTGTGAGGGGATACATAAAATTCGCACTCGCTGTGATACACATATAAGAAAAAAGGTGGCCAAGTATATTATAGGTAGCGCTATCACGCTACCTATGATTTTATAGCTTATCACTAGAGGCTTCTACAAAAAGAATTTAAAAAAAACAAAAAAGACCACTTTTTGAGCAATAGATCTTTGAAAGGAACATGGTTTGCTAAAAATGGCTGAAATTTGACGAAAAAGCCTCAAAATGTTACATCATTTTACGATTAATAAATTTGGGCGATCTTTTATAATGCATCGTGACGTTGGCTTATCAGGGCTTATGCATTACATGAAAAATTTATATCTAAACATGACCACTTTTTAAGTAACAGACCTTAAACG
The DNA here is from genome assembly GCA_036768485.1 of Mermis nigrescens. NCBI lineage: Eukaryota > Metazoa > Nematoda > Enoplea > Mermithida > Mermithidae > Mermis > Mermis nigrescens. The sequence goes on along the minus strand of JAVLUZ010000641.1, from coordinate 2,824 downwards.
GGAACATGGTGTAATGAAAAATTATTAAATTTTGTGAGATTTCGACAGGCAATGTCAAGATACTTATTTCTTACTTTTTATGAATGTGGGCCGTACTTCTCATTGTAACATGCTGTCAAAAACTATTTGGGACCTTTATAAAAATTCAAAAAATCAGAGGATCACTTTTTGATTTAACAAATTGAAAGAGGACATGAAGTGCTGAGTAATGATCAAAATTATACTATTTTGACTTAGAATATCAGGATATTTTCTTAATAAAATTCTCTAATAAAAAATGGTTGTCAAACACTACAATTAGCTTATTACATTTTATCATCTAGCATCATGAGGAAAAAAGGAAAAATATAATGACCACGTTTTTAGCAAAAGGCCTTGAATGAAAAGTCGAGTAACTTGAAAATTATCAAATTTTGAGATCTGTGACTAGTGAGTCAATGCGGCAAAGTATTTTCCTATTTTTATTGGTAGGTACTATTATACATTTGATCCATCATTTGTGTGAGTGACATGTTGTTGAGGTAATTATTGTAAGAGGCTTTTGTAAGAAAGACGGAAAAAATATAATAGTAAGTTATAGACGTTAAGTAAGTTGTAAATTCCTATAAAATATTGCCATTTAAAATAATTGTCAAATTTGAAATAATTTCGATTTAAAATGACAAAACATTTTCCGATTCTTTTCTTCTCTAACAAGTACGCACGAATTTATTTCAGCCATTAAAAAAAATTGTAATAAAAATCAAATTTTTGACTTGCTGCACAAAATGTAGTAATTCGGTTCTTCACTTTTTCTCAAGGACTAACAAATTTTATTTGAGAAAAGAAAAACCAAGCGATTTTTGGTAAAAACACTTCAAATTAAAAACGCTTTTCAGTAAATCAAGTTTCTTTTGAATATCTATTTCTCTGAAAATTTCACTAAAATGCATTAATAACGTGTCAAACTAATGAATGGGCAGCCAAAAAATATTGAGGTTCAATTGGGCAGAATCGAGAAAAATAGCATCAAGAATTCAATTCTAGGAGGTCTATCGAATTTAACTTGGGAAGTTTGCCAGATGCTCGAGGGGTCTAGAATATTACATGTACAATGTGGGAATTCCGGAGGTGGGAGAGCAGAATCAGGCCCTGAAAATTTTCAAAAAATGCCATTTTTAGGGCTAAAACACTTTAGGTACACGTCAAGAGCACGGTTTTAGACGTTTCAAATAATGCTAATTCATTCTAAAACATGAAAACATTTGAAAAAATGGTAAAAATTTAGAAGAAATTGAGGAAATTGAACAACGTACAGTCAAAAAATGTGTATATGGCGCAAACCGCCTAAAATTTGTGACTTTTGCGCTAAAATGAGCTAAAAATGCTTAAAAAAGCACACCTTTCACAATTCTCTTTAAAAATCGACAATTCTGGGAAAATCTCAGCTATTCTGCGGGGGTCAAACCCCCAAGAACACGTATGGTCCAGATTCCCACGCCCATGTGTTGTCTTAGCGCAAACGATTACCCAAATGAGTAAAGTTACCAGAAAAACAGATTGACGTTTTGACTCAAAATTCTTTCAATATGATAATTTTAAAGTTTTTCCACATTCCATTAAAACGTAAATATGTCGCTCAGACAGTACATAGGTATTATATTTTTACTTTTTTCTTGAGAAATTCTCCCATAAAACTTAAAAAGAAGCTGAAGTGTAAATGACAACCAACTAATCAATTTATATCAAAGGAATCTAATAAGAAAATAGTTTGACACTTTCAAGATTGTCTGACATTGATTCCTCCACATCATGTTCTTTTTACCTATAAGTAACTCAAAAAGAGGTCCTTTGATTTAGAATCCCTGATAATTTTTGACAACATATTACATTGTGGACTGCGGCTACATTTTTTAAATAAATCAATAAGAAAATATCTCGACATTGCCTGTCAAAATCTCACAAATTTTATAATTTGTTTAGCGAACCACATTCTCGGTGAAGGTCTGTTACTAAACAAAGTAGTCATTTAGTTAGTATAAGTTTTCGCACAAATAAGCCACTGATAACAGTCAACGACACGATGCAATATAAAACATTGCTCACATTTAATAAGGGTAAAATGTCGTGACATACTGAGGCTAATTCGTCAATTTTCAATTATTTCTTAGCATACCATATTCCTTTCAAACATCTATTGCTCGAAACGTAGTCTTTTTATTTTTTTATTTTTGTATTTTTCTATTATAGAAGCCTTTAGCAATAAGCTATAAAATATTGTAATATAGATGAGGGACCGCATATGATTTATGCGCTATATCGGAAATTGTTGAATTGAAATTGCTGATGTTTTATATTTCTAATAATATCAAAAAATATTGAAGAGATACTGGAAGCTTAAATTGATTTTGCAAAATGTAGAAATCATTTATCTTTCAAATGAAAACAAATTATTGAAGATGATCACGTTGATCTTGACTTATGATGGAAAATGCTAGACCCTGTCAAATTTGAGAAAATGAATCATTTTCGTAACCTTACACTCAAACCTGGGCGTGGGGATTCGTGGGGGTATGCACCCTCCCCGAGAAACCAGAATACAAACCCCAGAAATCGAAACACCCCCCAGATTTCAATTTTTGAAATTTTTCTTGTTTTTTCGCAATTTTTTGATGCCAATGGATAGTGATCGATGAGAAACGTTGAAAAATGGTGTTTTTTTGCCGTAACACCATTTTTAGGGCCAGTTTTTGACCTTTGAAAAATCTTGCACCCCCCCAGAACTTTGGAGCCGCCCACCTATGCTTACACTCACTTTACACAACGAATATTCTGTTTTTAAGAA
>JAVLUZ010000640.1:138557-154985 GCA_036768485.1 Mermis nigrescens | reverse complement strand
CTACCCAGTTACCGAGCCCCTAAATCCCCCTTACGTGGGAGAAATTTAGCCGGAAACGGGGTTTGGGGTGTATATTCTGGTGGGCCCTACTTGGGAAACCCCGGTTCCAGTGCTTTGGATTGTTTCCATCTCCATTTCTGGCTTTTACACATTGTTTCCATTTCCGTAGTTTACCCATTGTTTCCGTTTTCGTTTTGATGCTTGTGAAAAGAAAGAAATGACTTGCTGTCAGCAAGTAGCAGGCACATAGCTCTGGGGGAATGGAAGGGTATGGCCGAACCCCCAAAATTCAGTGGATAGGACTTTTTAAACGTTATTTTGTGCTATTTTTGGCCATTTTGGGCTTAGTCTCCCCAAAATTAGTGTTGGTTCCCCACCAAAATAGGACGGCCACTCAGGTGTAAAAGTTAGGCATTCAGTTGGCTGCTTTGCATCACCCACTCTGGTTTATTGCACTTTACATACAACATTCTCCTATAGTCTGTTTCATTTAACTTTGCGGTTTTTGTCTGAAATTTTCCACAAGAATCAGGCTACAAAAGCGGTTTAAACTTTTGATGCAGTAATGCGGCTCAAAACAAGCATAAATCTCTATATAATTCAACATACTGTAATATATCATATTTATTCCATTAGTTTAAAACACGTTTGTAACTGCTTCAAACTTTTCAAAAACCTCAAAGTTAAATTAACCAGACTATAGGTCCAGGCGACCATATTTAGCCTTTATCTTTATCTTTTTGGTTCCTTTATCTTGCAAATTATCTTTATCTATCTTTTTTAATTTTTCATCTTTATCTTTATCTTTTAGATTTTAAAATTTCAACTTTATCTTTATCTTTTATCTTGCAAAAAATCCTTATCTTTTACAACACTAAACACCATTTTTCGACGTTTCTCATCGAGCACTATCCAATGACATCAAAAAATTGCTAAAAAATCAAAAAAAAATTTCTGGGGGAGGGAGTATTTTGATTTCTGGGGGAGGTGCATACCCCCTAAACCCCCAAAGCCCATGTGTGTTTGTCAGTACAGAGAAACCACAAGAGACCTTTTGCCAGGTCATTTGGCTGAAGAATAGTGGTGACAGCTTCAACCGGATAATCCTTTCTGTTTCATTCTGGCAGAAATCAGACACGCCTAACCACAAAATTAGGAAGTTCACATTTCAACAATATTTTTGCGAAGGAGTAAGGGCAAAAATGAAAGGAAAAATCAGTGAAAATTCGAGTTTCTTATGCAATTTTTCCTCTCTAAAGTTGCTTTTACAACAAAATCCTCCATATCTTCATTGCTTTGTACCAAATTGTGTGTATCTGAGTTCATTCTCAGAGTACTTGCAAAGAATGACGAAAATTTGATGTAATTAAGGGCTTGTATAAAGAAAAATACACTTTAAAAGTAACAATCTGACCTTGGCACTAAGCGTGCAAATGATCTGGTCATTTCATTTGTACGCATGCAAATAGGGGTTGTGCAAAAGAAGCCTCGAGGAAGGGTGAAGATTTTTCCATGGGGGTAGGGGAGAAAATCCCAACTGATTTTCTACTGGCATGAAATGTCAATAGTAAAAAAGTTTGTGCAAACTTAATGGTGTTTTTCTGAATGTGTCTTGACGAGCTCTATACATTGCAGTAGACTTTAAAATTGATGTCAAAATATGATGAAAATCACTATTCGTGTGCTAACAATGCAAGTACGGATATGTATGCATGCTAAATATATTTCTACTTTTATCGTATACTGTGTGCAGTATTGTTTATAAATTTATGTTCCTTTCTTTGTTTTATTACTGTTATAAACTGGAGCATAAAAATAGTACTGGTGTGAGCTGTGAACAAAAGTATCTAAGCAGAAAATTGAATCCATAAAATCCTTCTTACCCAAATGCATACTTCATGCATGGTAAATGCACCAAGCCAACATTTTATGTTTTATGGACAAGATAAGCGAAGATATTGAATTGCCAAAAATCTAGAAGTTGTTGAAAGACAAAATAATTATACGGAAAGCAGTGCAGCTATTTAACAATTGCAAGCAATTTGCCTGATGCAGTAAGACCACTTTGCCCCATACGTGGGCAGCAAGAAAATTCTGGGGGGGGGGTGCAAGATTTTTTGAAGGTCGAAAAATGGCCTTAAAAATGGTGGTATGGCGATAAAAACACCATTTTTCGACGTTTCTCATCAAGCACTATCCATTGGCATCAAAAAATTGCGAAAAAAACGAAAAAAATTTTCAAAAATTGAATTCTGGGGGGGTATTTTGATTTCTGGGGGGTATTTTGGTTTCTGGGGGTGCATACCCCCCAAACCCCTCTCTACGCCCAGGTGTGCTTTGCCCTTCTGAACAGTTTTAAACTCAATGGTTCAGGTAATGGAAAAATGGACAAACTGTTGGCTGCTAAAACGACTATAATATCGATAAATTATATTATTACCACCAAACACTGGGCTTCTTAGGTCGCCATGCACTATTCAAGCAAAAGATATGTATTTGTGAAATTTTTCCACAATTATGAAGAAGAAACCTTACAAATAGATGCTTGATATGCGCAAAGCCAAGATTTTTGGCTTTTCCTGCAAAAAACGCCAGAAAGTGCAAAGATTCAAGAAATTTTGCAAAGCAACTACTTTTTTGATTTTACGTTTGCAGCATATAATTATGGAACCAGAATACTCAGTTTCTGAACATTTCATAATTTTTCCCAGGATGAGAATTCTCTCCCACACTAACGTAGTCAAAGAAATGAAACAAGGGACGGAAAAAGAAAAGAAAGGAAAAAAAGAAAAATTGATCAAAACAAATAAAATCAGTGCATTTGTCAACATAAGTGAGCCGTAAATGCATTTAATTATCACAATTCAAAAATGATGTGAAGTTTGTAATGGTGAGATATCGCAGTTTAAAAATGTTGTAAACAAAATCCGCGCATTCGAAAATATACAACTGCAAATGCACAGGACATAAGAAGGTATGAATATTGGCAATGACATCAGCATAATCAAAAACGTAAACTAGTTCAACATGAGCAAAATAACAATTCAATCAAACAAAAAATCCAACTAAACTAACAAGACAAGCCTATAACGACAGAACCTGTTGCTGTGGAAAACATAGCAACACATAGAAAATGCTTACCACGCCCTCCATCCATATTAAGACAGTCAAATAAATAACTTGCAAATCTGTACACTTGAAGATGGTTTGTCGACTTCCTTTTTTATAGTATAAAATGTAGTAGTTGATTCATGCCCAAACTTGTGTGAAATAGACTATGTATAGTCTGTTTTATTTATTCAAGAGCTTTTTAGTCAATTCTTTCAAGGGCTACAGTAAGCAAAACAAGACAAATTACTGTGATTCAGCAGATCAGCTCAGTGAGGGCGAGTGGCTGGAATTCTTCCATTTTTAATGCACTAATCCGCCTATATAAATTTAATTTAGGCATTTAATCGGTACTGGGACATACTACAGTAAGTGCACTAAATAAAAAGCTATCGGTTGGAATCAAACCCAGTTGCTTTGACATGACAAGCAGACATTTTACCACTGAGTTATGTGGGAGTTCACAGCATTTCTTAAATTTTAGTCTATTGTGTTTAAAGTGTCAACTAAAGATAAGCTGAATGCGCGATTTATATCTGTGAGTTGATTAATTTGCTGGAAGACAAGAATAAATTACGTCGCAAAAATGTTATTGAAAAACTCTTTTCTGCTACGTAACTACAGTGAGATTTAGCAAACTACAGTAAATAAGAAAGAAGGGGTTACTGTAGCCTTCAAAAACATTTACTGAAAATGCTCTCAGATAAATGAAACAAGACTTTAAGCACATATGTATAGTCTAAGTTCGGTCATAAATTTTAAAACTATCTCTGACAATAGGCTGACAGATTGCGCTCATAGCATTAATCTGATACATAATTATCATAACCCTTAGCCTACTGTCAATGAAAATTCTTATAACTTATGCACAAAGTTATGTGAAACGGGCTATAGGTTTTTTGATATTCATACAAGTATCTCATCTACACATACACTATGCTGCATACATCAGCTGGGGATTTTACGCCCCCCCCAAGAAAGTCGCATATGCCAGAATGGCAAAAAGATAAAAAACCTCGAAAGCCAATTATCCTGAACTTTTGACCAGACGATTTTGACAGTTTATCTACATACATGCTATGTTATATTCTGCAAATGACTGACAGCATGGCATAGCTTTTTGCATGTAAAATCATAAATGTGAACTATCTTAATAGACACAAATTTCTTGACTTACAAAAACAACAATCACAACAATAAAAGCGCAAATATTTAAAGCATACAATGAAATTCAATTATTTTTCGTGCCAATGCTTAACACTTAAAAAACGAGGTTGCATTTCAATGTTTTTATTTGGAGCCTTCCGCTTAATGCTTTGAAAAGAGTGTAAAGGAGGAGCATCTGATATTGCGGCTTCATCTAATTCTTTTGAATGCACCAGCTCCATCATCTTCTCAATCATTGCCGCCTTAATGCACAATTGTCCGCAAATGCTCTGAAAAGTTCCCCAGTCGACAGTCGAGCCAGAATTTGTTGCACTTGCAATCATAGTTGGGGAGGCATACTGTCACGGTTATTTGTTATTGTCGCCAAATAGACGCTGAATAAAATGAACGTGCTTGTAACCACCTCGGCGTGAATTAGCGTCAAAGCACGAGCAAGTATACAATTCTGGGCAAATAAAGCAATAACAGCAGTGAAAATTTCAACTATACTCTGTTTCATTTAGCTTTTAAGTTTTCAAAAAAATTTTAAGCGACTACAAAAGAGCTTTAAACTAGTGCAGTAAAAATGATATTCGACAGTCTATCGACTTATATGAAGACACATGTCATTGTTAAGCCGCATTGGTGCATCCAAATTTTAAATCACTTTTGTAGCCTGATTCTTGCGGAAAAATTATAAAGAAAACTGCAAAGTTAAATGAAACAGACTACATTTTAATGTCACTGTATAGAAAGATTATAGCGTGAATAAATACATGTGCACATAGTGTAGATATGGATGGGACCACACCTGGGCATGGGGGTTTGGGGGTAGGCACCCCCAGAAAATCCCCAGAAACCAAAATACCCCCTCCCAGAATTCAATTTTTGAAAATTTTTTTCGTTTTTTCTGCAATTTTTTGATGCCAATGGATAGTGCTTGATGAGAAACGTCGAAAAAATGGTGTTTTTATTGCCATACCACCATTTTTGAGGCCATTTTTTGACCTTCAAAAAAAAAATCTTGCACCCCTCCACCAGAATTTTCTTGCTGCCCATGTATGGATGGGACTGGCACTGGAAACGGCGATGGTGCCAAGTACAGAAGAAGTTTAGAGCTAGAAGAATCTTGCCAATTTAGCGTTTTACTCAAATGTTGAATTATGTTCAGATTCAGACATTATTACTCAATTTGTCAATAATAAAATCATTTTTTGCAGTGGTCCACTAAGTTTTTGACTCATTCTGCACTCAAATCTAAAATATTGTGAAACTAAAGCAAAAGTTTGCCTGATTTAAATGGTAGAATATTATCGATTAATTATAAAATTCTTTGAAAACAGAATTCTGATTATTTAAGCCTGCTTCAGAAGTAACTGTCGGCAATATCGCTGATATTGCTGACTGTTTTTCCCGGTTCACAAGTGCCCAATTTTCAGTTGGTGATATCGCTAATATTGCCAACTTTTGTTGGCAATATTGGCGATGTGGCCGATTTTTATCGGCGATATTGGTGACATCGCTGACTTTTGTTGGCAATATCGGCAATGTTGCCAACTTTTGTCACCAATATCGGCAATGTCGCTGACTTATGTCGGCAATATTGGCAATGTTGCCAATTTCTGTCGGCGATAGTGGCAATATTGCCAATTTTAGTCCGCAATATCGCCAACTAAAATTGGGGGAATAGGATCCATTTCTATTTTTCTGCGATATCGCCAACAATTCATGTACAAAGTATAGAGAGGAACAAAAACACAGGCAAGCCACGTAGTACATACAAATGCATTAACAAAGTTAGTACACACGTGCAGTCGATACATATGTACATATATCAAGTTATTTTTGGGGACATCATGAATTTTAATTAGATTAAATGCAGCAAACCAAGTAAGCGTGAGGTTCATATTATTCTCATGTAACGTTTTATCCTGCAAAGATTGTCAAAAACTTACTTTTCAATCAATAGTAGAAAATATTTACTTTCTTTCGTATTATTTGATACTTGAGAAGAATTGCCATTTTTTTCACGAGAAATGTCCAGTGCCTTTGACGAACAATTAATTGAATTAGTGCGTGGTTATCCCCATTTATGGAATTTTAGAGTTCCGGACTATAAAGACACAAAAAAGAAGAAAAATTTGTGGTCCAAAATCGCGCGTCAATTGTCATCTAACGGTAAAAAAATTCAGAAAATTGTTTATTGGTATTGATTGAATAAAAGTTGAGAGTAGTCTGCTGCTTAAATGCTAATGGTGATTAGAACTGTTTTTATTTAAGCCATTGTCAGTGTCACAGACACGCACAGCATGGGAATTCTAGGGGGTAGGGTGAAATCTTGAAGTGCCTCTTTTGGGTTTGACGTTTCTAACTATGCTCCATCTTTCTAGAGTATAAAAATCGCAAATTCTGGGGGAAGGTGAAAAAGTTTTATGAGGGTTAAAACCCCCAAACCCCCTTAAGATTGTGTATGATTGCCACCCATTTCTTTGCATAAAATTAATAATTTTTTCTCATATTGAATTTTTTTACCAAGGTATGTATAATAGGTTCTGTCATGGCTCCTTCCCTAATACGAATTTTTATAATATTTATGCATTCCTCATACAACCATTTTTCTCCACTTTTTTTGCAGGAAAAACGTGCAAGAAATGGTGGGATACCCTGCGTACTTATTTTAGCCGGGAGAAGCGATTGTTGGCAGCTCAACCAACTAGATCAGGCGCATGTTCTCGGAAAAAAATGTTTGCTTACTTCAATATTATGTCATTTTTGTCAGACTTCATAAAAACTCGATCGTAACTTTTTTGACAGTAACATACAAGATCTGCTTATTATATATGCTAAGACTGCAAATTTTTGCTTACACAGCCACAGTCTCGAATATTGAGGACAATTCCGATGATCCGGAGCACACAACTTTTGAGTCAGGTAAGACCGTTTGACGTTGTTCATTTTTACATATTTTTTAAAATAATGCGTTTTTCTAAAAATGATTATGCATGAAATAAGTGAAACAGATTGAAAAAATTAGAGCATAAAATGCGAGTTAAAATCTGTAGAAAGTATTAAATAGCTTAAATTGCTAGCTACAAATCTATGTTCGGTTTTGCATTAGCGCGTAGAAATTTGTTTTAAACATTTGTATATTGCAAAGGTTACATAGTTTTAGAAAATTTCATATTTTAATTTATAAAAAAGGTTCTCATGGGGAATAAAAAATCATATTGCTATAACGTATAAATGTTTGATGCAGTCAGAATTCAACAATTATCACTTAAATAAATTCTTTTATTGTTTAATTTTCAGGTGCACAGAACAGAAAAAAATTCAAAATTATCTTGAAAAATTCTTTAAGAAACTGTCTAAAATTATTTAGAAACAGACGTAAAACGAATTTTTTGTTTACACTGCCAAGTACGCAAATTAGGTTTAATATTTTACAAAGGTAGTAAATTATGCTGCACAAAATATTAAAGGAGATAATCATGTATATAAAGATAATTTAATACAATCTAGTTCTATACCAAGATAATGTTATTCTTTATTTTCGTTCAAATTATCTTTCTTCATATTTATACGCAAAAAAGCCTATATTTGCGTAAATTTTATTATGCAAGTAGCTCAAAAATTTGATGAAAACATTTTAAAGCCTAAATTGAAATTAACATAAAATTATGATCTAGAATTGATTAAATTTAATTTACTTCTGAATAGAACAAAATCCACAAACTTGCTGTCATGTGTTATTATTGTAATTTCAGGTTTATTTTTGTTTCATTCTTTGCAATTTTAATTTTTATTGTCTTTGTCTTATTTTTAGTAAATCTTATATAAGGGTGCGGAGAGGTCATCCCGTTAATTGTCAAAATTTCCGACAGCTTCATAATGCACATCAGATAAAAAATTGCATGTTTTGGTTACAAAAGCTTTAAATTACCTGTACAAAAAAGTAAGTATTAAGAGTCACTTCATTTTTTTGTAAACTATATAATATACATCTGTTAAAATTGGAGTTATTTTTTGACTTGTCCATGCTCGCTGCATGGCCGGGCTGAATCTTACAGGAAGTGACTCTAAATTGTCTGATCTTAGAAACGACTGATGTGATGGAAGAATTGGTACTCAACGCTCGTTCGCCATCTGTGTCCAGTTCCGAGGAAAGTCAGGCGCTAAAACATCAGAAGGTTAACCCGGCGCAGAAATTTAAGATTCAACGTGAAAAACAGGAATTACTTCTCCTCCAATCTCTGGTCAAAAAGACTAATTCTTTTGCTTCCAAAACACCGTCAAAACAAGAATTATTTGGTCAAAGTATAGGGGAAGCTTTACAACGCCTTCCGACAAGACTTAGAATGCGCACAAAAATACAAATTATGCAAGTTATTGAAACCGCCGAACAAGAAGCTGATGTTTTAGGATTGTCTCAAGGGTTGTCTGTGATTAGTCAGCAACCTCTATATAGTCAGATTCAGGCGTACAACTACTCTGGAAATTGATATTCAGATTTGATTTTGCGAATTGAAATAAAATGATTGTGAACTCAGCGAGTAGCCTCAACATGGTAAGACAAATAAGTCAATCGCTGTTTTATTAAAAAATTTTGATACTTTTTAAGTTAGCGCATTTAAGCCTCTGCAAACATGAGATATTTGCCATGAAACAGAGCCAGATTCAGTCAAAAAATATGGTTTCAAATCATCTCGAATTTCTTGAGCTTGCGCAGCAGAATGATTACTACCCAGATTTCGCGCAGAACGTAAAAAGGGACTGTCATCTTCAACTTCTAGTCTCCAGTCACCTTCTTTGAAATTTCATTGCTTTACTTCACAATCTACATAGGAAATCGGGCAGTAGGACGTTTTGACCATCAAAAAATTATGTAGGCAAACAATGGCTTTTATGATTTCATCTATAGTCGTTTCTGAGGTGATAATAGGTCGAAGCAGAATTCTCCATTGAGCTGCCGCTATTCCAAATGCATTTTCAACAACTCGATGAGCTCGACTCAATATGAGTTTGAATTTCATTGCAAATCAATTTTTTAAGGACCTTCGGAGTTGCAAGTGGGGTCTGACTAACCTGTATGTACTTGTGCAGCATGGAAATTTGGGGAGGGTGGTCAGACCCCAAAATTTTTAAAAAGTGCCTTTCTTGGCTAAAAACGTTAAGTACACGTCAAAAGAATTGTTTTTTTACGTTTCTAACATTGTATGTTTGTTTTAAAACATTAAAATATATAAAATCTCTATAAAAGTTTGAAAAAATGGAATACTTTGTACAAAATATAGTCAAAAATGTGTATATGGTACGAAACGCCTAAAAATTGAGTCAAAAACGAGCTAAAAACGTTTGGCAAACTTTTCACAATTTTCATCGATAAATCGACAACTCTGTGGGGTTGCAGCCATTTTGCGGGGTGAGTAACTATTCTGGGATCAACCCAACAAACCCCAACCCAGGAACGCGGATGGTCTGGACCACACATGGGCATGAGGGGTCTGGACCATAGGTGGGCAGCACCAAAATTCTGGGGGGGGGGGTGAAAAAATTTCTGAGAAGAGTGAAAAATTTTCAAAGGTCACAAAATAGTCTTAAAAGTGGTCGTATGGCAAAAAACCACCATTTTTCGACGTTTCTCATCGAGCACTTTCCAATTGCATTAAAAAATTGCTAAAAAAGCAAAAAAAATTTTCTGGGGGGTATTTTGATTTCTGGGAGGGTATTTCAACTTCTGGGGGGTGCATACCCCCAACCCCCACGCGTACGTGTGGTCTGGACCACACATGGGCGTGGGAGGTTTAGGGTTTTGCACCCCCAGAAAATGAAATACCCCCCCCACGCAGACCCCACAGAATTCAATTTTTAATAACGTTTTTGGCGATATACCCATCCCTCATCCTGACCCCCTGCAGAATATTGGTGCTGCCCATGTATGGCCTGGACCCCTAGATTCCCAAAAAAAAGATATAAAACAGGATTGAACTTTTGTGCTATCCCTGACGATTTTGCCCCATCGGACCCCAATACTTTAGCTGATGTCCATCTATAGTCTCCAGACATGCACGTGGGGGTTTGGGATCTAGATCCCCAGAATAAAAAAATGTTCTGGGGAAATAAGGCGAAATGAAGGCTGAAAATGGATAAAAATTGCACATTTCCTTTAAGAGTGCTAGAAATTGACCAGAAATTGTGGAATAATTTCGTTTTACCCTTATTTTAACATGTATATCAGTTTTTGAAGTCATTTTGGCCCACAATGGCCCATTCTTTGATCCCCAGATCGACTGCCCCCCCAAATCGGCCATGTTATGCATATTGTCTGGACCCCTGAACATCCGGTGCAGATCCCCCCTAAAAAAACGGTAGACCACAGAACTGAAATTTTTTGTGCTATTTTTGGTGATTTGCCTTATCGGACCTCACAAGATTTGCTTGCTGTTGTTTAGGTGTTGATCATTTATGATCACCAGCAGACGCAGTATATTGTTCAGGAAGTAATTTAAATTTTAATAACATATATTTATATTTTGATTCTCTCGTTTTTAAAGTCAAAAAAAGTTTAAATGCATCCATTTCGAACGAGTTCTTTTTTAAAAAACAACTGAATTCAGGGTACACTCAGCCTCTCTTGAAATCCATCAAACTGGGGTGAGTCACTCAAAAAAAATATAAGTTAATCCATTTTTCGGCATTCTGCCAACGCTACTCTGGGGGTCAGTCTATAAGTGTTTTGTGCAACTTGAAAAAGTTATTTAATTGCTAAAATAGCTTAAACAGTATGCTGTTCCACAATTTATAGTCACTTAGCACTTTTGAAGAAAATTTTTGATTTTCATCCACGTTAAACCGTCATTTGACGTCATTTTTTTAAATTTTTTATATTTTTCCATTTAGATGGTTTAGACTCCCTAAACCCATCACGTACTTGTCTGATCTAGACAAATAATCCCCTCCATATGCAACTCTGTGCGTAAATGTATTCTTTAATAAAAATTTTCATTTGTAATATTTGAGAGATTTTAAAGGAGGTAAGGTGACCAAGGAATGTTTTAAGGGTCATTTACTACTTAAGTTTTACCTATTATTAAAAATCTTCTTTTCTTCCGTTATTTGATTGTCTGGATACGGACGCATTAAGCAAGGTTTTAAAGGAAAACCTTGGTCCCCGACAAGCACAAATGGAAGCTCTTTATCAAATCCATTCAAAAAATCAGCATCGGGAACTTCCAGTGAATTTTCAGATAAAGTCCTTCCAATAGGTGCTCCTGCAAATAATCCGCCGTCGCTCATGCGACCATCAGCACCAATATCAACAATCACAAATCTGTAATTGGCATCAACTATCGCCAAAAAAATTTTGCTAAATTGATGTTTATAATTATAAAATTGAGAGCCGCTTAATTTTGGAGCTTGAATTGTGACGTGTTTTCCATTGATTGCACCAATACAATGCGGAAAATTCCATTTTTTATCAAATTCATCCGCAATCGACCTCCATGATTCTCTTGTCGGCTTTGGTAGGTGATCCGGCTGCAATACTACCCACAGTGCTTCTCAAGTCTCTCGAATAATTCCAGAAACAGTTGAAAACCCAACACGAAAATTATAGGAAATGTCTTGCATTTCTTCTCCAGTAGACAGATACGGTAAAGTTATAGCTAATCTTTCGCCTGGGGAAATAGGCTTTCTCCACCTATTGCTTTTCTGGATAAGGGGACCAACCTTAGTCAGGAACTCATCAAATTTTGCAGGCAACATGCGAAAAAACTTGAAAAAACTTTCATGGTCAGTAAGGTGCATCTGCGGAATAAGTGCATGGTAATGACCATATTTTTCATGCACTTTAAAAATATAGCGAGTTTGTTGTCGCAATTTTCGTATCAATTTATAAGATTTATAACTTAAATAAACCTGCAATACCGCACACAGCTGCTCAATGTCCATTTTCACATCAAAGTGGTCAATATTTTGAGTGTTTTGCTTTTCAACATGAGGCTATTTAAAATATTCTTACCCGCGATGTCAACAATATCGCTGAATTTTGTCTGTGATGTCGGCAATATTGCCGATAAAACTCGGCGATATTGCTGATATTGCCGATTTTTGTCGGCAATATCGGCAATATCCCCAACAAAAGTCGGCAACATTGGCGATGTCGCCAACAAAAATTGGCGATATTGCCGACATTTACTTCTGAAGCGGGCTTTAAACTCTAAAGTAGCCTTTATCAGCAATTAGAGTCGACAGAATACCAAAATGCATGGTTACAAGCAAATATATTTCTTGGGGTGATTAATAGCTCTGGGGGAATGAGGGGTCCGGAGTCCGGCGGACCCCTCCCCCAATTCGAAAAAATTGGAGAAATAGGACTTTTTAAACATTATTTTGTGCTATTTGTGGCATTGAGCTTAGTCCCCAAAATTGATGTTGGTCCCCCAAAAATAGGACGGCCAGCTACGTGCCTGGAGAATAGTTGCTAGCTCAACCCCAGAAAAATGTGGCTGATTCCTGTTGGACTTTTGATTTCAAAAAGCTGTAGAAAATATGTTATACGCTTTTCACTGATCTGTTGGCTCAAGTGCATTAATTTTTTTCAATCCTTCGCTCTAAACAGCCATTGAATTCTGGGGAATTTTGGTTTTTGGTGGGTATTTGGCCTTCTGGGAGGTGCATACCATAGGTGGGCAGCACCAAAGCTTTAAACAGGGCGCGAGATTTTTCAAAGGTCAAAAAATGGCCTTAAAAATGGTGGTATGGCGAAAAAACACCGTTTTTCAACGTTTCTCCTCGAGCACTATCCATTGGCACCAAAAATTGCGAATAAAACAAAAAACTTCTTTCAAAATTGAATCCGGGGGTATTTTAATTTCTGGGGGGGAGTATTTTGGTTTCTGGTAGGTGCATACCCCCTACGCCCAGGTATGGTGCATACCCCCAAATCCCTTATGTGATAGTGTTCTACACCAAAACATTAGCTGGATTGAAATTATGGGTACTGAGGGGCCCCTGAGATGAATAATGGGCCAAAATTTGCCAGAAACTGCCCAAAAATATGTATCATGATGAGGTCCGATTAGATAATTTGGGTCCCGACCACACCTGGGCATGGGGGGTTTGGGGGGTATGCACCCCCAGAAACCAAAATACCCCCCAGAATTCAATTTTTGAAATTTTTTTCTCGTTTTTTCGCAATTTTCTGATGCCAATGGATAGCACTTGATGAGAAACGTCGAAAAATTGTGTTTTTACGCCATACCACCATTTTAAAGGCCATTTTTCATTTTTTGACCTTTGAAAAATCTTGCTCCCCCAAAATTTTCTTGCTGCGCACGTATGGTCCCGACCCGCACATGGGCGTTCAGGGGTATTCAATCCCCCAGAAACCAAAATACCCCCAGAATTTATTTCTAAATTTTTTGTTTTTTTCTCGCAATTTCTGGATGCCAAAAAACAAAAAAAACTTACTCAACGAGATAGGATTGGCCATGTGATCCATTAACCATTCACTCTTTGTCTTCTGTAACAACTTTGAATCCGATGTCAGTACCATAGAACGCCGATGTTGCTGGTTCAACATTCGAACGCAGAAATTGATTTGACAATCAGCTACGTTGTGCTGTTTGACCATATAATGTAATCTGTAGTCATCGCTCAGTGATGTCAGAATATGCAGTAGATAGTCTAAACAATGGTTTTGTTTGGCGCGTAAATAGAGACCGCTGTGCTTTAATACTTTATGACAGGCTTCAATAAACATATTCGTGTTCAACGGCGAATCTCTTTGAAAACCAACCGCCCATTCCAAGGAACGATTTTTGTCAAAATAAATGGCCTCTGAATAGCGTACATTAATGATGAGTGGTATTCATACAAGCACAAAATGGGCATTGGGTTCTCGATGGACCTCGCTCCTCTAGAATCTAAAAGACCTCCAAAATTGATAGACCCCCAACGAATTTAAATTTTGGTGCCATTTTTAGCCATTCTACCCCATTGGACCCCAACGTTTGGGTGATGCCCATACATGTAAGAGGGGAGATAAATAATCCCCCACCCAAAGTCAACCGCCCACTATCCAGAAAGTTGTGACCCCTAATCTGAAAAAACGAATTTTTTGGCAGTTTTTGGTGTTTTGGGCCAAACATGGAATAACTTGCCCCAATTCCCTTCCCTGTAATAATGGTCGGCGACCCCCACCCAAATTTCGAGCCATTACATGCATGGTGCTGCCTATGCATGTTAAAACACAGAAAAGGGGGCTTAAGACGATAACTTGCACAAAATGCTAAAACTAAAATTTCAACTCCGGAATGGGCTAAAACTTAACAAAATTGTTCCTTTGTCACCCTTATCCCAACTTTTAATCTCATAGAATTTGGCTGCTGAGAAGACATGCACGTGGGGAATACATGCACACAGGGTGGGGTAAAAGGAGGTATTACACCAATGGAAGGGTCCAAAGATTTGGTACTGTCGAGCAAATCGAGCCAGAAATTGTGCATTTTCAAGCGATTTAGACGTAAAAATGTCTTTTTAGACCTGTTTTCTCTTGTTTAAAAAAATTTATGTGCCCAGCAGCCGTGATTCTATAGCTATGATATAAAACTAGGGTAGTGTTTTTTGGATACCCTGTGTTTGCAGTAGAGGAAGTGTAAAGCATTATTTCATTGTCTTTGAATTTATACATAAATCATAAATAGCAGTAAGCACATTTTTGTGTTGTGCGCAATACCAATCTGCCAAAGGATTGTTAAGAACACTCACTTAAATAACTTGCAAGACCAGGTTGCATATAAAGGACCTCAATAAGGTGTTGCAATTCCTTCCATTGCTGGAAAAATGTAGCTTGATCCGGCTCTCTAAGGAGGGCAAACAACTGCAGCTTTAGCGTATCTTAGTCCTTCCACCTTTTCAACTGCAGGAGCCAATTATGCTTCACGTGCCAAAGACATAATAATTTGTGACTTAAGCCGGCGCCAAAGACAGAAGCCCAAGCTTTAAAAACAGCTGGTGCGTCATCCGACATAAAAAACCATGGCTGCAGCTGCAGATAGCTAACCCTAAACAATTTATAGAATATGAGTAAGCTGCAACGCTGTAGCCTGTTTCAAAAACATAGTACATGGAAAGGTATGTATTAACAGAACTAATAAAAATGGCTACAAATGAAGTATATTTAATTGTTGCATAAAAACAGGGGCGGATTTAGGGGAAACGGGGGGCGGCTGCCCCTCCCACCCAAAATAGTGCGCAAATTTAAGGATTTTTGAGCGATTTTTAGCAATTTTCGGGTTAAAACAGCTAATTTTTCCGCCCAAGTCAGGGTTCCGCCCCCCCTTAGGGGTAACAGCCCCCCCTTAGAGGTACTGCCCCCCCCCTTAGGGAAATCCTGGATCCGCCACTGCACAAAAACAATTAATTTGTTGTGAAGCGTCCAAAAGTTTAGGGCTTATGAGCTCAAAAGTGTGCTAGAATCTATTCTGAAACTTTCAAATTCGCTTCAAGAATTTTCAACTTTTTAATTTAGGGAACCCTTGCAAAAACTGTTCGTATTTTTAAAATTTTTCAGGGAGACTAGTAACCCCTGTCCCCCACAGCTACGTCCTGCGTACAGTGCATAAAACAGAAATAATGCATGCTGAGCGAAATTTAGATAAGAAGGTAAAAATCTGTGTAAAACATTAAAAGACTCACATAGCATAACCCACATTATGTGTGCTTGCAATGCTTACGAATAAGATCTTATAGAAATGCTTGTTAGTTTTCTTGCAAGATCTGTACCTTTTGCTTGTCATGTGCTTACTTGCCAACTTACAGGAAAACGTAATTCTTACAAGCAAACTTACAAGAAATTTTGAATCTTATTGAAATGCTTGTAAGATCTTGCTTATCTGAATCTTACAAGAATTTCTATCTTGAAAGCATACTTATAATTTTGCTTGCAAGTGCTTGCCCTACAAGCAGTTTACAAGATCCCAACTGACTGCTTATAAAAACGCGCAAGCATCTTATAAGCATATTCTTGCATGTGCTTATAAGCGCATGCAATGATGATCAAAAAAGTTTTGGCAGCTGGTCTTAGTTACAGTGCACTGAGCACAACCACCAAATACACATCTACATCTGCATTACTGTGCAAGATCATAAGATGCTCCAAGTCAGGCATGCGTG
>JAVLUZ010000640.1:0-134844 GCA_036768485.1 Mermis nigrescens | reverse complement strand
GGGGCTATAGCCCCCCCCAAATCAAACCGAAATATGGTTGCAAGTGGGACCTTTTAAACAACAATTTTGCGGAGCAGTATTACTGTATTTGTGAGTCATGATGCAGGGCTGCTTGCTTGGTGTATGAGATATTGAATATAATGATTTTTTGCCTTCAGTTACCTTCGAATCCTACTCTTATCCTGTGTACTTATTTATCTGTTTCTAAGCACGATTTTTTCCACCACCTGTGCATACGTGTTGCCTGTGTTATCTTATCAGCTTAATTCTGAATAAACGTTTCTCACTCTTTTCCGGATTTGTTGTATCCAGAGATACATATGCATCATCTGGCGAAGGGCATAGGGGGGGGCTGGAGCGGAACCAGCGACAACGAAGTGGTATACTTCTCGAATAATTTGCAGGGGTGGCTCGTAATAAATGCATTTTTAGACGTTTCTCAACATGCTTTATCCATTAGGATCAAACATTAGAACTTTTTGAAAAAATATTTCTTACTGATCATGTTGTATTTTCTTGTCAATAAAATTTTGTCTTCTTTACTTGCCGATGTTTAACATTTTTTGCGTTTTGCAGACTGCTTGCAGGTTTTGTTTCTGTTTTTCAGCCGCCCAGCATCAAATTTATAATATTCGCTTATTACTGTATATTATGTCAAAACGGCAGCTTCCTTTGAAAGACTTCTTCAATAAAGCAAAGTAAGTAATTAATATTATTATTAACCTATCAGTGGGCTTGGATTGGATAGGTACTTTTAAAATATGAGCAAATGTCTCACTAGATGCATAAGGTCAGGTTGGTCAAAGAGGGATAAAATCGTGATTTTGGGGTCATGAAAGGGTACAATCCAGAATTTTCGCTGTAGTAAAACGAGTTTTTGGCTATTTTCACTTCAAATTCGCTTGAAAATACACTTTTTGTGGCCTCAATCACTCGACAGTGCCTGATTTTTGGACCCTTCAGTGGGGGTACCCCCGGCTCAGCCCTACCAATGTGCATGTGTGCTTACTCAGCTTATCTGAATAATTTTTAAATTTTGTATGGTTTTATAATTAGGTAGATTTTGGTTTTTTGAGAATTTTTGGTTTTCCCTACTTGCATTAGCAGTTTCGAATCATGCTGTACATGCTTATTTCTTGAATGATTCATTCTTACCTAGCCTTACATACTTTTAAGAAGATTTATGTTATGTGTCTGTGTTTCAAATTTGTAGTCGCCTGGACCATGCTGTACTTGAAGTCCCTACTCAGTCCAATTCTCTCTTTGACGACAATTCTGAGAACGGCTTGCTAGATGAAAGTCTATCTGGTACAAGCAGCATCAGAAATGCTGATTTTGACGAAGAAATTGGGAGTTTTAATTTAGATGAATCTGAACAATTTACGCCCCAGCGCTCAATCACTGGTAGACAAGTTGTATGGTGTAATGCATAATTTAGTATCTTATAAAAATGTGACTTCAAATCTCTTGTAAGGTAGTTTTAGGCACATTTACTTTGAAAGCATTGATTTTCCAAAGTTTTTCACTAATCGTCAATTATTTTTCATTAATAAGTGCATTATACATGTTGAACATGATAAAAATTGGTGTCTTGTTGAAAGAAGTGTCTTTTAAAACTGATTTAGCTCATCTTTTGACTAATAGAAAGTTAATATACGTACCTAGTGGATGAAAACAGTTTGTGATATTTTAATTTTAAGAAGTGTGATATTTAAACCTAAAAAAATGTTTGTTACAAGTATTGTTAATAGTATGCCCGTTTCTGAACTTAAACCTCTCCTAGCCAAATGTCTATCCCATCCACCTATATGATGTAGTTAATAGTTATTTTAAACTACACATTATCTTGCGGATTTCTTAGCAAAATTTCAATTCTTCTCTCAGAGCAATTTTTCAGAAGTTCCCAAAAATTTCCATAATATCCATGGGAAAGGTGCTTATCTATTTTTTCAGTTACCATCTATTTGCTTGAAAGTGTAAGATTTTTGGCCCTTCGCGCCAGCCATATACTCATGTCTTGACTATATATTGTACAATCTGTTCAATTTTTATATTACTGAAATTTTTTTGTGCTAAATAGAAAAATTCGTAGAGCATTCTCAGAAACACCATAACGATGCTTTTATTGCATACCTGGTACCCACTGTTTTTGTACCAAGGAGGCACCTGAAAATTTTGACCCCCTCTGCCGAATTCTCATTCTGTATGTCTGATTTTGACTAATGCCTTTATTCTTTATTTGCAGAGGTGCAAGATATAGGCGATTTTACAGCCGCACGACAGATGGATTCTAATTTGCTGTTGAATGTATTGCGTAATCACTGGAAACCTGAGAAGGGCTACAAATTTCTGCCTATTAGTGTCAATGGCCAGAACAGATACTTTCAGCATGAGTGGCTAGAAAAGTTTAGCTGGCTTGCCTACAGTGCGAAAAAGGTTGGCGCATTTTGCACTGTGTGTGTGCTGTTTGCTAATCGAGAACAGAGGAATAATGCGCTGGGTTGCCTCATAACTAAGCCATTTATGAACTACGAAGTGTGCAATAAAACTATTTACCTTGTACATTATCTGATAGTCTGTTGTGTTTGTATTGAAATTATTTTTTGCATAATTATCACAATTCTTGAAGAGTTTGATGATCTTTCTTCGACTTTTTTCCTAAATACACATTTAATATGTGTTACATGTATTCGCGCACTATAGTCGAAACTAGACATGCACAGCATGAAAATTCTGGATGGAGGTAAAATTTTAAAGTCCCTTTTAGGCCAAAAATGATGGAAAAGCGTCAGAGACACCGTTTTTTGGCGTTGTAGACGATGCTCTATCTTTCTAGAGCATAAAAATGTAAAAAAATTTTGTAAACAAATGAAAACAAGTCGTAAAAGTTGAAAAACGTTTGTAAAAACATTGATACTGCTACAGAATAATGCAGTTTACTTACTCATATTGATATATATTTTTCATAGAAAGCGCTGCAATGTTTTGGTGATCATCAAAAGCTGGCGTATCATCAGGAGTCTGTTACGAAGGCAAAAAGCTTACTGTCAGTTGCGAGTGGTCAGTCAAACGTTATAAGTCAAGTGCGGCAAACTAGTCAGGAACAGCGGCTGAAAAATAGGAGCTTGTGATATTTTTTCTGAACTTTTCATTTACTTTTTTTAACTTATTATTTTTTACTCATTATTAATTTTAGCGTCAAAGATGTAACGCAGCTTCTCATATTCCTTGCTCGCCAAAATATTGCTCTAAGAGGAACTCAGGACTTTGGCCCTATTCTTCAGTCGTCAGACAAGAATGAGGGAAACTTTCGTGAATTGATTCGTTTTCTTGCTTTCACAAAGGACGATATAAAGCTACAAGAATTGATCAAATCTACAGCTAAAAATGCAAATTATTTATCAAAAAGGACTCAAAACGAGTTATTGGGCATCATTGCACAGCAGATAATAGTGGGTGTCATCTTTTTACCTTTCAAATGTAGGATCAACTCTAGGATTGAGTAAATGGTTTTCAGGTCAAGCTAGTTAAGGAAGCTAATGAGACGCGTTGCTTTGCTGTTTTAGCAGATGAAGCAACTGACGAATCGAATTTGTCTATGCTGACCATTTCTATTCGCTATCTCTATCAAGTAAAGAGAATCCTATTACATTGTATGTCCTATGTTTTATTTTATCTGCGAATTTTCCTTTAGGGCGGATTGAAGGAGTGCTTTGTTGGCTTCTTACAGCTTGGTGATCGCACTGCAGTTGCTATATCAGAGAAAATTGTTAATTACTTGCAGGAAATAGGTCTCAATCTAGAATATCTCAGGGCTCAGTGTTACGATGGGGCATCTGTCATGTCGGGTGAGGGCACTGTACATTATGTATTTTATGGCTCAAAATTTTAGGTGTGAGATCGTCCGTGGCCACTTTACGGTGGGGGGAAGATTGACCTCCAATTATGGCCAAAAAGCAGCCAAAAGGTCATTTTCACAGGAATCAGGGGGTGAAAGTTTTCTGGCTCTAATGGATAGAGGGATAACTGCCTTTGGTTGGGGATCCCCTCCTCCATCCAAACTGTCACCTTTATGTTTTACAGTACTAAGCAATGAGTTATTATTTATTATTTTTTGATAAACATTCTTTATTAATCAGACAGTGTTAGTCGCACTTATATTTTCTTCCCGACTACTAAGTACTGATGTAGATGCACAAGGTTTGGGTCAGCATTGGAGACGATGGTTTCAGTCTCAAAAATGCAGACCAGTAAATTAGTACCTATGTCTTTTTGCTAGTCAAATTAAAATATGAGCAAAATTGTTTATTGAAAATGCTGTGATTTGGAAATACTACATTTTAAATTAGTTTGACCTTAAATTATTGT
The DNA here is from genome assembly GCA_036768485.1 of Mermis nigrescens. Lineage (NCBI taxonomy): Eukaryota > Metazoa > Nematoda > Enoplea > Mermithida > Mermithidae > Mermis > Mermis nigrescens. The sequence goes on along the minus strand of JAVLUZ010000640.1, from coordinate 130,476 downwards.
TTAGCGCAAAGGAATGGATAAATTTACACGTTTTTGTTAAAAAATGATATTAATAACCCCTCTACTCACCTTACATGCATGTTTTGATACGGTTATTATGTCCATTCTAAATGCTGTTCTAATTATTTAAAATTTTTAGGCTGCATTGGCGGGGTGCAGTCTCTGATTCGTCAAAAATTCCCGAAGGCGATTTATGTGCATTGCTCTGCACATATTTTCAACCTAGTTCTTAATTCGGCGGGCAAAGTTCATATCGTGAATTTTACACTCAGTAAAATCCAACGAATAATCCAGTTTTTCGAAAATTCCACCAAACAAACTGAGATGCTTGCCCAGAATGTCAATCGGCGAAATAGAAGCGAAAAACTGATCAGCCTTTGCCTAACAAGGTAGCTCTTTCTTACCGCTTATGTACTTCTTTGCGTAAGCAGCCAGCCCTGCATCCAGGAATTTATTTTAACCCATTTTTAAAGGTAAAAGAAGCATAGATGCACAAGGTCAGGTAGGTCAGGGAGGGGTGAAATCGTGTTTTTTGGTATCAGGGAGGGGTAAAATCCAGGATCTGTGCTAATGAGTTCTGTAAATTTTTGGGCAAAAGGTTTGTATCATGTTCCTTTGGTTTCTCCCAACTTCAATTATCTGCTGTTTAGGTGGATCGAACGTCATGAAGCCGTCCAACGCTTTCTGCAGCTGCTAGGCCCAATTTATGCTACACTTTCTGAATTAACATCTGATGCTTCTGCGGCGGATGCCATAATTGTAAGAATCAGTATTTTTAGTGTCTATATATTGTCCCTGTTGACTAGGGATGTGCCGGGTACCCGGACCCGGACCCGAATGGCCGGGTACCCGACCAAAATTTTGGACCCGGACCCGGACCCGAGCTTATCTGAAATTTTGGACCCGGACCCGGACCCGAGTTTTCGAAAAAAACTGGACCCGGCACATCCCTACTGTTGACCAATCAATTTTAGTAAAGCTAAACTGGGGTTTGGCTCGTGCCATGGGTTGAGGCAGGACCTGAGAATCCAACACCTATGTGGGATTTTGATTGATTTAATTATTATTATTATTATTAATTATTATTATTATTATTATTATTATTATTATTATTATTATTATTATTATTATTATTATTATTACTATTATTTTTATTATTATTATTATTATTATTATTATTATTATTATTATTATTATTATTGCTATTATTTTTATTATTATTATTATTATTATTATTATTATTATTATTATTATTATTATTATTATTATTATTATTATTATTATTATTATTATTACTATAATAATAATTATTATTATTATTATTGTTATTGCTGTTTTTGTTGTTATCATTATTTTATCATCTTTATTATTATTTCTATTGTGTTTGGTTGGTACTCTTTATCAGTACAGCTTATAAGCCAGCCTTATTAATTTTAGATTATGGACTTCCTGAACGCCTTCAAGTTTGATTTCATCTTTACTTTGCAAATGCTAGTCAATTTGACTTCAGAGCTTGTTCCCATTGCAAATGCCCTGCAGCGCACTTCGATCGATTTGGTGGAGTCGGGTGCACAAATAGAAAGACTTAAAGGCGACCTAACACTTGCTCTCAATGACGAAAAACATTTCAATGGCATTTATGAAGATGCATACAATGGTGAGATTATTTTTCTGTCTTTTCCAAAAATAAAAGTTTTTTTCATAATTTATGGATGTAGCACGTATTCAATTATCTTCAATCAAGTATGATGGTTATTGATTGTTAAAAAGAATGGTGGCTAATTACAATCCAGTTAGTTTTTCGCTGCTATTATAACTAGGGATGTCCTAGGGCAGACTTTTTAGCTGGAGCTGGGGCCAGGGCTTGGGACCATTTATGGGCAGCAACAAAATTCTGGGGTCCGCTGGGGCAAAATCGCCAAAAATAGCACTAAAAATGGCCAAAAATAGCATTCTGGGGTTGTCTTGGGGGTCCGCCAGATTCTGGGGCGTCGAGCAGACCCCCCACGCCCATGTGTGCTTCTGACATCCCTAATTATAAGAGATTTTTCAGTGTTTAGATAGATATCAAATTTCAATGAAGAAATTTGCTATCTAGCTAACATTACTGGAATTTCACTCAATTTGAAGATTATGTTTTTTTCAGAAATGGCAAAGGCCAAGATAAGCGACAGTGTGCCATTCAATGTGAGCCAGTATTCTTCGGCTAGAGAGCAGTATCGACAAACAGTGTATAGGCCTTACTTGATGGAGCTGCTTAGCCAATTAGAAATTCGGTTCAATCCTCAAACAAGAGCAATTTTTAAGCTCCAACATTTGGTGCCTTATTATGCTAGTAAGTCAGTGATGTTTTGTACAAAACAGTTTTGTGATACAGTAAATCAGAGACTCCTTTGCAGAATGCCGCTTGTCAGCGTTTTCAGCTCAATTTCAGGCTTTTGAATTTTCACTATCTTTATTCTGAGAAGGTTTTTGTGAAATCAAAATAATCTTTGTGATTTAAAAAATCATGCAGTTAGTAAAAGCTAATAACTTTGAATATTTGGTACACCTTTTTAGCCTTATTAACACTAAGTTTGTAAAGGTTATGCGTATCAATTGTATACATGATTTAAGCTTATAAAAACTTTATTGTTTCTTCTTGGAGAATAACGATTTTACAGTATTTACGCCCTATAAGAATGACATTGTATTTTTATCTTCAGTCTGCTATAAATTGCTTAGAAAATCTTTTCTATGCATATGAATTGTTATTGATTTCACTTTTTTTCCAAAAATAAATAATTGGCAAGTAGTAGTATATTTAAACATGTATTTAATTTAATTAAGGTTGCTGATTAAAATGTTCTATATTTGCAATATTTTTCCTTCTTTTTCAGCAACAGGCAAAGATACGATCAAAGCTATGTTTAATGTGTTGGTTGATGATCTCGATTGCACAGAGTATACGTTTGCTGCTGAATATGCAGCCTGGATTCGACAATTCGATTCTAGAAGATAAAGGCCTCCTACCAAATAATGCATTGGACGCTCTTGCTAAATGCAGTGAAGATTTTGAGCCTAATATTTACATTGCATTGAAGGTATACAGGACAGATGCATAATGCCAAGCTGGCCAGGGAGGAATGAAATTGGGCAGTCAGATATAAAGAATGATGCTTTTGCCATAGCAAATTACTTTTTGCTGTTATTAAGACAAATTTGCTTGAAAACTTGTAATTTTAGACCTAAACTGTTCAATAATATTGAATCTTCAACCGGTTAACAACGGGTAATATAACTAATGGCAGTGGCCTTCTCTCTCTCACCCTCCTTATTTGCAGGCATGGTGTGTAACATAACTTTTCTAAGTTTATGAGTCACTATTACATAATTATGGAAAATTGATAATTAAATTGTTTTAACCATCACATTAATTTTTTTGTTTTTGTTTTATTGAAATTATAGATGATGCACTACGTCAAATTTTCAGAAAAACATAAAGGCTCAATTTAGGGATTGATAGATTTTTGTAAAAAAAGTGATTTACAGCAGAATGACTGTATTGCTTAACCTCTGTTCTTGAAAATGGCTAAATTAAAGCTTTAAAGTACGCTAGTACTTCATTTAGACATTCATTTGAAATCATGGATCTGAAGTGCTCAGATCTCTAGCAAATGTTGGACATGTACAAGGAATGTATGAAACCCACTGCTTGAGCTTGTGTCTCTTTAAGTCGAGTGTAATTTATGTATCCATAAAAGTTGCATATCTTCCGAGTATAATAAAAATTGTAGCGCATATAAATATATTATTGATGCTTTTATTTATATTTTATTAGGTGCTGGCTACTATTCCGGTCTCAACAGCTACACCAGAACGATCATTTTCAACTCTGCGCCGTCTAAAAACATATCTTTGTGCCACAATGGGCGAAGAACGCTGCTCTAATTTGGCCCTAATTAATATTCATCGTAATTTTGACCATGACTTAGACGCTATAATTAATTCTTTTGCTTTGAAGTTGCGACGCATGGATCTTTGATTAATCGTACTGTTGTGTTGCAATATTGTCTGGTGTAGTTTACACTTGCACAAATGTGAATGCTTCAATATGCCATAAGAGTACAATAGGTAGGCAGGCACCCAGGGCCATATTTAAGGGGCTGAGTGGGTGGCGGGCCGCCCCTACTTGGCTCTGAAAAATTCTTTAAAACTGAGATATCAGGAAATGGAAAAATTGACTGTCTTTGATGTCAAATCTTTAAATTTTCAGTGCTTCACGCCTGACATGAAGCATTTTCTCTCAGTATAGCCCAAGTGCGACCAAAAAAATTACAGTATTTTAAATAGCTTTTTGAATAATAGAAATCATTTCAAAAAAGTTCGAATTTTCTGATCTAGATAGAGCATTCAAAAAATGTCAAAGACTGCGGTTCTTGCAAGCTGTCCATGGCGAAGTTCCTGATATATAGAGCGATAATATCTTGGATCTGCCCACCTTGGCCGGATCCTGAATACAGGCCCCTAAGGCACCTATGGAATTTACCTCCAGTAGGTACATACCTATAAATGGATTTTGGAAATTGCATAGAGCAAATTTTGCAGTCAATTTTAACGGGCTAAAAAATTATTTGCTGCGCATATGCTCAAAGAGTTCTGTGAATGAAACCAGAGAGTACAGTTGCATGTCTCTATGTACCTATAGAGTTTTTGCTTACTACTGTAGCATACATACATTAAGCGTTTTCTAATAAAATTGATTGATTCTTCAACTTGTTCGGGTGTGAAACGAATATTTGATAGTACCTAGATAAAGGGAATTTACTAACAATGATTCCTGAGTACCTAAAGTAGGTAGATACTACAAGATATCAACTTGTATCCTAGTAGTAGCCTTGCTCTGGAAGGGAATTTATGACTTACTAGTTGAGCTGCCCGGCGTTGCCCGAGCTGAACTTAGGCCTGATAGCTATATGGAATTAATATGTGTCTTGTATTTTTTATTTTTCAAGACTTATGATGTTTTTGGATATTTTTAAAAAAATTGTTGCTACAAACCATATTTTATTTTTTGGATTTTTTCAAAATGTTTTTTGTCAACCATTTTTTTGATCAAATCCATATTTTTGACGTTACAGAATGGTTTTGAAAATTGTTTAGCCATAATCATATTTTTGATGTTCTGGTGTGTTCTGAAATTTTTTTAATAAAAACCATATTGTTGATGTTTTGGGATGTTTTGGAAAATTTTTTTTGTCAAACCATAGTTTCGATGTTTTAGGATGTTTTGGAAAATTTTTTTAATCAAACCCATATTTTTGATGTTTTGGGATGTTTTGGAAATTTTTTTTCGTCAAACCATATTTTTGATGTTTTAGGATGTTTTGAAAAATTTTTTTGGTCAAACCATATTTTTGATGTTTTAAAAATTTTTGTTTGTTGTAGCAAAGGTTGTCATATATCACATGGTATCTCCTATCTTATATCACTGCATGTTATGGCACAGACAGGGTATCTATACCAAACCTATCTTGTAGCATTGCCTATCTCGTAGCACAGGTATCTTATATCCCATACTATCTTATAACATTGCCTATCTTGCAGCTCAGGGTATCTTATATCACTTCCTGTCTTATAGCATTGCCTATCTTGTAGCACAGGGTATCTTTTATAACGTTCTATCTTATAGCATTGCCTATCTTGTAGCACGGGGTGTCTTATATCACGTCCTATCTTATAGTATTGCCTATCCTGTAGCACAGAGTATCTTATATCACGTCCTACCTTATAGCATTGCTTATCTTGTTGCACATAGTATCTCATACCATGCCTATCTTATAAAATTGCCTATGTTGTAGCATCATTTGGTTAAACCCGTATTTTGATGTTTCACAGTGCCGACCAATGCTATAACATATAACAATGTACATAGTGTCGCCAGGCATGCTCCTCTTGGCTGGGGTATCCCTATACAAACAGTATAAACTAACTTTTGAAAAAAATAGCAAAAAATTGGCCATCTCCTGAAATCGTGGAGGCTTATAGCACAGGGGCCAAACCCTGCTCCCTTCCCTGCCCAGGGCCAATGGGTGCGTTTGTCGAAATTTCAAGATCGCTACGGCTCCTTCCCCCATTGGACCAACCTTGGCCCAAAATATCAGCCCACCAAATTTTCATTGGGCTGGAGCCAACCCGGCACAAACATACAAACAAACAAACTTTCAAAAATATATAGTAGATTCTGGGCTATTGTTAGTTACATGTATAACATAACTGACAAAACTGGTTAGCCCCCCCAGAAAAATTCCTGGGACAATGACTAATGACTTGTAGATTAAAGTTGATTCACATTTTTATGCTCTTTTTGCGAAAAGATATCTTCAATCATCTTCAAAGTTTTTGTCATTTTTTCATCTTTTCAGTCACTTTCATTATACTGATAATATTACCGTTTTTACAGCATGACGTGCCTAGGTAGGTACATATAGTATATATCTTATAAGACAGCTTAGATTATCTTATAAATGAAATCGTGTCTTGCTTGTCATGTCACAAGCACACTAAAGCAATCATGCAAGTCATCTTGCAATAAGGCATACAAGAACGTCCTTTGCTTGCTCATGCTTGTCTGTAATACGCAGGCATATGTAACTTTCCTTACAAGACGGCTTTTTGCTTAGCTGTCCTACAATCCTGCTTATCTTTAATTCTTGTCCTGCTTATGACTGTGCGTGTAAGCAAAAAGCAAAGGCTGGCAAGAAAGTAAGATTGTATATGCCATCTTATAAGAATTTCATGTATTGTAAGACTGCTTGCAAGCAGTAACGTTTTCTTATAAAATCTTGCAACAACATAAGCATCCGGAGGAAGAAACATAAGATTTCTAAGAATCTTATAGGAATTCACCCGCTACTTTATGAAGATGTAATAAGCAACATAACATGGGAACATATAATTTATAAGGAAGAAAAAGAAAAGTAATAAGATTTCAATAGTGACCTATTTTTTAATGCCGCAAAAAATGTTCCAGAGTTCCTTGAAAGTCTGGTAACATATTAGAGCAGAAAACCCTAAAATAAATTAGGTTCTGTCAGATATTATATTACCCCGCTGTCCGGTATTACTGCAGTTGACATTAGTGACTTTGATTAAAGAACTAATGGCAAGAAGCGCGAACATTTGAGTATTATGCTGGAAAAAGTCAAATTTGTTGAAAGATTTGCATGGAAATAAATGACAATGAGGTCAAAGGAATGAACTTATACATCATATATACATACTAGGGATGGGACTAAAACCGGCACCGGTGCCAACTATTAACCTTTTAGTGGCCAACGTTCCCAATCGGGAACATATTTTCAAAATTTTGTTGCAAAAGAACAACTCATCTAATTTAAATAAGACTTGTTTTGGATGGGAAACAAGATGTTTGCATATCCTGTGAAAGCAATTTTAAAATTTAATTATGAGTACATGCTACGCTATACTGTCTTAAGTTAGACAAAAATAGCGAAAGTTTGTCATGTTTAGAAATTTGCATAATGTCAATTGACATACAAAATTTTTGAGCCAAATGTCATGCAGTCATGTTTGCAGAGGTTTTCTGATCATTTTGGTATCTTATTCATTTTTATTTAGTTGTTCATCAAAAAAGTTATGTTTAAATTTATATTGATGTTCCCATTTGGGAACGTTTGGCTCCTAGGAATGCAAAAATATATAATTCCTGGGAAAGAGAACAAAATCTATGAGGCCGCATCACCCAACCTCAATGATGCTCTTTAGTGACCTCTCATGCCTTCCTTCAATTTTTTCTAGAGCTCAAAAAGCATTCTGGTATGACTCCAATGCACATATTCAAAATATTAAATGCAGGTTTATAAGATTATTTACTTGATTCTATGTGTTACGATTACACAACAACGCAGCAACTTGATTTCTAGCAGTTTTTTAGGCAAAAATTCAAATGTTTCTGTAAATAATTTTAGGTGCTTTTGCAGAAATTACCTGCTCTACCTTACATACTTTGCTTTATTTTTTACTACAACTTACAGAGCCATGAGATACTTTAGAGGCCTAGAGACAAATTTTTCGTGAATTCATGCACAATATCATGTGTTTTTGATCTGAAGAACTTGCACTGCACTTTATCCAAACTTTATAAAACTACTGATTGCTAACATTTTTCAATAGCTCAAGAAGCATGCTATCAACATAACTAACCTTTGAGTGTGAGTTTATTGGACTATCAATAACAACTGCGAATAGGTAAATGTCCGAATGCAGGGTAAATGTATGATTTTATGACTTTTATTCACTGTAAAATTTTACTTATTGAAAAATGTATGAAATTGCCAAATTGACTATATTACACCCTGACTTCCTGTTATATCCCAAATCTTGATTCATGGTTTCTAATTTTTAGTATACCGACATATACATCAATGCAGTGTAAATAGCTCTGAGATCATGGGCATTAGTTCAACAGCGTAGGAAATGAGAAAACCCAATAAGTTTGGAAACATCCAGAAAATACGAAAAATACAGATTATAGCTTTTTATTCATCATAGCTAGACATTATTTAATGTTATCTGGAAAGTAAGACAAATCTAACAAAAAACAAATATAGAGTTACGGTGTCTACTAGAAGTTTCTTGGTTTTTCTAGAGGTTTATGGTACCCATCCAGGTTTCAAACACTCAAAACCACACCCTTGTAGGCTCTCTATTTGACAATTTGACAGTTTAGATCACTTGTATTATCAATGTTTGTAGCAGATCGCTTTAATCTTATTTGTTTTGCAAAACATAACAGAACATGAAATTTGACAAAAATGTTCCCGAAGAAGCCAATGTTCCCAAATGGGAACATATAGATATAACATGATAGAGATGAGAGCTTTTGCTCTGGTTTTTTGCATACAGTCTTAGATTTTACAGGTTTGAAACATATTAAGATTGCATTGCTGTAGCACATCTGCATCATAGAGCGGACTTTAAAAGGTTAATGCAGGAAAAGATTCAAGCTAATCATCCCATTTTTATTTACAAAAGAACTTCTCAATTCGACGTTTTACCCCACTGTTGAATTATATTCAGGTGCAAACATTAATAATTGACTCGTCAAAAAAGGAATTTCGTTTCTTGCAGTGGTTGCACTATGCATTTAATTCATTCTGAAGACAAATTGTAAAATGTTACGAAATTAAAGCAAAAATTTGGCTGCTTAGCAAAATAGGATGCTATCTAATTCATTATATAATTTTTTGAAAACAGAATTATGATTGTTATTAATTCTAAATAGACATTGTTAACACATGAAACCGACAGAATACTGACACTGCCTTCACATCACATGTATGACCGAGAAAATATTTGCAAATAATTAAGGGCTGTACCTCGAATATACAGGCGGCAAAATATACTTCTGTTGCAGCGAAAAAAATTAAAAGGTCTACAACACTGGGTGTTCCCAGGCCGTCTCCGTTCCAAGTACTAACCCAGCCCAATGGTGCTTGACTTGGCAGATCGGACGAGATGCCGTATTTTCACCATGGTATGGTCGTAGACATTACAAATTTTATGTCGACTGTATAAGTAGTGCACAAGCCGGGAGAAAAATCAGCTTTTTTGGCATAAAAAGAACATTTTCTGAGGAAAATAAGACTAAAAAAGGCCAAAATTGAATTTAAGTTGAAAAATTACTTCATGGGTGCCTAGAAACTGTGAAATAACATGTTTTTAATGCTATTACAGTATTTACATATAATAGCTTTCGATGTCATTTTGTCCAAAATTTTTCGGCCAAATTTTTCTGAAAACAGCTTGTAACCAAAATCAGGCTAAAGTCCATGAGTTTTTGTACAGGATCTTAAAAACACGTCAAAATTCAAAATTTATACTTATACGACCTAAATCACACATTGGTAAAGCGGTCAAATCCAGGCGTCAATTTTATTCGCAAAAAACGCAGTCTAATTGTATCGAACACTCATTTTACGACATATATGTAAAAATTTGCCGAAAATCGACAAATATGTTAGTTTGCCGATCGGAAATCGACAGATATGCCGCCTAGCGTTAAAAATCTTCACACTGCACGGGGCAATGGTGCTTGATTTGGCAGATCGGACGAGATGCCGTATTTTCACAGGCATGGTCGTAGACATTACAAATTTTATGTCGACTGGATAAGTAGTGCACATGCCGGTAGAAAAATCAGCTATTTTGGCATTCGGGGATACAAAAAATGAAAAGAGCTACCATACTGCTTGGTTTAAGTTAATTTGGAGAAAACTTGAAATGGTTGTAAAAACATGCAGGGCTGGCTACAGTCACCAGTCCAAACAGAAAGTAAAGTTGTACATGTTGGATTCAGGGTGTGACACTCTAGAATAAAAAAGAACATTTTCTGAGGAAAATAAGACTAAAAAAGGCCTAAATTGAATTTAAGTTGAAAAATTACTGCATGGGTGCCTAGGAACTGTGAAATAACATGTTTTTAATGCTATTACAGCATTTTTAATAGCTTTCGATTTCATTTTGTCCGAAAAAAAACTCAGTTTTTGATGCTCTTTGGATTGGCCATGCTGCGCCTTTCATTGGACCCGTGTGTGGACGTTTTCTAACAAAAATGAGGCGAAATTATGATTCAAGATTGTTAAAAATCATTATCAGCCACGCAAATTCTTAAAAATGATCATGACATATAGTTTAATTTTTGACGTGTTTACTTTTGTCGTTTTCTGGGCAAATTTACGCATCTTTTGCGCCAAAGATTCCTATTTCGGTTTCCCATCACTTGTTTGCTTTCCTTTTTTTGTCAAGTATTTCCAGATATAGTCGAAATTTTTTAAAATCTTTACATGCTTTTATATTCTGGAAAGAATGAAAGCGAGAGCATTATTGCAAACGTCTCAAATTTGTTTCAAAAATGAGTTTTTTATGATAATGTGACATTAAAAGCTTGAATCAGAGATCATTTGCTCAAAGCAACATATATTTTATTGACACATTGTTTGATATTTCTTTGCTTTATAACGTTTTGCTTGCAGACATACACAGCTCGAAATTTCTCGGGGCTGAGACCTTAAAGTTTTTTAGAAGTGCCCTTTTTAGGCCAAAAACGATGGAAACTAGTTAAAAACACAATTATTAAGCGTTTCTGGTGATGCTGTCACATTTTAGAACATAAAAACAAAATAAAATTTGCAAAAAATCGAAAAAAAGTGCACTACATTGACCAAAATATAGTCAAAAAACTACTATTTAGCATGAAATACCAAAAATTTTGCACTTTTGAGCCATCAGATTGCTAAAATGTTCAACTATGGACACTTCCGACGATTTTCCTGAAAAAGTGCGAATTCTGGGGGTTTGAAGACCCTCAAACCCAACAATGTCGTGTATGTTTGTTTGTCTCTCTCTCTCTTTGTCGTCAGAAAATTTCTCACTTTTCCATTTGGGGTTTTATCATTCAAAATTTACACGCACATCTAGTCTGGCTGAACCCCAAACCTGGAGCTAGTCAGGCAATATTTATTTGATATTCAACTGAGATGAGATTTTTTCTGTTTGCTTCACCGAATAATTAACCTTTCTATTGAATGGCTTGTCATATGTACTTGTAATTGTAATTCCAATAATTTTGCTTAAATAAAATGAGTAGCTACTTTTATGGAGGACCACTGCCACATGAAGTTTATTCCTTTTTAAACAAAAAATCATATTCCTATCTTGCATGGACTGCAGAAAAATTCTAAATTATTCGAATGGGGCAAAACCCCAAAAATTGCTAAAAATAGCAATTCTGGCATCCAACAACAATTATCGATTTCTGGGGTATGCCAGATTCTTGGGGTCCTACAATCACATGCCCATGCATGGTTATCGCCTTCTTTAACCCTTTGATTGTCCTTCCATGGATCTCATCGAAACAGAAAACCTTAAATGTTCAAGTCGTCATTTTTTAAAACTTGATCAATATGTTTTCAGGTATCGCCTGAACTTTGTGTTTGATGGCACACAGTTCACGCTTAATGCGCACAGGGAGCCGGCTCCCGGACAGCCACTGTCGTTTGGTCGCCTAGTCATTCACTGTGATTGTCACAAGTACATAGAGGCCGTTCAAAAGGCTCAAAGGCGGAAAAAGCGGCAATGTAGCTATTGGAAGCAACGACCAACATGGAACCGGGCGCCCAGCTGCTTTGGAACTACAGAGACAAATTTGCCAACATGCAGGGCAACGCCCTTGATTGCATAGACCACAACTTTTTTTTCATTAAATTTTCTTGTACTTTTGTTGCCCGTTTCACGCAATCTTGTGGTTTCCCCATTTGAATTTTTGCAGAACAAAATTTTTTGTAATGCTTTCAGGTTCCTGTCAACCGTAAGGTTTGCTGGGAATTTTTAGTAAGAGCATCAAATCTGATCTACGGGAAACTGCAAGGTTGTGCTTAAAGGAATGTTGTTTTTCTGCAAATGAGTAAAACTGGTTTCGTTAATGCTTATTGACACTGAACAATACATACTAGCAAAGAAAAATGCTCCGATGGAACAAAAAAGATGAATATACTTGGAATTGTGGATTATTATGGATGTAAAAGGAGGGGACTAGGAAAAATCTACCTAAAGTCGGAAAATCTGCTAAAAATCACACTTTCTCTAAGCAACGCAAAAAATCGATGTATATTCTGCGGCCAACAGATTAAAATAAATATTCAACCATAACAATGATTGAAACAGCAGCACGTTAGCTATGCAGTAGCTATGGGAAATGATATCAAGTAAACTAACAGTCTTCCAAGCCAATTGAATGAAATAGCAAACATCGAAGACAATTGAAGACATGGTTGGTTAAAAACAGTAGGAAACACGTAAGTTGACTTGAAACAGACTTAATGTAGATACACTAGCATGCCCGAAACGATTGTGTGCACTAATCAATCGGCTCCTGCTTTGCTTGCTATAATGCTCATAAAACAAAACAACTTTAAATACAATACCTCTTAGTTTTCTATCAATCAGGTGCCAGCAATTTAAAAAAGTAACCTTGATAGATTTCGTTTATACACTCTTATCTGAAACTTCGAACATTATTTAAAAAAGACACTTTTTTAGAGGCCGCAGAATATACATCGATTTTTTGCGTTGCTTAGAGAAAGTGTGATTTTTAGCAGATTTTCCGACTTTAGGTAGATTTTTCCTAGTCCCCTCCTTTTACATCCATAATAATCCACAATTCCAAGTATATTCATCTTTTTTGTTCCATCGGAGCATTTTTCTTTGCTAGTACACTACTTTTAATTAGCGTGATTTCAGTACATCAGTCAGTAAACACAATCAGTAACATGCCACAATAATGACAACAGTCCAAGAACGCGGAAAACAATATTGTTCTTAACATCAGCATTATCCTTTTTAAACAAGACAACCTTATTGACACCATCCATTTTCAAATTAAAACTGCATTAAGTTATTTCTTCTTAATGTGCAGTTCACTTATAATCAAGCACAAAAATTTAACCAACGAATTCACATTGCAAATCCTCACTCAATCAATACACAAGCACAATGTGTTGTGACTTGTGAAATTGAAAACACCCAATTTTCAATTTTCAAATTGAAAATTGGATCAATTTTCAAATTGAAAATTGGGTCAATTTTCAAATTGAAAATTGGGTGTTTGAATTTGCGATGAAGAAAATAATCAAAAGATAGTCACTTGGTTTATTTAAGCCGAGTAATAAAATAACGACCATCCACCAATTCCAAACTAAACGCAACTAATCTGATCACTATGAAAAAGTTTTGAAAAATGAGCTTGCTAAGCGAGAGTTGTAAACCAAGAGAAACTTAAAGTTAAAACCTACCATTAAATTATGAGAGAATTATAAAAGATTTTAAACTTCAAGAAAATGGAAAAGGCGGGATGTTGGTAAATTAGAAGGCAAAGATTTTCGGCAAAAATTCAAAAACTTCACGCAAATATCAAATGTAAGGAACACTAACGCTTTGATTTGGTAGTAAAATAAATTTGTAGTATAGACTACATATTAACAACAAATGAATAGTGCAAACTTTACACAACTACTAGGTGTAGAGAATACTAACAGTTTACGGCTTATTAATGTACATAATTACAATAAAGCTGTATATCTTTGTCGACTTCTGTGCACAGTAGTGTGATTGCTGGTTCATTTTAAACCACTTTTGCAGGCAATTTACATCAATTAAACGATAGCTCTCCATGTGCAAGATTTTGTGAAACATATTATAAACACGGCTAAGAAAGATTTAACTTTAATGCAACCCATTTAAGACAAAATTACATCTCTTCAATGATCTAAGGACACTTGAACATAATTTTTAAATCACTTTAGATTACTTTTGAGGGTAAACAAACTCACTTAATTGATGTCTCACATATGAATCCTTGAAAATTTCTTGACTTCAGTTACAAAGTCTCTGCAAGTCTATCGAATTAGGGTTAACACGTAACGTAAACTTTACACAAACACATAGCGTAAAGAATATTTTAGTCGGATTCGTAATTTTGATATTGCTCCGATATTTCTTTCAACATTTATGGAAAAATGAGTCTCCATAATGTTTTAAAGACAATAAACATAAGGTTTAAACCACTTTGCAATACTGCTGAGTGTAAGCAAGCGCGCCCAATTGACGTATATATTTCATTCCCTGTAAATTTTTATATCTCAGGAAAAAATTTCGATTTTTGCAATGCTATAGAACAAAGGCTAACATGCAGTGTAAAAAATTACTCGGATATTATGATCAACATTCATGAAAAAATTATGTCTCTACAATGGTCTGAGGACATATAAACAATGAATGTAAACTACTTTACATCACTGTTGGATGTAAACAAACGCGCCTACGTGACGTCTCACATTTGATCCTTTGAAAACTTCTAGGCTCCAAGAAAAAATTAGGTTTCAGGAATGCTCAAAAACGAAGATAAATATATATGTAGTGTAAACTTCATGTAAACACCTAGTGTAAAGAAGATTTTAGTCAGATTCGTAATTTTGATATTGTTCCGATATTACGATTAATATTTATGAAAAAATTAAGTCTACATAATGTTCTATGGGCAAACTAACAATTTGTGTAAACTACTTTACAACGCCGTAGAGTGTAAACATATGCGCCAGACTGGCATATCAAATTTGATTCCTGGTCCATTTCTAGACTTGATAAACGTGTCCCTGACTCGTAACCGGAGAAGCAGGCAGAAAAAACAAGACAGAAAACGCATTTAAAACTCCAAATTTTTGACTTTACACTCGCTAAATATTAATGTATAGACAATTTGCTTTGACATGCACCCGATATAAAGCACTTTATTTTTATTCTATTAGACTTATCCCGACTTCTGGACGGAGAAAGTGGCGAACAAAAAACGCAACAAAAACGTATTTTCCATCATTTAGAACACTGTAAACTTTAAAATTCCGTACCGAACTCCCCATTGAGTTTAAAGAAATTCGGTTTGGTACAATTTGTAGCTTTTAAATCGTAGTACATTCCTGTGTGCCAAAATTCTGTTGCAAAAATTATTTGGCATGATTTATCAATCAAACTTCGGAAAAAACGTGTTTTTTAGCCCATTTTTTACCTTTGATTTCGAACTTTACACCCCCATAAATAACTCAATATTGCGTTTTTTTAAATGCGGTTTGCTGCGATGTTTAGCCCCTGTGAGGCACTTTATTAATGCTGTCTTCGATTTGCACTGACTCATAAGCGGAAAAATTTGGCAGAGAAATCTTAGTTAAAATCCGTTTTTTTACACCATCCACTAGAGTGTAAACTTTAAACCCCAGGATCTAACTCACCATAGAGCATACAAGACTTTGCTTATATGCAGAATGTAGCCCTTGATCCGCTCTACATTTCTGTCAGAAAACATTTTAAAAACCTCATAACCGGAGTTAGTATCGGACATAGGAAGGTTGAAAACTCGACCAAAAAGTGCTTTTTCACCCCCAGATTTTCGCACTCTTTACACTGCCGTTCGATGAATAATGCGAATTTCAAAAAACAAAAAAAGTGTCATCTGTAGAATTCATCCCTCTATTATCCTATTCTGTTCAATCCTTCGAGTCATCAATACTCAGTTGTCCACATGCCGCAGTAAAAAGGTCCCAAAATTTGTCCTATGTTATAACGTTACACAAAAACTTTACACCTTCTTTACACAGTCAATTTTGAGTTTCAAGAAAAACAAAAAAACACGGGTAGTGAATTTTTTATTATCTTTCTTTTAAAAAAAATCGCACCTTCCAGAAGTGTCCCGTTATAGCTGTAGGGGGTGCCCAGGTGTTGGGGGTACCCAAGCATATTATAGGTACAGCGCTAACAGCAGCTACCTATGATATACCCGCTTGGCACTTGCTTTAGAAAGAGACTAGCTTTACACAGCATGGTTGGTTTGGTGGCTAGGCCAGAGCTTTATGAGCTAAAATGGCACCCAAAAACTCATATAAAGTTAAAATAGTCAGGGAGAGTTCCGAGTCTTTAGAAAAGTTTTCTTTTTCCAGCTTGCCTTAATTGTTTTTGATCAGAAATAGTGGGAAAATTCAGAATTGCTATCTTTGGTAGGTTTTAGATTTTTAATTTTTCGCCTGCCCATCTGTTGATCATAACTGACTCTTGAGTCCATTATGCATGTGCGACAGAAATTGCAAGAAGTGCTTTCAGTGTGCCAAATTGCCCATTTCTTCCTTCTGAACTCCAAAAATCAATGAATTCAAGATTTTCTACAAAAGAGCTTTGTGAGCAGATGATCTAGAGGAAAGGTGACCTACCTATGTGCCCTCAATTGCATTTATGTTTATGTTTGTACGAAAACCGATAAATTTCGATTTCTACCCACCTCTCTAGGCTTAATAAACTTATCTGTTTTAATTAATCATAATTTTGTTGGACGTATGCCCAGACTGAATCTATATAAACACGGTATAGTTGAAAGCTCAATAGCGGCCTCATCAATCAACATACAGTTCAAATCTGGCCCCGTTTCGACGCATAAATGTTCGAAAATGAGGCCGCTGCTGCCAGCTCAACTTCTCATTGCAGCAGCATGTCCTATACCCACACGTTAAATGCCTAACATAGATGTCGATTACTGAGCGGTACTTTTGCTCGCCGGTCGACATATATGTCATTTTGCCCATCGGCTGTTCAATGCGGCGTTCTAACTGCAGATATAAGCTTACAAACGTGAAATCTGTTTGGAACAGGTTGATTTCAGAAATATTAAGGCTTAATAGCCAGTAAGTAAATATTTGGCAAATATATACGCTTTATTTGACCATTTCTTCAAAATAAATCTGAAGTTCGTTCTTTTGCTTGTACATCAACCGAAAAAGTGTAGATTGTACGTATTTACTGCACGTATGCACGTATAGCATAGGCTTTAATTGCAATTAGCATGGAAGTTCTCTTAGTTCAGATTGAGTTGATTTTATGCACCACACTGCATTTAATATGCTCCTTGTATGCCATAGATCCCAGCCAGAGAGGCTTATAAACCTGGAAAAGGTCAGAAAAA
This sequence comes from Mermis nigrescens, assembly GCA_036768485.1. NCBI lineage: Eukaryota > Metazoa > Nematoda > Enoplea > Mermithida > Mermithidae > Mermis > Mermis nigrescens. The sequence goes on along the minus strand of JAVLUZ010000640.1, from coordinate 112,916 downwards.
TGTATAACTATTTATAAAATTTCATAGAGCGAGCTTTAGTGCATTTTTAGCGATTTTGGCTTGATCTTTCCATCTTTGGACTTTTTAAGTGTTGGATTTGACGGTTTTTTCAAAAAGTGTTTACGTTTTTATGCTGCAATTGAGATAGCTATGTAAATGCTCAAATGGTCCCTTCACATCACATTTATGACCACGAAAATATTTGCAAATAATTAAGGGCCGTACCTCGAATATACAGGCGGCATAATATACTTCTGTTGCAGCGAAAAATATTAAAAGGTCTACAACACTGGGTGTTCCCAGGCCGTCTCCGTTCCAAGTACTAACCCAGCCCAATGGTGCTTAACTTGGCAGATCGGACGAGATGCCGTATTTTCACCATGGTATGGTCGTAGACATTACGAATTTTATGTCGATTGTGTAAGTAGTGCACAAGCCGGGAGAAAAATCAGCTTTTTCAGGCATAGAAAGAACATTTCCTGAGAAAAATAAGACTAAAAAAGGCCAAAATTGAATTTAAGTTGAATGGGTGCCTAGAAACTGTGAAATAACATGTTTTTAATGCTATTACAGTATTTACATATAATAGCTTTCGATGTCATTTTGTCCAAAATTTTTCGGCCAAATTTTTCTGAAAACAGCGTGTAACCAAAATCAGGCTAAAGTCAATGAGTTTTTGTACAGGATCTTAAAAACACGTCAAAATTCAAAATTTATACTTATACGACCTAAATCACGCATTGGTAAAGCGGTCGAATCCAGGCGTCAATTTTATTCGCAAAAAAACGCAGTCTAATTGTATCGAACACTCATTTTACGACATATATGTAAAAATTTGCCGAAAATCGACAAATATGTTAGTTTGCCGATCGGAAATCGACAGATATGCCGCCTAGCGTTAAAAATTTTCACACTGCACGGGGCAATGGTGCTTGACTTGGCAGATCGGACGAGATGTCGTATTTTCACCATGGTATGGTCGTAGACATTACAAATTTTATGTCGATTTTATAAGTAGTGCACATGCCGACAGAAAAATTAGCTTTTTTGGCATTTGAGGATACAATAAATGAAAAAGAGCTACCATACTGCTTGGTTTAAGTTAATTTGGAGAAAACTTGAAATGGTTGTAAAAAACATGCAGGGCTGGCTACAGTCACCAGTCCAAACAGAAAGTAAAGTTGTACATGTTGGATTCAGGGTGTGACACTCTAGAATAAAAAAGAACATTTTCTGAGGAAAATAAGACTAAAATGGGCCTAAAGTTGAATTTAAGTCTGAAAAATTACTGCGTGGGTGCTTGTGTAACAAAGGACTATACATATCATATCATATCAATGCAATGCAACCAGTTTGTGAAATTTTCAAGTGATAACCTGATAACCTTCTTTTCGTTCGTTTATGTTAGTAAGTATATATTTCCTAACTTCTCAAATAAATTGTCAGTCGTCACATTTTTGGGGGCAATCCAACCGACTTTGCCGATTCCCCTGTGACTGTTCAAAGTATATACCCGACTATATTATTTTGCCGATGTTTGGAATATGAACCTCGTTCCAAAAAGTTCATTGAATTTAATTCGCTTCGCCAACTTGCGTTCTAGAATTTATCAACGTTAATTTGTGCGTGCAATTGCACGGCTACATGAAATTTTGAAAATTGTCCTTGATACGATTATCTGATTGTATTCTAAATTTTCTTGTTAAAACTGATAGCAAAATAACGTACATATTATTAGCTGAAACGTCGGGTATTCAAATTTTCCAAGCTATTTGAAACTTATTAGACAACGGATTGAACGTTACGTTGTAAAATGATTTAATTTGCATATTTGATCGACGGAAAAACGATACGTCCACGTCCGAAAAGTAATTGAACTTGTAAATTCGTTCGACGGGAAAACGATACGTCCGAAAAATAGATTTGATTAGCATATTCGTGCGACAGAAATACGTTGTTGGAAGAATAATTTAAGAAATTTTGCAAGGCGTTGCATTGCGATTTGTTCAACGGAAAACGATACGTTGAAGAGATAATTCATATATTGAATTTTGACTTTAATTTGAATAATTATTTTCGGCAAATCAGGCTGAAAATCGGCAAATGGTAAGACTAATCTAATAGTTGATGATGACAAAGAACTTTTTAATTCGATGGATGGTATCCGAATGAACGTACGTAATCATTATTCAATCACAATGGAAAAACGTTTACATTGTGAACTGTGTACCTATTACTTTAGTCGTTTCTAAAATTGTCGAATTTGCGATATTTGCACATTGTGCAAGAAGTAGTAGAATCTGTCGCCCTGCTGACAACAAAAAAATAACTACAAAAATACATTAATCTGCTGAAATTAATAAACTCGTGCTAAATTCTTTTAAAAAAAACTATGCAAATGGAACGCATGAAACAACAACTAGAACAATTACAAATTTCAGTTCGTAGACAACAAGATTTAATTTCTGATCTTACTACACAACAATTAACCTCAACTACTCCAACCACACTACAAAACCGAGTTGAAATCGCCTCTGGCGAATACTTTTATGGTCGCTCTGACGAGAATTTCGACCTTTGGGTGGACAGATTTGCTCGTCTCGCCCAAGCAAATGGGTGGGACGACAAGAAAAAACGACTGTTAGTCCCAACGTTTTTCAGAGGCTTCGCAGAGGTAGCCTACAATGCAATACCTCTTGCTACTCGTACATTAATGAGCTATGACAATCTTGTTGACAAAATGAGAGAACGATTTGTGCCAGCAGAACACACTGAACTTAAGGCACTTCAATTACACAACCGTCGTCAAAAACCATATGAGCCAGTACTAAAATACGCCTTAGAGCTACAGCAGCTAGCTATTCAAGCTTACCCAGACATAGATCCTAATACGCTAGACGCGTTAACACGTCGCTTCTTCATTGATGGACTAAATGAAAGTATATGGAAAAAAGTAGCAGACAGAAAGCCAAAAACTTTCAACGAAGCAGAATTATTTGCACGTCAAGCTGAAGCGCAGCTTAAAATTTCTGCTGATCGACGCCAGTCTGAAAATAATGAACATCAAAACGCGCTGTTTGCTATAAATGCAAATAAAAATAAATATAGAAAAAGCTACGAACAAGCACAAAAACAAACACAAAATTTTCAGCCACCACGTTACAGACAACCTGATGCTGAAATGCGTTGTTTTCAATGCAACAAATTTGGCCATAGAGCTAAAAATTGCTATTTCAGATTCCGCAATAATGCGCCAAGAATGCCATATGCAAATATGACCCAATCACGACCACAATTTAGTAACAATCAACGTTACTGGCAAAATCAGAATATTGGTCGCTTTTCTCAAAGTTTACCAAATAATAATCGCTATAGAGCGCCTGCAAACTTTAGCAACCAGCTTACTCAAAGGAGACTACAGGCACCTCGCGCCTATGCAATTACCCAGAACGAAGATGATGGGAATTGTTATCTAAATCAAAATGATAATGAAGAATACAGCGACAGTGATCCTGTGAATCAGAGAAACGAGATGCAAAATAACGTTGTGTATGCCACAGACATACAAAATTTTGATCATGCTAAAACGAAAGAAATGCAGCATAATGACATCATCTGCACCTTAACAAATAAGCGTAGCTTACGAAAAACGAAATTCACTGATGAAGCACAGGCACTCCAAAAGCCTCAGGTGATAAAAACTCCCAAGTTATCTTTAGTGCGGACATTCATGGCATTTTTGCTAAGCTGCCTAACTTTTGTGCTCCAATCAATCGCGCCATTATGCATACTTTGGCTCCTTTTCAGCTCAAAATCAAAGCAAATGCATGCCTTTCAGCTTTGTGAGCAACATGTGGCAGGAACTTATTTTGAGCTGCCTAAAAACATCACTTGTCATGTACCAAAGGAACGGAGAGTTCAAACTTTCTCAGCGCGCATTTGGGCACCAAATTTCAAAGCTACAACAACAAATGCATACAAATGTTCAGCTTTAACTCACACAATATGCACAAACACTGGATTTTTCGGTTCACGTGGCATTGTTAGACATGAACAGATTATAGTCAAACTGAGCCAACATCGATGCAAGCGCATGATCTTAACAGAATATTACAGAGGCAATAGACTATGGAAAATTAAACCAGGAGTCTGGAACACCAATTTGACCCTGGCGGTCCAGTATGAGTATTGCTGCAAAGACATTTGCAGAAGTGTAGAAAATGCATTCATACAAAGAGGACAGGTAGCCACCTATGATGGCAGATTTATTTCATCAAATTTAGCTGATTTATCGGCTTGCAATGTACACATGGGGCAATGCTCAGTAGATGAAGGTCTCATAATTTGGGAACCAGGCGATTTAAAACCACCATGTCCCTTCGTTACTGATGAACGAAACATAGTGATTCAGCGTTCTGGTGACTATTATGTTGCTGAAGAGGTACAAGAAGCATTCACCAGAGTAAAAAAATTATCAACACCCAAATTGAACTGCCTACCTCACTTTACACTTGTCATGGACCAAGGCATCATCTTACAAGTTTATGACCAGGATACATTAAATAGTCTTGAAACGAACTCAATCAAAGAGAAACGCCAAGTCCAAACAACCAATGACACTCATACCTTCAAGCAAAACTCACAAGTTATACCTCAAGTAGATGAGCTAAATACACGTTTACAATACCTTGAAGGCAGTATACGTCAATGGGAAAATATTCGTTTCAGGCAGATATGGATGCAAATCTGCAAACTTTCTGACATGCAATTGCAAATTGTACGACAATTCTTACGCTTAGACACAACAATAGCTGCACGTCTCTGGCTTAAGCGTACAGATATTGCTGCTAGAATGGCCGGAGAAGCCCTACTGGTCTGGCCATGCATGCAATTGAAGGAAGATTATGTCTTCTGGAACTACAAAGTGGGCTCTGACTGCTATGCCCTATTACCTGTAGTAGTGAACGAGACAGTCTACTTTGCACTTCCGGGTTCAATTGACTTGGTATTAACATCACCCAAGATACCTTGCTTTGAAACACCTACTGGTGTGCATTTTAACAATGAAACGAACATGTGGCTTAGTCAAAAAGGAATAGTAGATGTAAAGCCGCTTATGCAACACATAAACATTACTTTAAGTGCTGGAGCACATATGGTGTTTGATACGCCACCATTGTTTAAAGATCACTATAAACAGCCGCCATTTCAAGGATCTTTGGAAACTACACTGTTAGAAACATGGCGTTTGAAGCAACAAATGCAACATCTAGTTAATTTCACATCATCGTTGCATATTGATCCGAAAATGTTTAAACGTGTAGTTGATGATATAGGTAGTGGTGTCAAAGACATAAATGGTCTTTCAATTTTGAATATGCAACAAGCTATCACTGGGCTAGCACAAAGCTCAGGAAGCATATTCTCATCATTTACAGGAGGCTTCATGCACAACATTACAAATGCTATCTTTTGGATCCTAGTTATCTTAGTTGCAGTCTTTATCCTTTACACCGGTATACGCTATGGCTGGTGTTGCCTATGTTGTCAATTGGGCTGTGGAACAGTTTCAACCTTTTGCCAATGCTTAACCTCATTGTTCCGCAGAAGAAGAACATCTCAGAATGGATCAACAGCACAATATGCAAGATCACCAGGTGAAGCAGTTGCTTTGCGATTAAGGCGACGTCCTATTTATGTTACAGATTCCAAGCAAACGCACTTAAAAGCATCACAACCACATATCTTGATAACTTTTCCAACAGGCCATAAATATAAAGCCTTAGTTGACACAGGCGCATCTGTAACTATCATTGATGCGGATATCTATACAAAAATGTATGGAAATCTACCTAAGCGACCTTCTGCTAATTCAACGCCTACCTCAATCACTGGCCATCCAATAAAATTGAAAGGCGAGGTAGAATTAATTGTGAAAATTGGCAAGATCACACAAGCTTTGAAATTTTTAATTATGAAAGATAGTCCATACCCAATCGTTTTAGGATGGGATTCTGTGAAATTGCTAAGTGGGGAAAGAACAACAGTTGATTTTGGTCAAAACACTATCACATTTGGCCAACACATTGTACCACTAATTAAGCAAAATCTTAATGATGGTGAACTTGTAAGCATCGTAGCTTATGTCAGACAGACAACAATGATTCCACCAGGCTCAATTCATTTGATACCAATCACAATTGACTCAGAATCACTAGATCTGACTGATCAATGGGTAAATATTTCAGCACATCCAAGAATGAAGAAAATACCATCATTGTACATACCAAACATATGTTTGAAGACAGAAAATGCAAAATTCGAAAGCTTGCCAACAATAAACTCGACAAAACAACCTATACAAATATATGAAGGCAGTCACATTGCTCTCATCACTCCCGCAGTGAATAATAATGAAGATAACAGACAAACATGATCAAGTTTCAAAGGAACAACTTGAAACTTTCAAGCATCTAGTACGACAAAAGGTTGCGCATATCAAAGATGAAACAGCTCAAAAAGCAGTTACTTCATTTTTAGAACAAAATCATAACATTTTTGGCATTGGAAGACCTCTTGGTCGAACATCAATCACGAAACATAGCATAGATACTGGAAATCACCGACCAATTGCCTTACCGCCTTATAGAATTCCATATGCCAAACGTGAAATAGTTGAAGATCACATAAAAAAGATGCTAGATGCAAATATTGTTAGACCATCACAAAGCCCATGGTCATCACCTATTGTTCTTGCAGATAAGAAAGACGGAACAAAACGGTTCTGTGTAGATTACAGACAACTTAATCAATGCACAGTAAGGGATACATATCCCTTGCCCCGAATCGATGATATCTTTTCACAGCTGCATGGATCAACAGTTTTCACAACATTAGATCTACAGCAAGGATATCACCAAATTGAAGTAACAGAAGAAGACAGAAAGAAAACAGCATTCAACAGTTTCTTTGGGTTGTTTGAATTTAACGTATTACCCTTCGGACTTTCAAACGGTCCAGCGACATTTCAACGAGTCATGGAAAAGGTACTTCATGACTTAAATTGGCGTCAATGCTTCGTCTACTTAGACGATATCTTAATATGCGGAAGTGACATAAATTCGCATTTAAAACAGCTGCAAGAAGTATTTGGCCGATTACAAAAAGCAGGTCTTACATTAAACTTTAAGAAATGTGAATTTGTATTGCCTCAAGTTAATTACTTAGGGCATATAATTGATAAGCATGGTTTACATGTCAACCCAGCAAAAATAACTGCTGTTCAAAATATGTCTAGACCACAGAACATCAGTGAGCTCAAAAGTTTCTTGGGCTTATGTAGCTATTACCGTCGATTTATTGGGAATTTTGCTACAAAAACATCAGCTTTGAACAAACTGCTACAAAAGCAAGAATCCTATCATTGGACAAAAGAATGTCAAGCTAACTTTGACCAGATTAAGCAAGAATTATCAAACGCAACAATACTTGCTTTTCCAAATTTTTCAAAACCATTCCTTGTGCAAACTGATGCAAGTGGAACAGGAATAGGAGGTGTTTTAGCACAAAAAGTAGCAGGCAAAGAACAACCAATTGCCTTTGCCTCTCGTACACTGAGTAAAGCTGAAAAAAATTATTCGGTGATTGAAAAAGAAGCATTAGCCATTATCTGGGCTATAAAACAATTCAGGCCATATTTATATGGGCAAAAATTTGTATTATACACTGACCACGCTCCAATTCGTTTCCTAAAAATCCATGATACAGCTTCATCAAGACTTGTACGTTGGGTTTTATCTCTACAAGAGTATGACTATACAATTATCTACCGCAGGGGCCAAGAAAATAGCAATGCTGATGCATTGTCGAGACTACCAGTTGCAAATGATAATCAAATAGCAACAAATAAGAGCATAGACACCAAGAGCAAATCAGAACAAATGCCATCAATAAATATAATAGACTTGCCTCAAGATTTGTCTCTCTCTCAACGTAAGGATCTATTCTTAGGTCCAATCTATCGTTTGCTACAGACTAATCGAGCATCAAGTACTCTTGATGATCATAAATTGAAGCTTGCAGAATTATTTATCTTAGACCAAGATATCTTGAAATATCAATCAAATGCAAATCTTGAACCTGTCATAGCCATACCTCGACGATTGATTCCTCTAATACTAAAAGCAGTGCATGATGATGCACTAGCAGGCCATTTGGGCTTCAAACGTACTCTGCAGAATGCTCAGTCACGTTTTTACTGGCCAAGGTTGCGCACTGATGTGTGGCAACACTGTCATAATTGTTTGCCCTGCCAACGACTAAAACCATCAACTCAGAGATCCCACATAGAACCATTGAAACCTATAGCAGTAACAGCATCCTTCGAAAGATGGATAATGGATACAATGGGCCCGTTAACATTAACAGCCCAAGGAAACCGACATATCCTAGTTTTCATGGACCAGCTCACTAAATGGGCTGAGACAATAGCTATCCCTGATGTAAAGGCAGAGACTATTGCTGTTAAAATGATGGAAAGAATAATCTGCAGATTTGGCGCACCTAAAATTATCCAATCTGACAGAGGAAGCGGTTTTATAGCATCAATTTTTCAAGAAGTCTGCAGAAATTGCAATGTACAACACATCACATCAACATCCTACCATCCTCAGACTAATGGCTTAGTCGAGCGATTTAACAGGACTCTCAAGACTATGTTGTCTATGTATGTGGAAAAACAAAGTCAAAAATGGGACTGCTATCTACCATATGTGACTTTCGCATATAATGCGAGTAGACAAGAAAGTACTGGTTACAGCCCTTATTATCTTGTTTACGGACGACAACCAAAGCTACTGCTAGAGCAAGCTCTCACAGCAAGCTTAGCTGAAGACACTGATAATGTACCAAGACAGGTACTACAAAATCTGAATTTAGCGCGAGAAATTGCAAAGAATGCAATAAGTAAAGCACAAGAACGTCAGAAGCTCGAATATAATCAGCGAATGAATACAAACGAGCAAGAACCTGAGTTCTACAAGATAGGACAGCTTGTGTTAATGCAAAACGACCGTACCTCAGGAAAGTTTGGTGCACGTTGGATGGGTCCGTACAAAGTAGTAAAAATACAGCCACCTAATGCCACCATACAAGAATTGAATAAAAATAAGAAACTAAGAACAGTTCACATAAACAAGTTGAAATTATGCCATGGACATAAAAGGAATCTGATAGAAGAAGCTGACTCTTTCAGCGATGGAAGCTTAGAACTTTAAATAGCACAGCAGAAACTATATTCTGCATTTTGTTCAATGGTATTGTATCATTTACTCTATTCAACGAACTGTATTCAATCAACGATCGTTTAGCCGAACGAATTGCATTTAATCTACGACAATATTTATCCAGACGAACATTATTCAACCCTACGAACTATTTAACATTAATCCAAATGCGACGATTGACCTCAACTGACTTTACTATCAAATTGAACCAATCAACTTCACTTCAGGACCTCAAGCTACCCATAATTCATTCGGACATTCTATTTCATACTTCAGTCAGACTAATTCAACAAACATTCTTGGATCTTGGACTACTTCAATATCAACTTTTATGGTACTCAAATCCAAGAGGGCAGGAATGTAACAAAGGACTATACATATCATATCATATCAATGCAATGCAACCAGTTTGTGAAATTTTCAAGTGATAACCTGATAACCTTCTTTTCGTTCGTTTATGTTAGGCCACAATTTATGAAACATGAAAAAAAACATCTGCTACCTGTTTACGCGTTTACTACCAGTTTTCCGTTCTCGTAAACTTTCTTATCTATCTAATGTTAAAACATAGCATTCAACAAACTCAGCTAACAAAATGTTTCACTTTTTATCGTAAATACCTATAAACAACCACGCTATATAAGTCCAACCCCAACCTCGCAAAGTGGTGTTTTACATTCGCTCGTATTCGAATAGTCATAGTATTCCGTGATTATTTATCCATTCGTTATACCTTGCCGAATTTAATAAAATCTATCGTCGTAGCCAAGCCCGCCTACAATAGTGGAGGTTCTGCCGAGATTCGAATTCCTAACTGGCGAAAGTAGGAGATCCGATTGTCACTCGTTCCGTTTTACGTAGGATGCAAGGAATTCAAGACCAAATCCGGGAGAGTGTCACCACCGCCATTCACGATACCAACCCCATGTTTTTATATCAGGCTCAGCCCTCGCTCTTTTCGGGTAAATCACATGAAAATGTTGAAGATTGGTTTCAAACGTTTGCACGCTTTTCCAAAGCATACAATCTTAGTGAGCAACGTAGTATTAATCTTCTACCTACATTTTTAAGAGGCTTAGCGCTTAATTTTTTCAATCAAACTGAGCAAGAAAATGCAGCTAACCCACTCACACTACAACAGTGGATTGAAGCCTTTAAAGTTCAATTTCCCGTAGGATTAGATTCAGCTCTTAAAGAATTAGAATTAGTGCATCGCATTCAGAGACCTAATGAATCTGTATCCGATTTTGCAGTAGATATAAAAAAATTAGTAAAATCAGCATATCCAACCCTTAATCATGAACAACGTGAAATTGTTGCAAAAGGAGCTTTCTTAAGAGGACTACAGCCGAATATAAAACGTTACAGTACCTTAGGTACTGAACCTCTTAATTTAGATGAAGCCATCAGACGAGCTATTCATCAAGAACTACAAGAACAGGCTTACTCAACACCGCAAAGTTACACGCACACATCAGAATTTAATACTTTATCTAATTCTATGGATACTCTTTCACGACACATTTCTAACCTCACACTACAGAACAAACTTTCAAACAATAATTCTCAAACCCAAAACCGCAGTAGGAATACTTGGACACAAAGGGGGCAGGAGCGATGGACCCCACAAGGCAAGGGCCGGTGTTGGAAGTGTGGACGGCTAGGACATCATGCGATTAAATGTAGATCTGCATTTCAGCGCCATTTTCAACCAGCTTACAAAGAAAATAGTAACGAAAATGTACGAAGAGCTAATACATCTTCTGATTTTCGCAATGTGAGTCAGGGGCCTGGGCCAAGAATAGGGCAAGGTCGGAGAATTATGACGATCTTTGATCCAGAAAATAATGGATTAAGTAGCGAATTAAAATTCAAAAACGAACGAGAAATTGAAAATACTCCGGAGAATTTTATTTTTGAAGAGGAAGAAAAACACCTCAACTCAAATCAGGGACCGGAAACCCAAATTTCCAGAAGAGTTAATGTTGTACGACTGGTTAGGCAGAAAAACAAAGGACCTGAAAACAAAATTCCTGGTTCGCTGCAAAATTTGAATCGTCCTTCTTTGTTATTGTGTGAAGCCGTTGACCTAGGGGAACCAGGTGGACCCGGAAAGGGCCAAACTGAAATTATAGAGAAGCTAGCTAAGACATTTAAGATGAGCGCATCTAGGTCACCAGTGTACAATGGGGGCACTAGCCCTAAGGCGGAAATAAGACCGCATTCTTTGGCAGACGTGCCACTATTGATGGAGGTAGACGAATCTCCTGGCGCTCATGAAATTCGTAAATGTGCACATACTCGCGAATTTAAAATGCTAAGAGCTCTTACATGCATTTTATATTTGGTAAGCTTAGGAGCATGCTCGGATGTTGTAGATGTGCATACGTTTAACCTTTGTGGTAAATCTAAAAGCGGATATGCATTAGCTATTCCGGAACATATTGATTGTACTATACCAAAAATTAATACAAGCACTTTTAATATAGAAGTAGATGTTTGGATTCCAAAAGACACACCACATACAACTGAGGCAATGAAATGCTATACTCATAATCGAACAATCTGCACTAACACAGGTTTCTTTAACAGTAAAGGCATTGTATATGATCAAATTACGACACAATACGTTTCTGCTTTTACATGCGCAGGAGCATGGAAAGAGAAAAAATGGGATTCTTCTGAACTCGTACGCCTTCATCAATACCTATGGTCTACCAACCACACCCTTAACATTGAGTTTACATGGTGCTGTCGTGATGTGTGTAAAACAACGATTAATCTTTTCATAGAAGTAGGAGAAGTAGGGACTACGGATGGGAAAACATTAAGCTCAGACTTGGAGGACATGGGTGGCTGCCACCCCCAAGTTGGACATTGTTATACACGTATACAAGATGCTGTAATTATTTGGGATCCATTCCCATTAAGCGCTACTTGTAAGTATGAAAGGCTAGGATTTTATGTAGCAGAATTAAATTATCCATTTGTAATGATTAAAGCCATTCAAAGTGGATTTACAATAACCACACCCACCACCGAGTGTAGTCTTTTTGCCGCATATATGACATCTCAAAAAGTTATTCTAAAGATTATTAAGAGTAGAGATCATAAAATAATTTACGATTATTTTAATAAGCCTCGAGTAAATACTACAGTGAGTTCGCCATCAAAAATTACAATCAGGAAGCAACCTCAAACCCAAAACCAATCCCAACCTGATCCTGAGGATGCTAAATTTCAATATTTAGAAGAAGAATTACTCGAAATTCAGCAGGAAAATTTTCGAAATTTGTGGAAAGAACTTTGTAAATTTACTCAGCAACAGCTAGTTGTAACGAAGAAGATCATGAAAATCGACCCAACTTCTGGAGCTAGGATACTTTTAGCACGTGATGATATACATGCAGCTTATGCAGGCGATGTTTTAATGGTTTGGCAGTGTAGGCGCATAAATAGCACACAAATTCTTTGGGATTATAAAGTAAACGACACTTGTTATGAGGACCTACCTGTATATCTAGGTACTGAGCTTTATTTTGCAATAGCTGGAAGTTCTGACTTAGTTAAATATTCTAATAAGGTGTCATGCGAATTTAAGGCAAAAGGCATTTTTGCAAAAGGAAATTCTTTCTACACACAGCAAGGTCTTACACATGTTATGCACTTACCTATACACTTAACCTGGGCTGGAAATTGGTCAATTTTTACATTTAGCTCTCCGATTCTTTTTCATGATCAAGTTAATTCGTTAGGTAGTCATCAAAATCAAGTTCATGAATTAAATGAAAAAGTTGAACGCATTATGGCTTATACAGCTCAATTATCTGAAAATCCTAATACAGTTTACCAAATCCTCGCAGGTACGGGAACCGCAATCAGCAATGTCTTAGATCGCAATGAAAAAGGTTCGAACACATCTTAGTAGAGGGCACACAAGGAGCATCAGGAGCACTTAATAGTTTGTTAAAAGGAGCTTCTCAATTACTAATTAATGTTTTGGTTATCCTCATAATTATCTTAGCTTTTGCTGCAAGTGCGTATTTTGCCTACTATAGAGTTATGCGCTACTGTTACACTAGACAGAGGAGATTCGAGGTTAGTCGAATTCAGCGGGGGCAGGGTCTCGAATTAACAAGACTACGCACAGACCCTACCTTAATCAGTTGCCCCGCACCTGGCGTTCTGACTCTTGAAACTGAGGAATCAGAAGAAAGACAGATACCAGGGAGTTCTCGACTTAGTTTTCTGAAAAATATTTTACCATCAATTCCAAGGCGACCTCCCCTCCTCCACCACAGATTTTGGGAATTCTTCTACCTCATCCAAACAAAATGCCTGCTGCAATACCGGTTGTTAGGATAAAATTAGGTGAATTCGATGTACCCGCAGTTATTGATAGTGGAGCAACATGCTCAATTATAAGCAAACGCCTTTTTGACTATTTACAATCAAATACAAAAAATAAGTTCGATAGTTCTGAGACCGATTTGAGACTACAAACAACCTCTGGACACCTCTTAGTGATAGAATCTATGGCTCAAATCCCAGTTGCAATAGGACCGTACCTGATTGTAATTAAATTTTGTATTTACCAAAGCGATGCTTTTTTAACATCTAATATTGACTGCATTATAGGTTGTGACCTTTTGAGCCAATTAGACACCTTATCAATAAATCTTAACAAAGCCACACTAAAATTAAAAGATAAATTGCTCTTTCTAATTAAAACAGAAGAATTACTTGAACGAAATTTTCCTTGGCAACCTGATACTAAACACTACTACACCGCAAAAACTTCTGAGACAAGTACTGGAGATGTAGGAATCATTATGGCGCTCGGAAATTTTTGTAATGAATCCCCCTGTGTACAAATATTTGTAAATGGTATACCTATGGAAGGTATAATAGATACCGGAGCTAGCGTTTTGGTACTATCCTCAAGAAAGCTTAAAACATTGGGAATAGAACGTGAAAATTTACAGCAAATCGACTCAGTAGTAACAAGTGCAAATGGAAATCAATTACCCATCGCAGGTTCTCTTTACATAAATGTGACTATAGGGTCAGTTAATTTATACATAGAATTATATGTTCTAGAGCAAAGCTTTTACGACATAATAATAGGAACTGACATACTTTCTCATTTTTGTAATGTTAATTTTGATTTCAAAACTAACAGCGTCAGTCTAGACGAGAATTTCCTAACATTCACAAGAAAAGTTACATCTAATCATGTTAATCGAGGAAAAGTCACGCTTGAAAAAGATATTGAAATACCTGCTCGTACTATCACAACCATACATGCACATGTTCCGAATAATTACGTTTCTCGTACAGCCTTAGTCTTTGAGCCTAATCATAAAGCCATAGAAAAAACTGGAGTTATATCTTTCCCATCAGTCTGTATACCTAATTGGGATCGATCTATACTTTTGCAGGTTACAAATTCACTCCCACAAGATCTCAAATTATACAAAAATTCTACCATAGGATATGTAAGTAGAGCAGAAGTTCCAGACAAGGTACTTGCAACACCCACATTAACCTTACAGACTATAACCGAGAATGTAGTTGAGCAAGAACCATTATCTAAAAGGATTAATCAATTAGATTTTAATGATTTCTTAAGTAAAGAAGAAACTGTATTATTGAAAAAGTTCTTAAATGAGAATATCGAAATATTTGTGAAAAGTGACCATGATTTAGGAAGAACTACTTTAACTTCACATAAAATTGACACAAAAGATAATGCACCCGTTTGTAGCTACCCCTATAGGATTCCATTTGCTGATCGTGTAAAAATAGTTTCTCATATTAATAAAATGTTAGAAACAGGAATAATAAGTCCCTCAACCAGTCCCTGGGCAAGTCCCATTGTTTTGGTACAAAAGAAAGATGGTAGTGATCGATTTTGTGTTGATTACAGAAAATTGAATAAGATAACTATAAAAGACACCTATCCAATCCCTCGTATAGACGACATACTAGACACGGTAGGCAAAGCAAAATATTTTTCCACGCTAGATCAAGCATGGGGATACTGGCAGATCCCTGTAGAACCCTCTGATAGACAAAAGACTGCTTTTGTCACCTTTAATGGTCTATATGAATTCAACGTTTTACCTTTTGGACTTTGTAATGCTCCTAGTACTTACCAACGACTCATGGACATAATTCTTCAAAATTTACAATGGAACATTTGTTTAGTATACTTAGACGACATCCTCATTTTTTCGGAAACATTTGATGAGCACATGAAAAATCTCAACCTAGTATTTGGCAGATTAAAATCCGCTGGTCTAAAATTACGGTTAGAAAAATGTACATTTTGTAGGCCAAATGTAAAATTTTTAGGGCACGAAGTAACGGCTCATGGACTTAAACCAGACGATCTTAAAGTAAAAGCTGTGCAAGATGTAAAAACTCCTACAAATGTAGATGAATTACGTACATTCTTAGGTTTGATATCCTATTATCGCCGATTTATTCCAAATTGTAGTAAAATCGCGTTTCCATTAAATAACTTGCTGAGAAAGAATAAAGAATTCAAATGGGATGAGGATTGTGAAAAAGCATTTGCAACCCTAAAAACAGCTCTTACAACAGCACCTCTTCTTAAATTACCAGATTTTTCTAAAGATTTTTATGTTCAGACAGATGCTTCATCATATGGCTTAGGAGCAGTTCTAAGTCAGATTTCTGAAAATGAAGAACATCCTATCGCATACATTAGTCGCACTTTAAATAAAGCTGAGAAAAATTATTCTACTACTGAAAGAGAGGCATTAGCAGTAGTTTGGGCGATGAAAACCTTCTACCCATACATTCTAGGTCATAAAGTATATGTTCAAACTGATCATGCACCTCTAATGGGACTTTTTAAAAAGAGCAATCTTATAGGACGACTAGCTAGGTGGCAAGCCACTATGCAACAATTTGATTACGAGCTTAATTATCGTATTGAGGCTAAACATAAAAATGCTGATACCCTATCAAGAATTTGCACTTTGAATGCCGACCATAATGAAAATATTATTTTGAAAAATCAGAGACTTGATGAAAAACTGCTACCACTCATAAATTTTCTGGAAAATGGAGAACTTTCCGAAGATATAACGGAAAAGCGAATAATTGTTAATAAGTCTAGATTATACAAATTAGTCAATGGTTGTCTCTTTTGGCAAAATGAAAGAGCCAGACACTTCTTGACACTTGTAATACCACATTCAATGAGGCATGAGATCATAGAAGCATACCACGATGATGTTCTTTCTGGGCATTTTGGTTTTGAAAAAACTTATGAGAAGATTCGTGAGAAATATTTTTGGGATGGTATGGCGCATGACATTAAAATACACTGCCAAGAATGCTTAGGATGTGTTGCAAAAAATCTCCAACCCAAAAAACACGTGCTGCTCTATGTCCAATACCTGTCGAAGGGCCATTTGATAGAGTAGCCACAGATATATTGGGACCACTACCTATGACTTATTCTGGTAACAAATATGCAATTGTATTCACTGATTACCTTACAAAATGGGTTGAATGTTGTGCAATACCCAATTGCACAGCAAGGTCAACTGCACAAGAATTCATAGAAAATATTTTATGCAGGCATTCAGCCCCTAGGCAGCTTCTTTCAGACAGAGGAACTAACTACATGTCAAAATTAGTTAGTGAAATTTGTGAGCTATGCGATACAAAAAAGATTAACACTACGGCTTATCACCCTCAGACTGACGGATTAGTAGAAAAATTCAATCACACCTTAATGAATATGGTTTCTATGTATGTTAGCCAAAATCAGAAGGATTGGGACGAATTTTTTACCTTATGCTTCATTTGCATAAAATTCTACACCACAAACTAGTTCTAAGTTCAGTCCTTTTGAGTTAGTATATGGCCGGACACCCAGACTACCCATTGATATTGCACTAAATTATGTACCATCTCGTTACGTAATAGATCTAGATGATTATGCATTATCAGTAAAACAATACCTTACTTTGGCTTGGACCTCAGCTAAAAATAATATTAATCAAGCTCAAGTTACACAGAAAACGTATTATGATAAAAAGATTAAAAATGATGAGTATAGAATAGGAGATTTCATATTAATTTTTAATCCTGCAAGTAAAATCGGGAAAACACCTAAACTCATGCATTTGTGGCATGGTCCATATAAGATCAAGGAAATTAAATACCCCATACTAAAAGTTGAAAATAGCACTAAGAAAACTGAGCCGGAATTTGTTCACATTAATCGTATTAAGTTGTATAAACGCGCACAAGAGGAAAAAGTTAATGATCTATCTATAGCCCCTGTAAAACCATCTGTAAGTAAATTAAAAGAAAAAACTGCATCAATAGCACCTACACATGCATATAATTTGAGGAGCAGATCGAGAATTATTAATATTGAACAGTAAAACGATAAATAATGCATCTATCTCAACACCAACCCCAAATCCAATCACTATAAGTTTCCCTACATTTAAGATGTCTACGACCAATTCCACTACCTCATTTGAAACAAGCCACTCCCATTCCTGGAAGAGGAATGATGATCAGCCCCAAGACCAAAACCAAAACCAATTATTGTCCCATCTGTTGGAACAATGGGCCACAAGATTTGGTCGTCGGCAGGCGGCTTGCAAAATTTTAAAGTACCAGCCGACTTATCCGTTGACGTGGCCTGCCGCGTGCTCACCCGAGACAAGACAATGAAAGGTCTCTTGGCCGTTGCTACCGATGTAGATGGTCGTGAGCAACCAGGATCATGCACAACCATGGCCATATACAGGCCAGATGGCTTGTGTTGTACATTAGATTTTGGGGTATTAGGCCCATTGCCTAATTACCTCTACGAGCTGCTGACCAACCCCAAAATCTGTTTTATTGGATTCAATTTTCCCAGCAATCTTGGCAGTTTGCATCCGAAATTTAAAGATGCAACTGTCAATATCGACGTTGGGAAAAGCGCTCGAGAGCTTGACCAGCGAGATCTTTTGCCGCCCCAATATAATGGCATTACGGATCTTGCCAACGTCGCATTAGAGATTTTGGCGTTGGAGCCTCTGGTTGTAGAACTTTTACAGAGCTCCGACGCATCGATCGCCTGCCCAATTCAAGCGGGCCTTTGCTTCGATGCATTTGCTCTACTAGATCAAATGCACGAAGAAATTTTGGCTGCTGGAATCGCCTGGACCCCATCCAAAATTTGGATCGCAGAACCACCTAATCCACCTCCCATCTCCAACACCATACCAGCTACGCCGAAATTAATTCCACCAATGCCAACACCCAAAGAACAACGACCAAGCCTGCTCTCCACTCCAGCTCCAATGACCAATCCCCCAAGACCACCAATCCCGAATGATTCATTTCCATGCCAGGACGTCCGAACCCAGAACATCAAACACCGATTTAACTTCCTAATTCAGGAGATGAAAAACGAGTTCAATGCACGATTTGCCGCCTATACCAACAATACCTGGACCCCGACCTATGAATCATTCTGGGTGGAACAATTCGACAAAGCCTTTGTGGTGCCACCCACCGAACGCCTGAATAAGATAAATCAAATGCGAAATGCTTTATGGTTACGTATTCGTGCAAAATCAAACACTTTAAAACCCTGGGTATAATGTTTTATTAAGGCGTGGAGGTGTGTAAGCTGAAATTTGTAAGCATAACCAACGTAATAGATAACAATGCCACAATTTATGAAACATGAAAAAAACATCTGCTACCTGTTTACGCGTTTACTACCAGTTTTCCGTTCTCGTAAACTTTCTTATCTATCTAATGTTAAAACATAGCATTCAACAAACTCAGCTAACAAAATGTTTCACTTTTTATCGTAAATACCTATAAACAACCACGCTATATAAGTCCAACCCCAACCTCGCAAAGTGGTGTTTTACATTCGCTCGTATTCGAATAGTCATAGTATTCCGTGATTATTTATCCATTCGTTATACCTTGCCGAATTTAATAAAATCTATCGTCGTAGCCAAGCCCGCCTACAACACTGAACAATACATACATATACCCGCTTGGCACTTGCTTTAGAAAGAGACTAGCTTTACACAGCATGGTTGGTTTGGTGGCTAGGCCAGAGCTTTTTGAGCTAAAATGGCACCCAAAAACTCATATAAAGTTAAAATATTCAGGGAGAGTTCCGAGTCTTTAGAAAAGTTTTCTTTTTCCAGCTTGCCTTAATTGTTTTTGATCAGAAATAGTGGGAAAATTCAGAATCGCTATCTTTGGTAGGTTTTAGATTTTTAATTTTTCGCCTGCCCATCTGTTGATCATAACTGACTCTTGAGTCCATTATGCATGTGCGACAGAAATTGCAAGAAGTGCTTTCAGTGTGCCAAATTGCCCATTTCTTCCTTCTGAACTCCAAAAATCAATGAATTCAAGATTTTCTACAAAAGAGCTTCGTGAGCAGCTGATCTAGAGGAAAGGTGACCTACCTATGTGCCCTCAATTGCATTTATGTTTATGTTTGTACAAAAACCGATAAATTTCGATTTCTACCCACCTCTCTAGGCTTAATAAACTTATCTGTTTTAATTAATCATAATTTTGTTGGACGTATGCCCAGACTGAATCTATATAAACACGGTATAGTTGAAAGCTCACTAGCGGCCCCGTCAATCGACACACATGTTCAACTCTGGCCCCGTTTCTGCGCATATATGTTCGAAAATGAGGCCGCTGCCGCCAGCGCAACTTCTCATTGCAGCAGCATGTCCTATACCCACACGTTAAATGCCTAACATAGATGTCGATTACTGAGTGGTACTTTTGCTCGGCGGTCGACATATATGTCATTTTGCCCATCGGCCGTTCAATGCGGCGTTCTAACTGCAGATATAAGCTTACAAACGTGAAATCTGTTTGGAACAGGTTGATTTCACAAATATTAAGGCTTAATAGCCAGTATGTAAATATTTGGCAAATACATACGCTTTATTTGAGCATTTCTTCAAAATAAATCTGATTTTTCTAAAAGTTCGTTCTTTTGCATGTACATCAACCGAAAAAGTATTACTCAATGAGCTAGACATATGTAGATTGCACGTACTTACTGCACGCATGCACGTATAAGATAGGCTTTAATTGCAATTAGCATGGAAGTTCTCTTAGTTCAGATTGAGTTGATTTTATGCGTCACAGTGCATTTAATATGCTCCTTGTGAGCCATAGATCCCAGCCAGAGAGGCTTATAAACCTAGAAAAGGTCAGAAAAAAGTACAACTATTTATAAAATTTCATAGAGCGAGCTTTAGTGCATTTTTAGCGATTTTAGCCCGGATATTTCCATCTCCTTTGGACTATTTTTCAGTGTTGGATTCGACGGTTTTTTCAAAAAGTGTTTACGTTTTTATGCTGCAATTGAGATAGCTATGTAAATGCTCAAATGGTGCCTTCACATCACATTTATGACCGAGAAAATATTTGCAAATAATTAAGGGCTGTACCTCAAATATACAGGCGGCAAAATATACTTCTGTTGCAGCGAAAAAATTAAAACGTCTACAACACTGGGTGTTCCCAGGCCGTCTCCGTTCCAAGTACTAACCCAGCCCAATGGTGCTTGACTTGGCAGATCGGACGAGATGCCATATTTTCACCATGGTATGGTCGTAGACATTACAAATTTTATGTCGACTGTATAAGTAGTGCACAAGCCGGGAGAAAAATCAGCTTTTTTGGCATAAAAAGAACATTTTCTGAGGAAAATAAGACTAAAAAAGGCCAAAATTGAATTTAAGTTGAAAAATTACTTCATGGGTGCCTAGAAACTGTGAAATAACATGTTTTTAATGCTATTACAGTATTTACATATAATAGCTTTCGATGTCATTTTGTCCAAAATTTTTCGGCCAAATTTTCCTGAAAACAGCTTGTAACCAAAATCAGGCTAAAGTCCATGAGTTTTTGTACAGGATCTTAAAAACACGTCAAAATTCAAAATTTATACTTATACGACCTAAATCGCACATTGGTAAAGCGGTCAAATCCAGGCGTCAATTTTATTTGCAAAAAAACGCAGTCTAATTGTATCGAAGACTCATTTTACGACATATATGTAAAAATTTGCCAAAAATCGACAAATATGTTAGTTTGCCAATCGGAAATCGACGGATATGCCGCCTAGCGTTAAAAATCTTCACACTGCACGGGGCAATGGTGCTTGATTTGGCAGATTGGACGAGATGCCGTATTTTCACCATGGTCGTAGACATTACAAATTTTATGTCGACTGGATAAGTAGTGCACATGCCGGTAGAAAAATCAGCTATTTTGGCATTCGGGGATACAAAAAATGAAAAAGAGCTACCATACTGCTTGGTTTAAGTTAATTTGGAGAAAACTTGAAATGGTTGTAAAAAACATGCAGGGCTGGCTACAGTCACCAGTCCAAACAGAAAGTAAAGTTGTACATGTTGGATTCAGGGTGTGACACTCTAGAATAAAAAAGAACATTTTCTGAGGAAAATAAGACTAAAATAGGCCTAAATTGAATTTAAGTTGAAAAATTACTGCGTGGGTGCTTGGAACTGTGAAATAACATGTTTTTAATGCTATTACAGCATTTTTAATAGCTTTCGATTTCATTTTGTCCGAAAAAAACTCAGTTTTTGATGCTCTTCGGATTGGCCATGCTGCGCCTTTCATTGGACCCGTGTGTGGACGTTTTCTGACAAAAATGAGGCGAAATTATGATTCAAGATTGTTAAAAATCATTATCAGCCACGCAAATTCTTAAAAATGATCATGACATATAGTTTAATTTTTGACGTGTTTACTTTTGTCGTTTTCTGGGGCAAATTTACGCATCTTTTGCGCCAAAGATTCCTATTTCGGTTTCCCATCACTTGTTTGCTTTCCTTTTTTTGTCAAGTATTTCCAGATATAGTCGAAATTTTTTAAAATCTTTACATGCTTTTATGTTCTGGAAAGAATGAAAGCGAGAGCATTATCGCAAACGTCTCAAATTTGTTTCAAAAATGAGTTTTTTATGATAATGTGACATTAAAAGCTTGAATCAGAGATCATTTGCTTAAAACCACATAGTATTTTATTGACACATTGTTTGATATTTCTTCGCTTTATAATGTTTTTGCTTGCAGACATACACAGCTCGAAATTTCTGGGGCTGAGACCTTAAAGTTTTTCAAAAGTGCCCTTTTTAGGCCGAAAACGATGGAAACTAGTTAAAAACACGATTATTAAGCGTTTCTGGTGATGCTGTCACATTTTAGAACATAAAAACACAATAAAATTTGCAAAAAATCGAAAAAAAGTGCACTACATTGACCAAAATATAGTCAAAAAACTACTATTTAGCATGAAGTACCGAAAATTTTGCACTTTTGAGCCATCAGATCGCTAAAATGTTCAACTATGGACACTTCCGACGATTTTCCTGAAAAAGTGCGAATTCTGGGGGTTTGAAGACCCTCAAACCCAACAATGTCGTGTATGTTTGTTTGTCTCTCTCTCTTTGTCGTCAGAAAATTTCTCACTTTTCCATTTGGGCTTTTATCATTCAAAATTTACGCGCACATCTAGTCTGGCTGAACCCCAAACCTGGAGCTAGTCAGGCAATATTGATTTGATATTCAACTGAGATGAGATTTTTTTTCTGTTTGCTTCACCGAATAATTAACCTTTCTATTGAATGGTTTTGAAAAATGAGCTTGCTAAGCGAGAGTTGTAAACTAAGAGGAGCTTAAAGTTTAAACCTACCATTAAATTATAAAGATAATAATAAAAGATTTAAAGCTTTAAGAAAAAGAAAAATGTGGTAAATTAAAACAAATTTAAAGGATATGATGAAACATTATTGTTGAGAATAGGACGATCACGTGCTATGTATAATGACTCCTTGATTAAAAGATCAAAAGAGTTGGATGCTCGACTGATAACCTTGAAGCAATCTGATGTAATTGGATGATTGCTATTTGAGATATGTTTGTGAATAGCAGATAAACTATCACCCTGAATTGGCTTTCCTGTAGCAAATGAGATGCCAGTATGCTCTGCCATTCTACTCCCAAAATGTCGGCGAGTTTCACCGATGTAACTAGCCATACAGCTAGAACACGTATACTTATATACTAAATTTGAGAGTAGCTTAGCAGGTACAGCATCCTTGTTCTTGAAAAACCGGCTGATACACATAACAGGTTTGTAAACAAACCTTACTCTAATCTGAGGGTAAAATGCAGATATAACCTTTAGAATTCTGCTGCGTACATTGTAGCCATGCACACCAGTGTAAGGCAAAACAAGAGAATAGCATAGTTTATCACACCGAATTTTATGTCATCACTCTTACTATAAACTTATGTCATAAAGTCTGATATGACCTTATCAATCAAGCTAAGCGGATACTCATTTTGCAGTAGAGTCTGCTTCCAAGCTTGTCAATATCAGAGGCAAAAGTCTGATATGAGTTACAAATCATGTGAATACGACTCACAAGTGTCTTTATCAAGCCAACTTTATAGGCAAAAGGAATGAAGCTAGACAATTTGGCATAAAGGCCAGAAAATGTGGGTTTTCGATATGATGATGTGACAATATCATCGGACTTCCTTCAACAAGCACATCAAGGAAATTTAATTTCTTGTCACATTCAGTTTCAAATGTGAAATTCATATTAGGATGTTGCTGATTCATGTAATCACAGAACTTTCTAGGCTGATTTCTGTCAGAAAACACTACAAATGTGTCATCAACATAACGTACATAAAATAATTTTTTTCTCTGAGATATCATTCAAGACATCATTCAACTTCCTAATGTAGTCATCTTTTGTTCAGAATTACTACTTGATTACTCCTTATCTGCCTTTAGAACAATGATATTCTTGTCTTTTGACAGATTGCTGAGGATTTCATAGTCAACGCTTTGATAGATTATTGCAATGCTTCTTATCATAATTAAAATATAGAGCTTAGAGCAAATGTCTCGCAATTGATTCTTGGATCATTTGCATTTTTACATTGTCACAGTTAAAGGCAGTTTGTTTCTTGAGGAAACCCATCAGCTTCTCAAAAGGTAGCAGATAATCACCATACTCGATCTTCCCCCCCCCCCCTCCTAGGTGTAATAGAGTACTTCATACTCATAAGACAACACAAGCTTCTCATGAGCTGTCAAAACTTGATTACTCAAATTAACTACAACCTTTTCAGGATCGATTACTCATTGACACTTTTATGCATAAGCAAAGTTTTTAACCTTCTTGCTATGCAAACTGTCTAACATGGCTGGAGAGATTTAGACACATTGCGTCTAATGAATCTATTGAATGGCTTGTCATATGTACTTGTAATCGTAATTCCAATAATTTTGCTAAAATAAAATGTAGAGTAGCTACTTTTTATGAAGGACCATTGCCACATGAAGTTTTTTTCCTTTTTAAACAAAAAATCATATTCTTACCTTGCATTGACTGCAGAAAAATTCTAAATTATTCGGGAATGGGGCAAAAACCCCAAAACTGCTGGAAATAGCAATTCTGGCGTCCAACGAGAATTATCGATTTCTGGGGCATGCCAGATTCTGGGGTCCTACAATCACATGCCCATGCATGGTTACCGCCTTCTTTAACCCTTTGATTGTCCTTCTGTGGATCTCATCAAAACAGAGAACCTTAAATGTTCAAGCCGTCATTTTTTAAAACATGATCGAATATTGTGCTTTCAGGTATTGCCTGAACTTCGTGTTTGATGGCACACAGTTCATGCTTTGATGCGCACATGAGGGAGCCGGCTCCCGGACAGCCATTGTCGTTTGGTCGCCTAGTCATTCACTGTGGATTGTCACAAGTACAAGAGGCCGTTCAAAAGGCTCAAAGGCGGAAAAGCGGCAATGTAGCTATTGAAGCAACGACCAACATGGAAAGGGGCGCCCAGCTGCTTTGGAACTACAGGACAAATTTGCCAACATGCAGGGCAACGTCCTTGATTGCATATACCACAACTTTTTTTCATTAAATTTTCTTGTACTTTTGTTGCCCGTTTCACGCAATCTTGTGGTTTCCGCATTTGAATTTTTGCAGAACAAAATTTTTTGTAATGCTTTCAGGTTCCTGTCAACCGTAAGGTTTGCTGGGAGTTTTTAGTATGAGCATCATATCTGATCTACGGCAAACTGCAAGGTTGTGCTTAAAGGAATGTTGTTTTTCTGCAAATGAGTAAAACTGGTTTGTTAATGCTTATTGACGCTGAACAATACATACATATACCCGCTTGGCACTTGCTTTAGAAAGAGACTAGCTTTACACAGCATGGTTGGTTTGGTGGCTAGGGCTAGAGCTTTTTTGGAGCTTAAATGGCACCCAAAACTCATATAAAGTTAAAATAGTCAGGGAGAGTTTCTGAGTCTTTAGAAAAGTTTTCTTTTTTCCAGCTTGCCTTAATTGTTTTTGATCAGAATTAGTGGTAAAATTCAAAATCGCAATCTTTGGTAGGTTTTAGATTTTTAATTTTCTCGCCCCATCTGGTTGGATCATAACTGACTCTTGAGCCCATTATGCATGTGGGACAGAAATTGCAAGAAGTGCTTTCAGTGTGCCTGTGCCAAATTGCCCATTTCTTCCTTCTGAACTCTAAAAATCAATGAATTCAAGATTTTCTGCAAAAGAGCTTCGTGAGCAGCTGATCTAGAGGAAAGGTGACTTACCTATGTGCCCTCAATTGCATTTATGTTGATGTTTGTACGAAAACCGATAAATTTCGATTTCTACCCACCTCTCTAGGCTTAATAAACTTATCTGTTTTAATTAATTTCATAATTTTGTTGGACGTATGCCCAGACTGAATCTATATAAACACGGCATAGTTGAAAGCCCACTAGCGGCCCCATCAATCGACACACATGTTCAACTCTGGCCCTGTTTCTGACCATATAAGTTCGAAATGAGGCTCGCTGCTGCCAGCGCAACTTCTCATTGCAGCAGCATGTCCTATACTCCACACCTTAAATGCCTAACATAGATGTCGATTACTGAGTGGTGCTTTTGCTCGGCGGTCAACATATATGTCATTTTGCCCATCGGCCGTTCAATGCAGCATATTTATAACCACACCTGGGCGTGGGGGGGGTTTTTTGGGGGTATGCACCCCCAGAAACCAAAATACTCCCCCCCCAGAAATCAAAATACCCCCCCCAGAATTCAATTCTTTGAAAATTTTTTTCGTTTTTTTTTGCAATTTTTTGGATGCCAATGGATAGTGCTTGATGAGAAACGTCGAAAAATGGTGTTTTTATCGCTATACCACCATTTTTTAAGGCCATTTTTCGACCTTTCGAAAAAAATCTTGCACCCCCCCCCCAGAATTTTATTGCTGCCCACGTATGATTATAACTGCAGATATAAGCTTACAAACGTGAAATCTGTTTGGAACAGAGTAGTATAGAGGGGGGTTGCAAGCGTATTTTGGGGGTCCGCCACACACAAACACATAGGCAAAGTCACCCATTCAAGCCGGAAGTCAGCTCTCAGGGCCTGTGGAGGTCAAGCCCAGGGCTACCCCCCCGCTAGAAGGGATACGCAGTCACAGGAAGGGAAAAGCTCAAAAAAAAGTATTGAGGGGGGTCGCAAGTGTATTTCAGGGGTCCACACGCACAAAACATAGGCGAAGCCTGTTCAGGCCAAGTCAGCGCGGGGGTCTGCGGGGTCCGCTTGGGGCAACCCCCCGCTAGGAAGGATACGCAGTCACAGGAAGGGAGAAGCCCCAAAAAAAATAGAGGGGGGTTGGGCAAGCGCATTTCGGAGGGTCCACCACATACAAAACACAGGTGAAGCCTGTTCAAGCCAAGTCAGCTCGGGGTCCGCCGGGGCTACCCCTGCTAGAAGGGATACGCAGTCACAGGAAAGGAGAAGCCCAAAAAAAGAGTAGAGAGGGGGTCGCCAGCGCATCATGGGGGCCGTCCGCCACACAAAACATAGGCAAAGCCTGCTCAAGCCAAGTCAGCTCGGGGTCCGTGGGGTCCGCCGGGGCTACCCCCCGCTAGAAGGGATACGCAGTCACAGTAAGATAGAAGCCCCAAAAAGTAAAGAGGGGGGTGGCCGCGCATTTTGGGGTTTGCCACATACAAAACATAGGCGAAGCCCATTCAAGCCAAGTCAGCTCGGGGTCCGCCCGGGGCTACCCCTGCTAGGAGGGATACACAGTCACAGGAAGGGAGAAGCCCTAAAAAAGGGCCAAGGCCCAACCCTATGGTCAAAAATGATTGATAGAGAAAGGTTACTGGCGCTTTCACCAGGTTGTTCTGCGAGTATGGACAGATTTTTCGGGCAAATCTGATCACTAAATTTGGGGTTCGTGTGCTGGCCCGAACTTAGACAAAAAAAATTTTTTCTGTGAACTGGTACCCAACCCTAATTTTTTTGTCTTACTTATTAAATTTAAACATTCTCTGCATCCTTTTACCCATGATTGCATCTGCTAGTAAACTACCGGCTATAGATCAGAGCTGTAAAATAGATGAGTATCCACCATTCTGTATGATAACGTGTTTTCTTTTTCTTAGTTGCTGCCTTTCTGTTGTTAGCTTATCATCTTATTTGATTCTGATATCGCCTAAGCTATGTCTACCTTTTTGTCAGAGAATGGAAAATTGCCACTAAATTGTTTACAATCGATATCCATAATATTTGTCCTGCCGGCGCCATCAGCGCACTTGGTGGTTAAAATTCGCGGGTGCAAATAAGAAGTAAAGTTGATTTTTTTACCGGTGCCGGGCCATTTTTAGTTTAGGCTGCCCGTAAAACCAATTCATTTCTCTGATAAAATCCCATCAAATTCTGCTGGCCAACTTTAAATCCTACTTTATACTGCGATTTATTGATATTTATAAAGCTTTTATGTCTCCTCTGAGTTTTCAGCTTCTGGCCGTGCCAATGTAGTTTTGCATAAAAAGCAATTCAGCCAGTGGGATCGCCTCCAACATACACTTTCCGAAGCTGTATATTTTTGCGCTACATGTAAAACACGACTTTGAACAATTCATCTCCAAAAAGAATGCATGTTCACTAGCTGCGAAATTTTCAAAGATAGTTATTCTCATCAATTTTCTCACCATGTCATTTCAGTTCATTTTTATTTTTCTCGTCTTTTCAACATGAATTCTAATAATTTCTACTACAGTGTCCCCAGATCTATTATCATTGAGATGGGTTGTTTAAACTCAAATGAGAAAACGTATTTATAAATACTTGTAGTATTTTTCTAGTCCGAAGTTCTTCGCCAATAATTAGCCGTATGCTTTATACGAACTGTCCTATGAATGTTAACAATCACTAGCTTGACATTTTTGGGCTGCTTGTCAAGATATGTCGACATGATATATCAATAATTATTGAGCGTCCTTGCATTGAGATCGGTCTTTGATGGATGGTGTTTTGCCTCATTTAAATCTTTCAAGCACTCTAGATAGCACTTCCCATATTAGTTGGTTGCCTCAGCATATGACTTGGAAAGACATCAACCGCCATTAAGATGGAACGATTCTCGGTTTTACCTTTAGATTCTTTGGGCCTAAAGATCATCTCCACATGATATTGGGCCCATAGAGCAATATAGAGCGTCTTGCAAAACTGAAAACCGAAGCTAGTGACCGAACTCGAATTTCTCTCACTGTATCGTGCCGATATTCTCCCCACCTTCTCTCTGCAATTTGTTGATAGATTCGAAAGAGGCAGGCCTGCCTAATCCACTACTGCTCTATGATGTTGTTAAACTCAAATAATTAATAATATTTATGTAATTTGCGCAAGAAAATTTTGAAACTTTGTGAAGTTACTTTTCACATAGATTTCAAGAAATCGATTTTCCAAGCTTTACAAAATAATTTTCGTAGTTCTGCAAAGTATTTTCCTTACAGGACTTCCTATGTTAAGCACAAGCATAATTCCAAGACTTCACAAAAACAATTTCGACACTTGCAGATTTCAAATTTTTTTACAAAATGATTTCCAAACTTCTAATACAATAAATTCGAAACTATTTCCAAGCCTACTCACAAGATCTCTGTCTGAAGCACTTTTACAGCTTTTTCACAGGATTTTACAAAAAATTTGAAGCCTAACACAATAACGAAACTTACAAAATCTATATCTTCAGCATAAAATTGCTCGAAATTTTAGCAAAAATATTTCGGAACCTCCACAAAAAATTTTGAAATTTTACAGATTTAAACTTGAGAAATTTTCAGAGATTACATAAAATTTTGGCAGTAATATGCAGCAACTTGGGCATTTCATGACAAGTTTCTATCAGTGCGGTGAACAACATAGTGACGCAAGTAGAATAAATGTGGCCGCAGGTTCGCTAAGCTTAGGCCCCTCCCCACTCCCTCGTAAGCATGAACGCAATACACATTTCCAATGTCAATCTTCAGCAGATGTGAGAATTTTCATTGTTTTTGAATTTTATGCGATTTTTCATCGAAATGTATCAAAATGCCATATTTACTTTTCTAGTTGGAGAGTCTGTTTTTAGTTGAACTTTGTCTAAAAGGCCTATGGAACTGTCGAAATCCCATTTCGGTAAAAATTTCCGCTTCACATCCCAAGTACGCGAAGGCTCGCTATTCTCTTGTGAAAAGTCATTACGGCGCGGAGGCCTGGTTTGCAATTCCGGATGCACGGCGTGGTCTAATCTGGGGATTTTAGACGGCATGCCCGATAGGCGGTCAAAACGGGCTGCTTTTACAACAATCACCCGAAAAAATTCGC
This sequence comes from Mermis nigrescens, assembly GCA_036768485.1. Classification (NCBI taxonomy): domain Eukaryota; kingdom Metazoa; phylum Nematoda; class Enoplea; order Mermithida; family Mermithidae; genus Mermis; species Mermis nigrescens. The sequence goes on along the minus strand of JAVLUZ010000640.1, from coordinate 82,856 downwards.
ATAAACGGCTAAAATAGCGCTTAAAAGAGTACAGTTATACTGATAGTTTCGATGACGCATTTTTAAAGAAATTCTTTCAACTTTTCACCCTCGTTTTTAGCCATCATTTGCACGTTGCTATCTGGCAAAATTTTCCATTTTCCTATTCTGGGTGCCGGCCGGCACCCCCAAGGTCCACGTGCATGTCTGTTCTGACCCCCCAAGAATTTGAAATACTCCTTCCCCTCCAGAATGCTATTTTAAATATTTTTAAAGCATTTATTAATTCATTTTGACTCCCATGGGCAGTAACTAAAATTTGGGGGTGGGGGTCAAAGTAGTGTAAATGGACAAAAGTAGCTTGTCGCAAAATGTAGCTAAAAATAGCATTCTGGAGGGGTCTGTGGGGAGTATTTCAAATTCTTGGGAGGTCAGGACCAGACATGCACGTGGACGGGTTTGGGGGTGCTGACCGACCCCCCCCAGAATAGGAAAATGGAAAATTTTGCCGGGAAAAATAAGGCAAAATGAAGGCTAAAAACGGGTGAAAATTGAAAATTTTCTTCAAAAGTGCTCCAAATTGACCAGAAACTGTGTAATAACGTACTTTTAGCGCTATTTTAGCGTTTATGCCAATTTTTCGGGTGATTCTAGCCAAAAAAAGCTCGGTTTTTGACCCCCGCCCCCCAGACCGGCTGATCCCCCCAGATCGGCCATGCTGTGCATCTATGGTCAGGACCCCCAAAGCAACCCCCTCACGCCCATGTGTGGCTGCAACCAGATAATCATATGTGGACGTATATACAAGAGAAGCAGGGATTACCATATTTATATGTGAAGCGGAAAGTTTTACCAGATGGGATTTCGACAGTTCCATAAGACATTTAGACAAAGTTCAACTAAAAACGGATTCTCCAGCTAAGAAAAGTATCATTTTTGATACATTTCAGTCAAAAATCACCTTAAAATTCAAAAACAATGAAAATTCCTGCTATATCTGTAAGACCCTGGGCATTTGAATGGTGTGACAGCTACACATAGGGGTGGGGAGGGGGGCCCCTAGAATCTAGCGAACCTGCACTATTTTTTGGCTATTCTGCCTCATTGAAGCTCCCCTCCCTCGCTGCCTATATGTTATCACCGCCTGATTGTAGAAATTTGTCGTGAAGTGCAAAAATTTAGCTGTATTGCTGCAAAATTTTTTGTAAAATCTTTTGAAAAGTTTGTAAAGTTTCAGGGAAATCTTGTAAAGTTTCAAAATTTTTTGTAAAGTTTCGAAATAATTTTGTAAAATTTCGAGCAACTTTGACATGCTGTAGGATAGAAGTTTTGTAAAGTTTCAAAATTTGGTTGTTAGGCTTCAAAATTTTTTGTAAAATCTTGTGAAAAGCTTGTAAAGTTTCAGAAAAGTCTTGTAAAGTTTTAGAGTAGGCTTGTAAAGTTTCGAATTTATTTTGTAAAGTTTGGAAATTATTTTGTAAAATTTGAAAATGTCTGCAGAGTTTCGAAATTATTTTGTAAAGTTTGGAATCTTTTTTACGTGCTTAAGCATAGGAATCCTGTAAAGTTTGGAAAATATTTTGTAAATTTTGAAAATTATTTTGTAAAGTTTGGAAATTATTTTGTAAAATCTTGTGAAAAGTCTTCTAAGTTTCAAAATTTTCTTGCACTTTAGGTTATAAATATTAATAATTATTTGAGTTTATAAAGCATGGAGATCATAAAGCAGTATTGGACGAAGGCAGGCAGGCCTGCCTCTTTTTTCAGGTATCAACAAATTGCAGAAGGTTCTTAAAAATAGGGAAGAAATATCGGCTGATACGGTGAGAAAATTCTTGAAAATTCAGTTCACTTATCACAGCTACATAAACCAGTTTTGAAAGGTTTTTCAAGACGCTCTATAATTGTTTCTGGGCCAAATATCATGTGGGATGTTGATCTTTTAGATTTAAAGGAATTTAAAGGTAAAACTATAGAAATCGTTACATCTTAATGGCGGTTGATGTCTTTTCACAAAAGGCATATGGTGAGGCAATAACTAATAAGAGTGCTGATGCAACTGCTAGAGTGTTTGAAAAGATATTAAATGAGGCAAAAACCACAATCCACCAAGACCGATCATGGCAATGAATTCAAAAGGTGCCTTCAATAAATTATTAAATGCTCATTCTGTCACGCATATATTGACAAGCAACCCAAAAATTAAAAGCTAATTTTGTTGAACGGTTTCATAGGACATTTCGTGAAAAGCTTATGCGGTATATGACTTATTATTCTGATGAAAACTGGACTAGAGTATATAAAAGTATTCTCAATAGTTATAATAATACTTCTCATTTAAGTTTAAACAACCTGGCCCCTAATGATGTAGATTCAGAGAACACTGGTAAATTATTAGAATTTATGTTGAAAAGACAGAAAAATATAAAAATGAACGAATATTTAATGTTGGAGAAATTGTTAGAATAACTTCTTTGAAAGGAAATTTCGCAAAAGCTAGTAAGCATACATTCACAGATGAATTGTTCAAAATCAATTGCATATCTCAATGTACACCAAAAACATATAAGCTGGAAGATATGTTAGGCGAACCCATAACTGGTGCTTTTTATGCAAAAGAACTACAATTGGCCGAGCCAGAAGCTGAAAAGCACAAGAGAGTCAAAAAAGCTATAAAATATCAATAAATCACAGTATAAAGTAAGATTTAAAAATTGGCCAGCAAAATTTGATAGGATTTTATCAAGAAATGAATTGAGATTTTACGAACAGCCTAAATAAAAATGGCTTAAATAAGGCTGAAACGAAAATCGGCTTTTCTTCATTTATTAAGCACCGCGAGACAGCCACAAAGAGATGCACTGATAAATACGGCAACTAAGGACCAAATATTATGGATATGCGATTGCGCAAACAATTTTTTGAATGGCAATTTTCCATTCTCTGACAAAGAGGTAGACAAAGCTTAGGCGATATCAGAATCAAATAAGATGCTTAGCTAACAACAAAAAGGCAGCAACTAAAGAAAAAAGAAAACACGTTATCATACAGAATGGTGGATTCTCATCTATTTTACTAGCTCCGATTCTTTCTATAGCCGGTAGTTTACTAGCAGATGCAATCATGGGTAAAAAGGATGCAGAGAATGTTTAAATTTAATAAGTAAGACAAAAAAATCAGGGTTGGGTACCAGTTCACAGAAAAAAATTTTTTTTTGCCCAAGTTCGGGCCAGCACACGAACCCCAAATTTAGTGATCGAAATTTGCCCAAAAAATCTGTCCATACTCGCAGAACAACCTGGCGCAAAGCGCCAGTAACATTTTTCTCTATCCAATATTTTTGACCATAGGGTCGGGCCTTGGCCCCTTTTTTAGGGCTTCTCCCTTCCTGTGACTGTGTATCCCTCCTAGCAGGGGTAGCCCCGGGCGGACCCCCGAGCTGACTTGGCTTGAACGGGCTTCGCCTATGTTTTGTATGTGGCGGACCCCAAAAATGCGCTTGTGACCCCCCCCCCTCTATACTTTTTTTTGGGGCTTCTATCTTCCTGTGACTGCGTATCCCTTCTAGCGGGGGTAGCCCCGGGCGGACCCCCGCGGACCCCCGAGCTGACTTGGCTTGAACGGGCTTTGCCTATGTTTTGTGTGTGGCGGACCCCCAAAATGCGCTTGCGACCCCCCCCTCTATACTTTTTTGGGCTTCTCCCTTCCTGTGACTGCGTATCCCTTCTAGCAGGGGGTAGCCCCCGGCGGACCCCTGAGCTGACTTGGCTTGAACGGGCTTCGCCTATGTTTTGTATGTGGCGGACCCCCGAAATGCGCTTGCGACCCCCCCTCTATACTTTTTTTGGGGCTTCTCCCTTCCTGTGACTGCGTATCCCTTCTAGCGGGGGTAGCCCCGAGCGGACCCCCGCGGACCCCCGAGCTGACTTGGCTTGAACGGGCTTCGCCTATGTTTTGTGTGTGGCGGACCCCCGAAATACGCTTGCGACCCCCTCAATACTTTTTTTTGAGGCTTCTCCCTTCCTGTGACTGCGTATCCCTTCTAGCGGGGGTAGCCCCGAGCGGACCCCCGAGCTGACTTGGCTTGAACGGGCTTCGCCTATGTTTTGTGTGTGGCGGACCCCCAAAATACGCTTGCAACCCCCTCTATACTTTATTTTTGGGGCTTCTCCCTTCCTGTGACTGCATATCCCTTCTAGCGGGGGTAGCCCCGGGCGGACCCCCGCGGACCCCCGAGCTGAGAATTTCAAAAAAAGTACCATCTGTAGAATTCATCCCTCTATTATCCTATGCTGTTCAATTCTTCGAGTCATCAATACTCAGTTGTCCACATGCCGCAGTAAAAAGGTCCCAAAATTTGTCCTATGTTATAACGTTACACAAAAACTTTACACCTTCTTTACACAGTAAGTTTTAAGTTTCAAGAAAAACAAAAAACATGGGCAGCAAATTTTTTTATTATCCTTCTTTTAAAAAAAACCGCATCTTCCAGAAGTGTCCCGTTATAGCTGTAGGGGGTGCACAGGTGCTAGGGGTACCCAAGTATATTATAGGTTACTCGCTAACGCGCTACCTAAGATTTATTGTAAGTAGTTGTAATCTTTGTCGTTAAAGGTGTTAGTCAAAGATGTGTAATCGATATAAATTTTTGAATCTCCAATCTTAAATTCTGGATAATTTCTTTTTCTTCCTGGTTTTTTACCACAGTATAACGAAGCTACAAGGTTAATTCTTGTCAAAATGACTGTGTAAAGTCTCTAACTTCATTAAAATTTCAAACTATTACAGCCATATTTCTCTGCTGCTGAAGCGCGTAAACTTTCTTATCGGCAAGCTGGCAGCGCTGTATTATCACAATATTTTATTCCCTTGCAGTATATTTTACTTTCGAGTATGGGTTGCCATCACACATGGACGTGGGGGTTTGGGGGGTATGCACCCCATCGAGAAGTTGAAATACCCCCCAGAAATCAAAATACCCCCCAGAATTTAAATTTTGAAATTTTCTTGCTTTTTAGCGATTTTTTGATGCCATTGGATAGTGCTCGATGAGAAACGTCGAAAAATGGTGTTTTTTTCGCCATACGACCACTTTTAAGACCATTTTTGACCTTTGGAAATTTTTTCACCCTCCCCCAGAATTTTGGTACTGCCCACCTATGGTTGCCATGCTTATGTGATAGCAATGTATAGCCTGATTTAACATCAGTCCCATTTCAGCAAACTCGGGGAGCCTATTCCTCCATCAAAGGCAAAGGTGATGAATAAGAGCTCGAAAAGTTCGTCTACTAAATAAAGATGATTGTGGAACAAGACGACGATTTTATAAACAAGTTTACAAGCAGATGTATTGTTTTGTGAGCTCATAATGTTTTATACACCGCGCATGCGCAGTCTGTGTCGATTTAAACGTACTTTGTTTTCGATGCCATTCCGCGCTCTTGTATATAGTAACGGGTATATGCGTTAAAAATACATAGATGTGTTCATTTCATGGAAATTACTAAGTACAAATGTTAACCCTTTATTAACGCCCGTCCCATTTTCCTCCACAAAGTTTGCTGCAAAATAACTCAAGAACAATGGAATCTTATAAAGCGTGCAAGTGTTCATTCGAAAGCATTGTCTAAGATCTGCAAGTTTATGTGTATTTCCTTTCATGTTAGTAGTGTGAAATTTGAAATATACTGTATTGAAATAACCTCACTTTTTGTCCGCCACTTTGGTCGTCCCGGATTCCACAATTTTTTGTTTCTCTGGTCAGGAATTTTCACGAGCTGTGGAGCTCATTTAGGGCTTTCTAACAGTATCTCAATAATTAAAATGCGGCTAATACCCTTTGAGAAATTTAGATCGAAAAATAAAGTCCCATTTTTGGGACGCGCGCTCATAAGTGACAGCATGAAAAAGCAACTCTGTTTTTCTCTTGATGTCTTCATGACCTTTATTACCTTCAGAAATTGCTTGAATTCTCTCTTAGAATTGTACGTACATACATACTACCCAGTGGCGGATCCAGGATTTTCCTAAGGGAGGGGCGGTACCCCTAAGGGGGTGGGACCCTTATGTATTTGGGCGGAAAAATTGCCCATTTTTACCCAAATATCGCTCAAAAATAGTTAATATGCGCATTATTTCGGACCAATGGAGGTGGTTGGTCGCCCCCATCCGTCCCTGATACTACCTATGAAAACCAGCTGCTTTACAGTCAAATTAGGTACATAGGTACCTATGCCTACCTATATGTACCTTGTATGTATCTAAACTAGAGAATCGCCTTGGAACGACATCAGACTATATAGAGAACGTCAATCCCAAAAATTTTCCATGCAAAAATGATGGCAAAAATGGGATGTACACTTATTGACGAGCGTCCTGCATGTAAACTTATTAACGACCATCCCAAAAATGGGACATACACTTATTAACGACCGTCCCAAAAATGGGACTTTTTTTCTCACGTCCTACTGTAGCTAGAGTCACGAAGAAGGATGGGGAATTCGAATATGAATGAGATTTTGAATGAACTACTTTCTAAAGTGCCGTTAATAAAGGGTTAAAACTTCCGTGTACAATGGCATACCTTCCTATGTATATATTAAAAGTTGTGCCGTTTGGTCATATGTATTTAACGGCTCGAAATTGTGGGCTAGGTCATGACGGAATGACCCGAGAAGTTTTTATTTTCTGGCTTGGTTTCGGACTGGACCTTAATTTTCCTGTTTCAGAAAATTTTTGTATTTTCAACACCAAAGCTATGCTTACCTAGCCAGACCACGCGCTGGCTGGGCGGGGAAAATTCGACCGCTTTGGACATGCCCAAGGTGGAGAAACTCACGGCGGAACCAGGGGCAGCTTCATATGCACAATTGGGATACCCCTCTCCGAGCCTAGAAAGCCGCCTTCGGCCGGAGAAATTTTGCCGGAAATAAGGTTGGTGGGAGCGTTTATCTTGACAGGTTCTACTTGGTGAACCCCGGTTTCGACACTTTGGACTGCCCTCAGGACGGGGAAACCTCCGACGGAATCGGGGTCAGCTTCATATGTTCAAATGGGCTACCCCGTTTCCGACCCCTAAAACCCGCCTTCAGTGGAGAAAATTTTGCTGCAAACGGGGTTGGAGGTGTTAACCCTGTTGGGCCCTACTTGAAGAAGCCTGATTCTGCCTTTTTGGACCACCCTTAGGGCGGTGAAAACCCCGACGGACCCGAGGTCAGCTTTACGTGTACATATGGGTTACCCGCTTTTGAGCCCCGAAACCCCCTTCATTTGTAGAAATTTTGCCGAAAACGGGTTTGGTGGTGTTCACTCTGATGGGCCCTACTTGAGGAACCCCGGTTCCGCCACTTTGGACCAGCCATAGGGCGGAAAAACCCCCGACGGAACCGGGGTTAGCATCACATCGTTTTCAAGCCCCTAAACCACCATTCAGTAGAATAAATTTTGCTGGAAACGGGCTTTTGGACTGTCCCCAGGGCGGAGAAGCCCACGACGAAACCGGGGTCACCTTCTCATATGAATAATGGGTACCCCGTTTCCAAGCCCCTTAACCCCCATTCAGTGGGATAAATTTTGCCGGAAACATGGTTAGGGTTGTTTACCCTGATGAGCCCTACTGGGGGAACCCCGTTTCTAGCACTTTGGACTACCCCTAGGGCGAAGAAAGCCCCGACGGAACCAGGGTCAGCTTCACATATGAATAATGGGGTACCTCGTTTCCAAGCCCTCAAGCCCCCTTCATTGGGAGCAATTTTGCCGGAAACGGGGTTGGGGAGGTTCACCTTGATGGGCCCTACTTGTGGAACCTTGTTTTCGGCACTTTGGACTACCTCCTGGGCGGAGAAATCCCCGATGGAACCGCGATCAGCTGCACTTATGAATAATGGGGTACCCTATTTCCGAGCCCCTAAACCCCCTTCAGTTGGACAAATTTGCCGGAAACAGGATTGGGGTGTTTACCCTGATCAACTCTACTTGGGAAATCTCGTTTCCAGCACTTTGGACCACCCCCAGGGTGGAGAAAGCCCTGACGGAACTGGGGTCAGCTTCATGTAAGAATAATGCGGTACTCCGTTTCCGAGTTCCTAAAACCCTCTTCAGTGGGAGAAGTTTTGCCGGAAATGGGTTTGGGGTGTTCACCCTGATGGGCTCCACTTGGGGATCCCCGTTTAGGGCACTTTGGATTACCCCCAGGGCGGGGCCAAAAATCATTGTAAATTACACATCCATTCTTAATCTCGCCAATTATTTTGTGCCAACAGGGCCCCTTTAAGTCCGCCCCTGCTATCTATGATGATAATATTGTATAGTCCGTAAACGTTTTTTACAGTAAGGTAATTCGAAAGCAGTTAAAAATCAGCCAACCGGTGTAAGGCCTTTTATCCGGATGGCTGTCTCTATTGCACCTGATTTGGTTCTCAAACGGCACTTTGGCACTTAACAGTTTGGCTCTCAAGAGCTGAGCATAGGTGAACAGCATGGCCGATCTGGGGAGACAGCCGGTCTAAGATCAAAAATTGAGCTTTTCGGATTAAAATGACCTGAAAAACTGGTATAAGCACTCAAATAGCATTTAAACTACGTTATTCTACCGTTTCTGCTCAGTTTGCAGCACTTTTTAATAAAATTTCAAATTTTAATTTGTTTTTGGCTTTCTTTTCGCCTCATTTTCCCCACAAAATTTTCCATTTTTTTTTCTTGGGATCTAGACCCAAAACCTCCCGCGTACATGTCTGGCTATGAGAGCGTTACCGGCGGCCTCGCACAGGAAAAATTCCTGTACGAGCGCGGAGTGTAACTCCGTTTTGCGCTGTGAAGCGAGTGGTAGTACCACTCTGTTTCAAAATTTTCCGAATTTTTTTTCAGTAGGTGATTTGAAAGTAGTAAAATTCAGCCAATCGGCGCGGGGCCTTTTATCCGGTTGGCTAAAGTCTATTGCACGTCATATGGATAACCATGCGCTTTGGTATTCTGGCTCACTTTTATTCATAGGAACTGTGAGAGCGACCTGCAGACACGCGCTTGAAAAATACCTATAGCGCGAGAAGTGGAACTCCGTATTTCTCCATTTAAAGTGAGGTGGTAGATTATACTGGTAGACGACTTATAGACCACTAGACACTCTTTTATAGGGAACCGGCGGCGGAGTTTAAAGGCCCGTTCACACGGCGGCAACTAGCGGCAACCGGGCCGGTGGCTGGTTGCCGCAGGTTGCTAGCACAAAATGACACGGCAACCAGCCACCGGCAACCTGGTGGCTGGTGGCCGGTTGCTGCAGGTTTCTAGCGAAAAAAGGCATAGCAACCAGGTTCTGGTGGCCAGGCCGCTGGTTTCCAGGCAAAATTACGTGGCAACCTGCAGAAACCTACCGCTTTGGTTGCCGCCGGCGGATCGAGCAATGCTCGATTTGTTGGTGGCAACCTGCTATTTTTAGCACACGCCTGCACTATTCTACATTGCTATCGATTTTTCTGCGAGTGTTTATTAGCAAACTGTGAAGGAAATCAATAATTATTTAGGTAGGTACTCTTTTTCAGTTAAACTCAAATTATATCTTATTCATTGAGTCATGCTCCTTTTATCTCGATTATTGCCGTGTGTTAAAACGAGTTTCGCTTTCAAAAAAGGTTAGACAAAAATTAAGATTAAAAAAGATGCATATAGAATGTACGGCAGTTCATTTGCATTTTTATAAAACGCATTTTTCTAACTTTAATTCAGAAATAAGTTGATTAAAAAGCCCATTCTCCTGGCGCTGATCAATATAATTTTTAGCCCTAATCCGTCGCGATTGTGAATCCTTTTCAAATAATTCATAATTGCCGTACAATAGCAACGCAGCCTTCACTTGAGCCATATCGTACTAGGTATCTATTTTCTGCAGGTTGCCTAGCTGAGTTGCCACCACCAGGGGCCGGTTTTACTAAACAAACTTCAGTAATTTTTTTGACTTAAGTCGGACTTAAATTTTAAGTTCGAACTCAGCAGTTTTACTAAAAATTGACTTAAGTTTGAACTTAATTAGGACTTTAAAAAATGAATTAGTTGGAACTGAGCAAGATCCGGTTCTACTAAAGTTAAGTCAAGCTTAAATTCTGACTTAAATGCGACAAATTTAAGTAAGAGTTAAGCATGGGGGTACCAGTCTTAAATTTTTTCTTAACATGGCTGGACGGTTGCTTTTATCGCTGGACGAAGAACGTCCACATTTGCGACACACCCTAAACTTTTTTTGTCGGATATTTATTGCCAAAACAGGATAATTTTAATTACGAAAGGCATTCAATAAGTTTCCAGAATGACCTACTTTACATCTTGCTGACTCCCAAATAATATAAGTTTCTGAAAGGTACAAACCAACAGCATGTTGCACAAAGTTTCATGATAATTCTTCATTTTTAGCAGTGAAAAAATGCCGAAATTTTCGGCCAATTTTCTCTATTCCTTCTAAAATTTGACTGATGAAATCTAAAATGTAACCGAAAAAATTATGATAATTTTTTCTGATATTAATGCAAACAGAGTGTCTAAACAATAATTGAAACACAATTTTTGTTAATCTCTGTTTTCAAGCTGAAACTACAGTTGGAGATATACCGATCTGACATTTTCCTAGTAAAGTAAGATCACAAAAAATTAGCTTAGAATTCGTGAGGTTCCTCCTCCAAGGCCGTATCTATGCCTCCCTGGATACCCTTAAAACTGTCAGAATTTTTTATGCCGCAATAATATCTGGGAGTCTTGAGAAAGCGGTGAAGCTGGTGGTCCACCACCGGTACCAGAGGCCGATTTCTTTATAGGTGCGTTTTCGCCTTTGGCCTTGCTTTTCAAGTTAGCCCATTTTTTCTTGATTTCCTGTAAATCCCGTTTTGCTGCTGGAAATGTCGCGTTCACTTCGTTCAAAATATCATTCCAGGCACGTTTTTTTCGTTGCTAAGCACCGGCAGAATTATGTTTTCCTTTCGAGGATATCTCGCTTAGCGAGACAAAGTTCTTTTAGACGTTGAGTTTCTTTCGGAATCCAATTTATACCCCGTTTTTAGCGTCAATAGACATTACGGCCAAAATCAAAACACAGCACGCCAAATTTAACAAAACAAAATATGGCGCGAAATTGGCTTTCTTTTCTATTACACTGCACTTTTTGCTGTGAAGCAACAAATTTGTGTGTAATTTGTTTAGATCATTGCTGTTATATGCTTTTGATAGATTTTATGCAGACTTGAGTCTAACTTAAGTTCGACTTAAGTCTGACTAAAAGTCCGACTTAAGTCTGACAATTTTTAGTAAAACCGTCTTAAATTCATTCTTAACGAAGTTCGACTTAAGTCCGACTTAAGTCTGAGCCCGAACTTACATTAGTAAAACCGGCCCCAGGTTGACACTCGTGTGAACGAGGTTGCTGCCGGCAGCAACCGGCCACCAGCCACCAAGTTGCCGGTGGGCCGGTGGCCGGTGGCTGCTAGTTGCCGCCTTATTTTGCGCTAGCAACCTGCGGCAACCGGCCACCGTCCACCAGGTTGCCGGTGGCCGCTAGTTGCCGCCGTGTGAACGGGCCTTAACGCTCGTGTGAACGAGGTTGCTGCAGGCAGCAACCGGCCACCGGCCACTAAGTTTCCGGTGGCTGCTAGTTGCCGCCTTATTTTGCGCTAGCAACCTGCGGCAACCGGCCACCGTCCACCAGGTTGCCGGTGGCCGCTAGATGCCACCGTGTGAACGGGCCTTACATAATTCAGTGCACAATTAGCGAATCAGTTGATGCGAGAGGCGAATACTAAGAAACTGCTCTTTGCCGATGCTGAATTGTTAATGCTTTCAAATTACCTTACTATGAAAAAGTCCAAAGAATTTTTAAACAGACTATAGACTACTTGGGAAAGCGGCGACGAAGTTTAACATGAAACATGGCTTATCGTACAACTAGCGAGGTGGGTTCTGAGAAACTGCTCTTTGCTGATTAGCTGAATTATCAATACTTTCGTATCCCCATACTGTAAAAAAATCTCAAAAATTTTTAAACAGACTATAGTATAAAAGCTTGCAACTGCTGAAATCCAATTTGCAAGGCGAAGTCTAATAGAGACCTGGAGTTATATTAATAACATACATGCGCATAGCTTGTTTTGGATGAAGTCTCTGAGAATCAAATACCCTTTTTACTGTAACACATACTTTGCATTACTCGATAGAGAAGGTAACGAGTACATACCGTAAATTCTCGCGTATAAGACAAAATTTTTTCAACTTCATTAAGGCAAATAGGGGGTGTCTTATACGCGGGTACAAGGAATTTTTAATTTGAACTATTTTCCTGGAAATTTACAGAACAACAGCGACAAACAAGCTTATGTATTAAATACTAATAAAAGCAATAATAAAATTTATGAATATTAATATTTTTAATATTAATAATAAGTATAAAAAAATTATTATCATTAATATTTATAAATTTTATTACTACTTATTTATTAATAATCTGATATATAATTATCGTAACCTTTCGACTTACTGTCAATGAAAATTTTTAAAATTCATGCACGAAGATATGTGAAACAGACTATAGTCTGATTCGAAAATCGTGCCCGTAAAATGTATTTTTTTATTTCGCGGATAAAATTTTAAGTATCGTGAACATACATATGGGCAGCAAGAATTTTCTAGGTAGGGGATTAAATCGCCAAGAATTGCCAAAAATCTTACTAAAAATAGAATTCTGGGGATCTACAGTAATCTGCGGGGGTTTTCAGCTTCTGCGCGTAAGTTGTATGCCCAAGACCCCTTCACGCCCATGTGTGAAATATTCACGATCAGTGATCGTGAATCGTTAACACGCACATGCGAGGGATGATAAAACGCTCTCCTCCATTGGTTCACCGTTCGTAACCGGTTCGATTTACTTCTTGTGGCACTTTCGCAAGCCTACATACGTACATAGGTATACGTGTGCCATTTTATTTAAAATTAATTTTTCACAGATTAATAAATGTCATGTTGACTATGTTTTGTAAAAAATCTCTCGAATAAATAAAACAGGCCGTTATGTGTAAGTGATTACATACCTAATGTAAGCTTTGCCAAGAAGCATATCTCAGTCGCTATAGTAACAACAACAGCAACATTTTTTATTATGAGTGCGAAATGGGTTTTACCAACTCATGAAACAAGAATGGTGCCATTAAACGGACTATGGGATGAGGATGAAGCTGAAATAAATTCTTTGAATGGTTTTGATTCTGAATTAGATGTCAGCTACACTTTGAATTTTCCGGACTTTCAACGGGTTGGGCGCACGGACCATTTTCGAGTTGAACCACTTGTCGTTATGCTACGCGCAAGCGACTGTGATCCAAAACAATCGATTTTGCCCGAGTGTCAGAAATTATGGCTTGACCAAAGGTGGGAAATGAGCACATGCCATCATATCAATCATGAGGGCCGAAATTTGGGTAAGGCAGGGTGTCCAAAAATGGTCAAGATGACGACGGCAACAAAATCGCGTCATACGCGTAACATGATGTTCCTACATATGTTTATGTACATACATACATACCTTTATGTGCGAATGAATGTATGTACATATAAAAAGAAAAGTTTAAAATACGGGTTTTGCGATCTATCCCGACGAATTTTTCGAGATTACATACGAACGAGTAAATATAAATACTATAAATAAATATTATGTAATGAAAATAATATAAAAAATATAAACTATACATAAATATTAATACTACATTATGTAATGCATGGAAAATATGAGGATAAGCCCGAAGGTGGGCGGCCCCAAAGTTCTGGGTTCTGGGGGAAGGGTGGTGCAAGAATTTTTCAAAGGTCTAAAATGCCCTTAAAAATTGTGTTATGGCGAAAAACACCATTTTCAAGGTTTCTCGTCGAGCACTATGCATTGACATCAAAAATTGCGACAAAAACAAAAAAATTTTAAAAATTTGAATGCAGGGGGGTATTTTGGTTTCTGGGGGGGGGGTATTTTGGTTTCTGGGAGGTGGGGCATTTTGTTTCTGGGGGTGCATACCCCTAAACCCCCACGCCAAGGAATGGATAAGCCTCTAAACATTTGGCTTGGATAAGGTCAAACGGCGTTAAGCACTATTTTATTAACGTTCCTCACGATGCTCTAGCATTCTAAAGCGTAAAAATATAAAAAAATTTAAAATTTTGATTAAATTCAGCCAAATAAGGTTAAAAACAGCTACCTTTCACGAAGCGACAAACAATTTATATTTTGAGCCAAAGAATCACTAAAAACGCTTACAAACATTCACTGTTTCTGATATTTGTTGGATTTCGAAAATGCGCGGGGCAGCAGTACTTTGTGGAGTGTAAACAACTATTCCGAAGTTATACTCTATCCTCTCGGGAAACACGAGACAAAGGCGAAAATTTTAATTGAATTTATGAGGTCAGCAGGAGAATTTTTGTGCTTTCTGCAATTTCCAGACCCTTTGTATGAACATGCATAGTAAATACATATGTAATTGTCATAGAATGTCTTTACTGTACCTTTGCCATATTATTTCTTTTCAGTTAGATAAGTGACTAAGAAGAATGTACTGAGATTTATTTTCAATATTAATATCTCTTTTCTATTTCTTTACTTCCAGGCACAAATATATGTATACTAGCAAAGAAAAGTGCTCCGATGGAACAAAAAAGATGAATATACTTGGAATTGTGGATTATTAAGGATGAAAAAGGAGGGGACTAGGAAAAATCTACCTAAAGTCGCAAAATCTGCTAAAAATCACACTTTCTCTAAGCAACGCAAGAAATCGAAGTATATTCTGCGGGCAACAGATTAAAATAAATATTTAACCATAAAAATGATTGAAAAAGTAGCACGTTAGTTATGCAGTAGCTATGGGAAATGATATTGAGTAAACTAACAGTCTTTCTAAGCCAATTGAATGAAATAGCAAACATCGATGCATCCAAGACAATTGAAGAAATGGTTGGTTTAAAACAGTTGGAAACGCGTAAGTTGACTTGAAACAGACTAAATGTAGGTACAGCATTCCCGTAACGATTGTGTGCACTAATAAATCGGCCCCTGCTTTGCTTGCTATAATGTACGGAAAGCGAGACGGCTCATTTGAAATATTTCAGTGATGTCAAATATTATGCATGATATCACTGAAATATTTCAAGTGACCGCTCGCTAACACCATAAAAATTCAAAACACTATCACAGACAAAAATCAAAAATATGACCCCTGTGGTATGAAAAAACGTGTTTTTTAGTCACTTAACAGCACACCTGGGCGTGGGGGTTTGGGGGGTATGCACCCCCAGAAACCAAAATACCCCCCCCCCAGAAATCAAAATACCCCCCCCCAGAATTCAATTTTTGAAAATTTTTTTCGTTTTTTTCGCAATTTTTTGATGCCAATGGATAGTGCTTGATGAGAAACGTCGAAAAATGGTGTTTTTATCGCCATACCACCATTTTTAAGGCCATTTTTCGACCTTCAAAAAATCTTGCACCCCCCCCAGAATTTTCTTGCTGCCCACGTATGCTTATCAGTGCTCAATAACAGTCAAATATTTCAAATTCAGGTTAAGACTTATCAATCATCACATTCAAATTTATGAACCCATTGGTTTGAATTTTTTGAAAAGATTACTCCATTTTGATATTCTTAATAGGGATCATTGAAAGGATTTTTCAGAAAGACATTAAGATCACTGTAATTTTTCAAAAAAAGTTGAGATCACTGTAACTTTTCAAAAACACTTTGAGATCACTGTAATATTTCAAAAACGAGATCACTCACTTTTTTCAAAAACACGTTGAGATCACTGTAGTTTTTCAAAAAAAAGTTGAGATCACTGTAATTTTTCAAAAACACGTTGAGATCACTGTAATTTTTCAAAAAAAGTTGAGATCACTGTAATTTTTCAAAAGCACGTTGAGATCACTGTAATTTTTCAAAAAACACGTTGAGATCACTGCAATTTTTCAAAAAAAGTTGAGATCACTGTAATTTTTCAAAAACACGTGATCACTTTAATTTTTCAAAAAAAGATATCACTTACTTTTTTCAAAACACAATTTGAGATTAACGTTTTTTTTCAAATGCAAACGAGATCAACGTCGGAAATCAAAGGTCTTTGAAGCGAAAGTTTGTCATAAGAGCGGACTTATTACTGTCGAGAAGAAGAAAAGTACATATGACGCAATGCAACGCATGGGGCACAGAACAGGAAAAACGGTCGATGAAGCGATGTGCCTGGTTTGGTTTAAAGTTAAAACCACGCCTATGAATAGGGGAAATCGCCCAGACTTTTCATAGCCCAAAATTTTGGGAGGGGTTCGGCATTACTGGGAGGGGGAAGTGGGCTTCAACTTTTGGCTGAAAAATGGCTAAAATGCTCTAAGAACCAAGTCTTAGCTTAAAAAAGTCCTAGACTTCGAGAATTTTCTCTTTCGGGGGACCCTGGTTGGAAATAAGAATTTTTTATTTTGGGGGAAGCGCTCTACGGCTGGTTACACATCTGCGGCCATTGGATTCTCACCATATTTAATGCATCTGAGTTTCATGATTTACAAAGTGTACAGCTCTAGTTGTCGTAAAACTTCTTTAAAATTCCATTCGATTTCTTCTTGAACTTTATTGTTTTTTATCGTTTAGGGCAAACAGAATTATAACGAAAGTACCATAGGCAGACATGTCAGAGAGTGGATGGGAGGGATCCCTCCACCCAAAGTTGGTCGTCCACCCCATTGCCCCTGAAGCCAGAAAATTTTTGACCCCCCTGCCCCGATTTTGATGAAAAATTGAAATTTTTAGCCGTTATTCCCCCCACCTAAAAATGTCCGGAGAACCCCCTTCGAAAATTTCGAGCCGTTACATGTCTGACCATAGGTGCACAAGGTCAGGGTCGGGTTGGGGTAGGGTTAAATCCCAAAAATCCAAAATAGTAAATTTAATCTTCACGATTTTTTTGCTGTATAAGCGTCCAAAATGATCAAAATAGCCCATCAAACGTTTGTTAATGATAGAATCGCATTTTATAAGCTTTCTTATTCCATTGACTGCATTAGATCACTTTTAACGCTGAAAATACAGAAATTGATCAATTTTGGGCGCCTTTTTGAGTTACATTTACATAAAAATACTTCGGGCCTATCCATTATTTGAGTTAATAAAATTCAGAACTATATTAGATCGCCATTAGCCACGATGCAGTAAAAGTATTGTTACCTATTCATTGTGATAACCATTCTTTCTTGAAAAGCCTCAAAGTAGCATGTCAGTGAATGGAGTGAAAATTTCGATCGACACATCAAGGTACTGAGGCTATACATGTTAGAGAGGGGATGGGGGATACCCCAAGTCGGTCGTCCCCTCCCCATTCCCAACAGCCAGAAAATTTTTGACCCCCGCCCCAGATTTTTAAATTACATCGAATTTTTCGGCCGTTTTTGGCCAAAAATTGAAGTTCATTAACCACCCCCCCCCAATGGGCCGGGTAACCCAAACCAAAATATTTAGACATTACAAGTGTGACTATGGCATAATTTAAACAGACTAGCAACAATATTTCGGTCACTCATGCACATTAAAAGTATAAGCCTAAGACTTAGGTAATCAGATGCAAGTTTCTGCATGTTTGCGTAACAGTTTTTCAATTGGGCAATTTTTTACTAACAGCGTCGTGTCAAGTCCAACGTTTTCATTCATATATACCATCTTCACCAGGGAAATGGAGCAAACTTGACACTTCTAAATAATAGTAACTTAAGTTGTTAAATAAGCTGTTTTACGTATTATCCTTAGGCTTAGGCTTAGTTCATTGGCAATAGCTACATAGGCGTAGCCAGGATTTTTGCCAGGGAGGGGAATTCCGAAAAAAAATTTTTTTGTCTAAAAAAACGCGTAAAAGGGCGCGGGGCCGTTAAATAACGTGTTTTTTGGGCTTTTCACATCATCCTGCACGATTTAAGCCATTAAAAAATTAAATTTTCTCAAAAAATTTTTCATGTTTTTGACGGAAAAGATGCTTCTTATGCGCGCGAAGCGCTAATTTTTTGATTTACCACCAATAAAACGGTAGAAACTGCCAAATAATAGAATAAACCGGCGCGAAGCACCGAATTTTTCGATTTTTCATCGCAAAACAGCATCACACAACCATATTGCTCACTTTTTGAAAATTTAAAAATTTTCCCCAGGGGGGAATTCCCCCTTCCCTCCACTGGCTACGCCAGTGAATAGCTACATAAGCATTATCGACTGTTCGACGATAGACGCGGGCCCGTAATCAGGATATTGTTTCGCAGTTGAGAAGCACGACACAAATTTTTCAAACCATTAGGAAACCAAAGGATGAATTAAAGAAGTTTTACAATAACTAGAGCTGTACACTTTGTAAATCATGAAACTCAGATGCATTAAATATGGTGAGAATCCAATGGCCGCAGATGTGTAACCAGCCGTAGAGCGCTTCCCCCAGAATAAAAAAATTTTTATTTCCAACCAGGGTCCCCTGAAGAGAAAATTCTCGAAGTCTAGGACTTTTTTAAGCTAAGACTTGGTTCTTAGAGCATTTTAGCCATTTTTCAGCCAAAAGTTGAAGCCCACTTCCCCCTCCCAGTAATGCTGAACCCCTCCCAAAATTTTGGGCTATGAAAAGTCTGGGCGATCTCCCCTATTCCTAGGCGTGGTTTTAACTTTAAACCAAACCAGGCACATCGCTTCATCGACAGTTTTTCCTGTTCTGCGCCCCATGCGTTGCATTGCGTCATATGTACTTTTCTTCTTCTCTACAGTAATAAGTCCGCTCTTATGACAAACTTTCGCTTCAAAGACCTTTGATTTCCGACGTTGATCTCGTTTGCATTTGAAAAAAAAGTTAATCTCAAATTGTGTTTTGAAAAAAGTAAGTGATATCTTTTTTTGAAAAATTAAAGTGATCTTAACGTGTTTTTGAAAAATTACAGTGATCTCAAAGTGTTTTTGAAAAATTACAGTGATCTTAACTTTGTTTTTGAAAAATTACAGTGATCTCAACGTGTTTTTGAAAAATTACAGTGATCTCAACTTTTTTTGAAAAATTACAGTGATCTCAACGTGTTTTTGAAAAATTACAGTGATCTCAACTTTTTTTTGAAAATTTACAGTGATCTCAACGTGTTTTTGAAAAATTACAGTGATCTCAACGTGCTTTTGAAAAATTACAGTGATCTCAACTTTTTTGAAAAATTACAGTGATCTCAACGTGTTTTTGAAAAATTACAGTGATCTCAACTTTTTTTTGAAAAACTACAGTGATCTCAACGTGTTTTTGAAGAAAGTGAGTGATCTCGTTTTTGAAATATTACAGTGATCTCAACTTTTTTTTGAAAAATTACAGTGATCTCAACGTGTTTTTGAAAAAAGTGAGTGATCTCGTTTTTGAAATATTACAGTGATCTCAAAGTGTTTTTGAAAAGTTACAGTGATCTCAACTTTTTTTGAAAAATTACAGTGATCTTAATGTCTTTCTGAAAAATTCTTTCAATGATCCCTATTAAGAATATCAAAATGGAGTAATCTTTTCAAAAAATTCAAACCAATGGGTTCATAAATTTGATTGTGATGATTGATAAGTCTTGACCTGAATTTGAAATATTTGAGTGTTATTGAGCACTGATAAGTGACTAAAAAACACGTTTTTTTCATACCACAAGGGTCATATTTTTGATTTTTGTCTGTGATAGTGTTTTGAATTTTTATGGTGTTAGCGAGCGGTCATTTGAAATATTTCAGTGATATCATGCATAATATTTGACATCACTGAAATATTTCAAATGAGCCGCCTCGCTTTCCGTAATAATGGTCATAACAAAATAGAACAACTTTAAATACAATACCACATAGTTTTCTATCAATCAGGATACATATGTACATACAAAGCTAGTCAGCGTTGCTACTTGCCAGCAATTAAAATAAGTAACCATTATAGATTTCGTTTATACACTCTTATCTGAAACTT
This sequence comes from Mermis nigrescens, assembly GCA_036768485.1. Taxonomy (NCBI): domain Eukaryota; kingdom Metazoa; phylum Nematoda; class Enoplea; order Mermithida; family Mermithidae; genus Mermis; species Mermis nigrescens. The sequence goes on along the minus strand of JAVLUZ010000640.1, from coordinate 62,885 downwards.
TGGACATTATTTAAAAAAGAAACTTTTTAGAGGCCGCAGAATATATATCGATTTTTTGCGTTGCTTAGAGAAAGTGTGATTTTTAGCAGATTTTGCGACTTTAGGTAGATTTTTCCTAGTCCCCTCCTTTTACATCCTTAATAATCCACAATTCCAAGTATATTCATCTTTTTGTTCCATCGGAGCATTTTTCTTTGCTAGTACCCTACTTTTAGTTAGCATGATTTCAGTACATCAGTCAGTAAACACACACAGTAACATGCCACAATAATGACAGCAGTCCAAGAACGTGGAAAACAATATTGTTCTTAACATCAGCATTATCCTTTTTAAACAAGACAACCTTACATTATTTAAACAGATCAAGCTTTTTCAGCAAAAACTCAAAAACTTTACGCAAATATCAAGTGTGAGGAACACTAACGCTTAGATTTTGAAGTGAAATAAATTTGTAGTATAAACTACATATTAACAACAAATGAATAGTGCAAACTTTACACAACTACTAGGTGTAGAGAAAATTAACAGTCAGATTCCCAATTCTGATTTAACGTAGAACATTTTGCAAAACAATTAAGCTTCCGCAAGGCTCTAGAACTAAAGTTAATATGCAGTGTAAACCTTACACAACCACGGAGTTTAAAGAAGACTTTACTCGGATTCGTAATTCGAATATTACTCAGATATTACGATAAAGATTTATGAAAAAATTGAATCTCCACAATAACCCGAGAACAAATAAACATCAGTTGCAAACTACTTCACACCACTGTTGAGTATAAGCAAACGCGCTCAACTAGTGTCTCGCATTTGATTCCTGGTACATTTTTAGACTTTAGAAAAAGTCAAGCTTCTCCAGGGCTCTAGAACTAAAGTTAATATGCGGTGTAAACTTTACACAACCACAGAGTGTAAAGAAATTTTCAGTCGGATACGTAATTCTGATATTACTCGGATATTACGATCAACATTTATGAAAAAATTAAGTCTCCACAATGGCCCGAGGACAAATAAATATCATATGTTAACAACTTTAAACCACTGTTGTGTGTAAACAAAGTGGCGTATCACATTTGATTTCTGGTTCATTTTTAGACTTGAGATCATGTCCAGACTCATAACCCAGAACTTGACAGAAAAAACAAGACAGAAACACGTTTAACTCTCCCACTTTTTGACTTTACACCTCCCGAAAAAGCTAAATACTGATGTAAACAAACGCAATCCGCTGTGACGCGTACCCCGTAGAAAGTGTTTTATTTTTATCCTATTCGACCTAGCCCGACTTCTGAACAGAGAAAGTGGCGAACAAAAAAAGGACAAACACGTAATTTCCACTGTCCATCACATTGTAAACTTTAAAAATCTGAACCTAACGCCCCTTTGAATGTAAATCAATTCGGTTCGGGCCAGTTTGTTGCCCTTTGATTGTAGTACATTTGTATATGCCAAACTTATGTTCCGCAAAATATTTGATATGATTTACCAATCAAAATACGAACAAAACCTGATTTTTCGCCCATTTTACACCTCAGTTTTCGAACTTCACACCCCATAAACAAGTCAATATAACGTTTTTTTTGAACGCGGCTTGCTTCGACGTGTAGCTCTTTGGAGTTTTTATTTCCATTTTATTCAATTCATCCAAATCCATAACCGAAAAAGTTGGCAGAGAAATCTTGGACAAAATCTGTTTTTTTACTCATCCACTAGAGCGTAAAGTTTAAACACCTGATACTAACTGCGGATTGATTGTAGAAGAGTTCGCAGGTAAGCACAAGATAGCCCTTGATCCGTAGTACATTTCTGCTAGAAAAAATTTCCTAAAACTCATAACCGGAGTTGTTGGCAGACATGAACAAGTCGAAAACTCGGCCGAAATGTGTCTTTTCACCCCCATATTTTCGCACTCTTTACACTCCCATTCGAGAACTGAGGCGAAATTCAAAAATTAAAAAAGGGTTATCTGCAGGACCTAAATAGATGAATAAGTCAAATAAAGTGCATGGTTTTACCGAAAGAATTAAAAAAATAAAAAACTCAGCATTCAGAAGATTCGAACTATCATCCTTTTCTTGAGACAGCATCCGAGAACGGAGAACCACTGCGCCAACTCGACCGTTCGGCAGATTTCAGCTTGATTATACTAATTTAGAAAATATTCATCATTCTACAGAAGTTTAGGAATAGTGCATTTATGATGATAAAAAATAATTATTTATTAAAGACGAGTCCAAAACCTCTGAAATAAGAAAAATCTGATCAAAAATATGCAATACGGAGTTATCTATCGGCATTCGAAAATAGATGTAGATATAATTCAAAGTTCACCTCTTCATACCTCAACAAACACTGGCTGTATAAAAGTTTAAAGGTCAGATTCGTTGTTCTGACCTTACGGAGAACATTTAAAAAAATTCATCATCCACGACGCTCTGGTCGCAAAAATGCATCTCAGTGTAAACTTTACACCTATGCTAATACCGCAATATTAGGTGTATAGAAACAAACTAAACTGGGATCTATAACGCTAAGGTCAGGGCACCTTTTAAGCATAATTAACATGTTCCGCCTACTTAGCGGAGTAGTTGAAGAAATATCGTTTTTAGTCTCGAACCCTTTACACTAAAACGATCACAGATCAAGAAATATTGCGTTAAAAGAGAAAAGAAAAAAGGTTCCACGAGATTTTGTAATTCTCTACATTATAAAACCAATTGGACTGCACAGAAACCAAAATTGAGTTAGATAAGCTGAAAACAAGCAAGGAGTAAAAAACCCGTATACTTTACATTTTTGTGCAACAACCATTGAGTGTAAAGAAATTTTAAGGTCAGATTCATATATCTACAGCTCGAGGGCAACATTTAAAAAAAAATTGGCTCTTCGCAAATTATTTGATTTTTCGGTTTACACTTTACACACTCATTGCTAACCCGGTATTGAGTGTAAACAAAAAAACACCGGCATCGAATTTTTTAATTATCCATCGATTAAAAAAACCGCACCTCCCAGATGTGTGCCGTTATAGCTGTGAGGGGGGGGGACACAAATTTCGCACTCGCTGTGAAAAATATATAAGAAAAAAGGATGGCCAAGTATATTATAGGTAGCGCTATCGCGCTACCTATGATGCACGTAGCTGGCTGCCTTCTAAATTAGGGTTGGTATCCTGGATTTTATTTTTGGGCGAGTTCATGAAAAATTTCTATGAAACTAAAACAATGTCGTTTACGTTTCAATTGAATACAGAAAATCTGTCTTCTGCTCGTAAAAACGTAGCTATTTACTGTACCTACTATTAGTTTCTCGACATTGCGTTCAAAGCTCGACTCTAAAAAACTTTTATTTGCCTACCAATTCCTGGTGCGAAGCATCAATACTGAAATAATTTAGCATGGACCGCCAGAAAATTTCGGCTTTCTTTTCACCACTCAAACTTAGGTTGGTTTAGCGCACAACAAATATCGGCTTTCTAATAAGCTTACTATTTTCTTCTGGTGGTAACTCATTCAGCTACATGCCTGCCTACAACCCATGCCGCTTTACGGTCACTGATATTTATGAAGTTGGTATTTGGTCAAAAGATGCTGACGAAATCGAATCAATTTTTGGCCCTAAATTAAGACCGGACAGTAATATTTTGAATGTTACCTATACATTTTTTATTGTTGGATTTTTCTCGCCGTTACGCGACATCTCATTTTTGTTACCTACATTGACAATCGATATTATTAGTGGGGGCTTAAGAAATTTGAAAGTTTGTCGAGAAATTTAGAGAAATTTTCTGTAAAACTATGGCAAAATGAAGGTTATAAATGAATAATCAATGCTGCTCTTTGGCTGACTTCTCCTCAGACCAGCTGACACCCAGACCGGCCAGGCTTTGCATCTAAGCCTACCGGATGAATGATCCTATTCCGACTATCAAAGTATCGCCGTCTTCACGTAAAATATGAGTTATGCAGACATTTTATGATCTGCTCCACATAATTCTGGACACCTTTTTTTACTGATAGTAAAGCAACAGTGGACTAGCTGATGTACATATATCGTAATCTATAGCTTAGTTTTGACCCGAAATCCGAAACGGACTATCATAAGGCGCACTATAGTTTTATAAAATATCGACTAACTCACGCTCTCTTGTCATTTGTGCAGACTTACTGCACGAGATCATGTCATGTGATCTATTCATGCAATTAAGTAAGTACGATAAAACCTCAGATTTGCTAGCTTTTTTTAAGGCGATTCCTACATAAAGTTGATCAGTATTAGGTTAGGTCGTTGCAATTGGGTCAATTGATAAAAATGAGGATTGTACCTGTGGGGAATTTTCTTATAGAAGTTAGAGGTTCTTTTAAGATCATCAAAACGTAATTTCAGCTGCATCACGGTTTGTTTCGAATGTCCCCAACAAGCCTTACTGTGGCGTCCGCATCAGGCGTATGCGATGATCGGTCAGCTGATGGGGGATTTATTCGATGATGACCATTCGCCTTCAAACTCGATGGGTTTTCAAGCCAATCCGTTGTTCTTTTATTGCTATGGTTGGCCAGGTGTTTGGTTATTTGATTGTGCATTGAATTGGTTGCAAAGAAATAATCTACGTGTGCGAATTTGCGGGTTGATTTTTGATCAAACGGCTCTTAATCTAAGCCGCAGTCATCGTAGCAAAGCGTTATATTGCATCCAATCATTATTGAACGGTTTGTATTTTTATTTTTACCGCTAATTTAATTCTGTATTAATGATATGCAAAGTAATAACGAAAATTCATGACTATATTAAAACACTTGACAGCGTGTTTTAGATGCTTGATCAGTCATTTTGAATTTGGTACAAAAGTTTTTTTATTCTAGTGAGCTGACGAGTTGATCTAAACATTAAGCTATTTAACATTCAAATAAAGCTTGGCTAAACGAGCTTTTCAATCAAAGGCGAAAAAACGCGATGATATTGAGCTTAGCTTAAATTTGATTGGAATCGCATTAAACTTAATGGACGTAGAACTAGAATTTCAGAATTTGATCTATAGATGTTACAAAAGGTACTTTAAATTTCACGAGCCTCAATAAGAATAATAGTGGTGAATCAATAGTGAATAACTGTTGGGAATAAAATCAATAATAGTGAAATCGACAACTCAAAATAACTGAAAAAAACGCAATTTTCATGTTGTTTTTTCTAAATTTATATAAAAATTAGATTGCCTTAGTCAGGGTCCAATGATTCTACAAAGGTAAGTTTTAAATGACGTTTTAACTTAATCGAGTTTCTTTAGTTCAAATCTATGTTTGAATTATAAGTAAGAGCAATACTTATGTTTTAACCTTGTAAAATTTAAGTACAACTTAAGTTCGATCTCGCAAAATAGTCAGAACGTGAATAAAAATTCATTCAATTGTCATCTAATCTTATCCATCAGTTAAAAGAGCTAAAAATTAAAAGTTAAAAGAGCTAAAAATCGATTAATTCAATTTTTCAATTTTGAGCTCCCCTTGATACAACCCTATCAGCTATGGCGAGAAATATGCAACACTTGACTGTAAGTCATAAATTTTGCCACAAAACTCGACCCAGTCACAAATTTGGCCACAAATTAAGTTGGAACTTCAATAGTTGATTTCGATCTTACTCTTTTTAGAACCGGTCATTTTTAAAGCTGAACTTAAGTAAACTTATGTTTGAGCATGAACTTTTTTCTTTGTAGGACCGCTTGTCCGACTTGAAAGTAAAGTTGAAATTAAGTTCAAGGTCGGACTAACATAGGTCGCTTCAGTAGAATACGGGCCAGAAATAATTGAGATGAATAGTACATCCCCTAAAAACGGAGAGAGTGGTTTGGCTGCTTTCCAGATTATGTACCTCACATAATAATTACCATTCTAGACTTCGGCTCATCAATCAATGCTTACTTTTCATTAAATTATAAATAAACTTGGGCTACATTTTCTTTTTTTACTTTTGTTTAGGATATCGTCGCAGATGCTCAATATTCATACGCCCTTTTATACTACTGTTTTATGTCTGCTTGTTTTGGCTTTTGGACTGGTACTGCTCACCGTTTGATGGAAAAGAATTGAATAAGCTGAAGGACGACTCAAGCTTTTGTCAGCTGTACTTACCTTCGGCTCACGATAGGGAAACAACCAAACCAAACACTGCACATACTTTGGCAGGAAGCCAGGACGGGGAATCTGGAATGGACAACATCGAGCTTGTTTCATCGGATGAAATAAATGATACTTTTCATACAGAATTAATCATAAAGCGATTTCTCGAGACAAGTCTTAGCAAGTTTACTTTTAAAATTTAAGTTTTTGGTTTGCGTCATTGAATTAAAACATAGGTATAACGTGTTGCATAAACGACAAAATAAAAAGAACACAAAAAAATAAAAGGAAGACAACCACTAGTAAAAAATGTTTTCAAGATCGCCCGTTCAGCGACGGAATTCGTTCAACACATAAAATGATAATTTAAAATTTTCATCTATCATAGTTTTGTTGAGTATATCGTTTCCTACCCTTTTAAAGTCATTACAAATTCGTGAGAGAATATTGTAAGGTTATGAATTGACATGAACATTATAAATACATAATAGATATCTTCTGTCTCTATCTAATAAAGTTTGAGTTTTTGACTATCGCTATACTCGCAGCGAGTGATACTGTGTATTTGCATGCCGGCGTAATAAGTCTGGTGGTGCGTTTCCACTGAATGCCCATTTTTTCACAACTCACAACTTGAGCGTGAAATATAGGTAATCATAGGTAGCGCGATAGCAACCCTTTTTCTTATATGTTTATCACAGCGAGTGCGAATTTTGTGTCCCCCCTCACAGCAACAATGGCACACACCTGGGAGGTGCGGTTTTTAATCGATAGATAATTAAGAAACTCGATGTTGATTTTTTTAATTTGTTTACTCTCAATATTGACTTAGCAATGAGTGTGTAAAGTGTAAACCGAAAAATCAAATGATTTGCGGAGGGCCAATTTTTTCAAAAATGTTGCATCTGAAATGTAGATTACGAATGTGACCTTAAAATTTCTTCTTACTCAATGGTTGTTGCACAAAAGTGTAAAGTATACGTTTTTTACTCTTTGCATGTCCTAAAGCTTACCTCACTCAATTTTGGTTTCAACGCAGTCCAATTAGTTTTATAACGTAGAGGGTAACAATATCTCAAAAGCGTAATTTTTTCTTCGTCTAATGCAATGTGTAAAGGGGTTGAGACTGGAAAATAAATTTATTCAGCTGCTCCGCTAAGTAGGCGGAAGATGCTGATTTCGCTTAAAATGTGCCCTGACCTAAGCGTTACACATCCTATAGTCTGTTTCACATAACTTCGTGCATAAATTCTAAGAATTTTCGTCGACAGTAGGCCGAGCGTTACGATATTTATATATCAGATCAATGCTATAATCGCAATCTTTCAGCTTATTGCCGTAGATAGTTTTAAAATTTATGACCGAAGTTTTGTGAAACAGACTATAGTTTATTTTGCATTATTAATGCGAGTGTAAAGTTTACATTGAGAAGCACTTTCCGCCCAGAGCATTCGGTATAGTCATTCTGATTTTAAAAATGATCTCCGTAATGTCAGAATAACGAATCTGACCTTCAAACTTTTCTACAGCCGGAGGCTGTTGACCTGTGAAGAGGTGAAGATTGAATTATGCACATGTTTGATAATGCCTTATTATATCAAATTATTACTTCATAATAATTTGATCAGTTTTTGTTACAAAGATTTTTAACTAATCTTTTCTTTAATCATTTTTATAAGCAAAAATGTACTGTTCTGAAGGTTAACTGGAATGAGAAATATTTTTCAAAATACTACCGGCAAATTACTTCATGCGCTGTCTTTATCAAACCGATTGCAATATTTTTCTCTTGCTAAAATCCATGCAAATTTATGTCTGTTCATTTTTGGAATGTATACGGCTCACGTAAATTTTCTTAAATTGTTTGCATTTGCTGACACGTCGACTGGATTGTTGATTTGTAGCCGGAATCGTTCATGTTGTTTCGCTCGACTACTAATTTTGTTGCTTTATCGTGTATAGTTTAATTGCATGCGATTTTTGGCGGCCGACACATCATCGCGTTGGTTTACACACTAATGTGTTTGTTGCCCCTTGCCTGGCTTTCGCTTGCTGTTTCTGTCGATCCAGTATTTTACTTTAATTAGGTTAATAACGTCATTGGCGTAAATTTTAATTCAATAAATTTTCTGACTACCGTTGTTCAATGTCAACGCTTGATATTGAAGCAATAAACTATTGAAGAAAAAGTAAAAACTGTTGCTCTTAATCTTTGCTTATGCAAGCTCTGAATTTAATTTTCCTCGAGCATTTCTGGTTTGAAATACATTAAGAAAACATTTACGCTAATTTTTAAATCGATCCAACGGGGACTTTTACGTAGGTTTTTTCCTCTGATTAAGGTTAGTTATATTCTTTTTTGTAATGGGAATGCAGTTTTTAAGAACAATATCATGCTAAGAAAAAGTAGAATACTAGCAAGAAAATATGCTCCGATAGAGCAAAAATGGTGAATATACTTCAATTTCTTCTTTGTTAAGAATGTAAAAGGAGTGTACTAGGGAAAATTTCCCTATATGCGCAGAAGCCATAGGAATGTGCTAAACAGTTAGACTTTCTCTAAACAACGCAAAAATCGAAGTATATTCTGTGGCTTGTGAAAAATTAAGGTTTTCCCTAGTCCCCTCTTTTTACATTCATTCAAGTATATTCACGTTTTTTACTCCATCGGAGTATTTTCTCAAATATTCAATTATTTCTTCGCATTCAAGTCGAAACTGTCAATGCCACTTGGCATTTGAGGCTCTTACTTTTAATTATGCATATTTTCCTATCACTATGAAAATAAAAAAATTATTTTTTTCAATTGTTCAAAAGCTTTTTCAAGTATTTATGCTCGAATGCATACAAATTATGCAACTGTTACAATTTAGGTAGATACCTACCCTAATCTTATTGTCTTAATTTGTTGCTGTCATAGTCAATACAAGCCCATTGCTATTTTTTCTTTCGTGCGAATAATGCTAGTTTATATGCCATTAGTTTTCTATTAGTTTGTGACAATTACGCCCTTCTTTGAAGTTAATTATAATAAAATCGTTCTGAGAATGTATGTAGGCGATTCAATCCAAGCATAAACGAATGGAGAGTCTTGGAATACCGATGTTTCAGATTATTCCTCAAGAAAAATTACGACATTTTACCACTTTTATTTGAAGCATGAATTCCTGTAAATTAAGTAGTACCTACAATGATGGAAATTAATATTGAAATCATCCTTTATTCTTCAAGTTCTGCAGAAAATTTGCTCATTTACTGAGCATTCTAGAAAATAGATTGCCACTCTGTCAGTCTGTACAGGATACAAGGTACGCATGCGAGGCTTGAAGCCATAGACTTCTCAGAGAAATCAAAAATATGTGGAAAACAAAGCAAAGATAAGCCAAAAAGTGAATAAAACGCGAAAAATTTTCCGGATGTGCTTACATTTCTTTATTTAAAATAAATCGAACATCGTTGGTGCTATTATACAGCGATAATGGAAGAAGAGCTTATTATCAGGCAAAATTATTATTATTATTATCATCAAAACATCAGCAAGGCGTAGCATACAACATTTTAAAAGTATTCTTACCAAATTTCATGTTTTTTTCATAAGCAGGTTTAAGCTGACCTTAAAGTTATAAAAATAGACGTTGTTATTCTTTTATGCTCTGGATAAAAAGAACATCGTCACAAAAAGTCCAAAAATAGTGTTTCTGACGCGAACCTTTTGCTTTTAAACACAATGGCACTAAATAATTTTTGGGCGTTGGGTTATGCAGTGCCGGAAGTGGCTCGTGTTGTTTTCGAGAATTTTATGCGAAATGTCGTTATTCAAATAACTATTCAATAGAATTGGTATGTAGTTAAGTAGTATACTCATTTCTCATGTTATGGTAGTAAAAAATCAGGGAGGCAGGACCTAAAAAACTTTAAATAAATTAGCAAATGTAGTGACGGAAACTTGAGCAGACGTGCACGTAGAAGGTTGGGGGCATACGTGGGCAGCAAGAAAATTCTGGGGAGGGGTGCAAGATTTTTTTGAAGGTTGAAAAATGGCCTTAAAAATGGTGGTATGGCGATAAAAACACCATTTTACGACGTTTCTCATCAAGCACTATCCATTGGCATCAAAAAATTGCGAAAAAAAACGAAAAAAATTTTCAAAAATTGAATTCTGGGGGGTATTTTGATTTCTGGGGGGGTATTTTGGTTTCTAGGGGGTGCATACCCCCAAAACCCCACGCCCAGGTGTGGTTGGGGGCCTAAGCCTCCAGAGAATACGAAAGAAAAAATTTTCTTGTGGAAAAATAATGCAAAATTAATTATTATATATCATTTATTCTATTATTATTAATTATTGATACAAATTAATTATTATATTAAAGGAAAAAAATGTCAATTACGGCTGTTTTTTGTGCTATTAAAATGTCAAGCTGGTTTTGAAGGCCAGCTTAGCCCAATAGGTCTTTTACTGACCCTGGCCGGCCTAAGCTGCCTGCGACGTGACCATTAAAGTATGGCATGGAAATTCTGGAGGGTCAGCCCCTAAAATTTAGAAAAATATGCCTTTTTCAGCTAAAAACGATGGGTTCAGGTTGAAAACACTGTTTTTTCACGTTCCAGACAGCGCTCGTTCTTTCTATAACATAAAAACATTAAATAATTTGAATTAATTCAAAAGAAATTGAATAAAATATACGTGTATGTAGTGATAAAATGAGAAGATGGTGTGAAGCGCCGAAAATTCGATTTTAAGCCGAAAGTTGATTCACATATACGTACTACGATTCTTTAAAATAATTTGGGTATGCCAATCATTTTGTGAGGATTCAGTGTCCATTCTGAGGGTCTCCGAAATCTTCAAAACACGTGTGCTTTTCATCTTCTTACTCTCTGGTGTCCAAGGCGTACCTACATGCAATTTATTTATAAATATAGAGTTCAAATCTTTTAAGACTGACGTAATGACCAGCAGCGTACTAGTCCCTTATCGCAAAATAATTAAAAAGGAAACAAGTTACCTGTTAGTGGAATGACGCAACATCACTTACTACGAAATAATAGAAAATCATTTACAACGCAGAAAGGATATTTTTGGCTTTAAAAAATCGAATTAGCATGCTTCGATGGAAAAGTTTCTTCAATTCTGTAAATTATGCTAACACAAGTAAAATAGTGGGAGAAATAGTAGTTTTATACACGAAGTCAATGTTTTTCATTTTTAGGATTGATTCTCATACGTATTACAGATAACAATTATTATAAATAATTTGACTCAATAAAAATATAAAGATGAGAAAAGATATTTTGCAAAGATTGAACTGTTTTGAAAAATATGTGTCGCAGCCCGTAGCCAAATTTGGGCCCCAAAGTTTTTGTTCCCGTGAAGAGCTGCATATTATTGTAAGCAACATGCACATTTTCAAGTTTGTTTATCGGGCCACCCATCATATAGGCAGGCTAGCAGATCAATATCAACACAAAACATTTTTATCCTGTTGTGTGATGAAAATTTTATTAACCTTGATCTTTTTTGGATGTTATAGATTTTAAAATATTATTAAAAACGCGCTTTGGATTAGATTCAATCTTGAAGTGCTTTGGATGAGCCTCATAGCCGTGCTTAGGGGTGGCAAACTGGGCGGTCGCCCACGGCCGCTAAAACTAAGGGCCGATGAAATTTTTTTTGTTAATTCGGAAAAAAACGATCTTAATGGTCATAATAACACATGGGCATACAGGGGGTTTGCAAATATTTTCACCCCCTCCCTCACAGAAGCTAAAAACTCTTCCTGTAGTTTACTGTAGAACCCCCGCAGAATTCTATTTTTAGCAACATTTTCGGCCATTTTTCGCAATTTCACCCAACCGAACCCCCCAGAATTTTCTTGCTGCCCATGCATGGTCACAATGTGGCAAATTATATCGGCGAACATGATATTTATGACCATGATTTTTGATTTACGGCTTTTAAAGCTGGGAAAGTTATTTTAAATTAATTAACCTCCATATTTTACCTACACTGGTAATTTAATGAAATCATCTGGTAATTTCTTACGGACTAGGATTCTAAAGTCGCACATAATTTTTAAACTAGATTTTTTACAATTTATGTTTGGACTTTTTCGTGGTAAAAGTATATAAATTTCGACGCTAAAAAATTTTTCAGCAGAAATCGATAAAAACTTGGTGTTTTATGCTGGCTGATTACAATAATGTTGTTTTATATTTCCTTTTCCTCTTTCTTTTAACTTTACACATGTGTGATAATCATTTGAAAATTAAGAACTGTTTTGTTCGTTGACTCCTGTGATATGTACGACTTGTTTCTTCATATTCTACTGCTTATGGTTAGTTCATTGGCGGACGTTTCTCACAAAAATTTACTATGAATTTGCACTGGTTTTGGTGGCCTTCCTTTCATGAAAAATTTTGCCGCACGAACACTTTTAAGGAGATTTTTGTGCATTTTTGAAAAACTGGTCTGATAAATTTCCATTGGACATAAAAAATTTTAGATAGAGCCGATATAATTTAGCAATGCATCTCATCTTACATCCTTCATAAATTTTAGTAATTGTTGGCTAATCTTGCTATTGAGAAGACCGAGAAACTAAACGTGAAATGAATTGCTTCATTTTTTAATCCTGCTTAGGAAAAAATCTCAAATTTTTTATTAATTCCTATAAAAAATGTTCTATTTTGTGCAAACTAAACTTTCGAAAGCCGCTAAAAGCAGGTTCGCCCAGGGTCGCTAGAACCTAAGCACGGCCCTGATGAGGTTTCTGGAATGAGACATCGAAAAAGCAGAATTAGTTTAACAAGTAGAATTCGGAAAATATAATTAATAAAAATAGTCCACACTATTTTTATTACATGATTCAACATAGTCAATGAAAGTAAAAATATACAAGTAAAAATTATCACTTCAAAATAAGTTAATTTGGGAAAGAAAATCTGGTTATTTTTACTCAATTGCTTTCACAGCCACGAGACCATTATTCTAATTAAGTCGCTGTTGCAAAGCCTCGGCTGAATTTTATTAACAATATCATTGCTTAATCACTTTAGCACGTCTTAATCTCGCCGATAATGCAACTCAATTGATTTCAGCTGTTATTATGGCTTACGGTTATCTATTCAAGATAATTCTTAAGAAATGCAGGCAGGACTGAAATTAGAATCGCTTAGCTTATTCAATTTATTCTTGTACGTATTCATGAGGTGGTTAATCTTTAAGCGCGTGTGAAAAAAGTGAGAAGGTAATTAAAAATGTAATGATGAACCGACTTTTTTCCTTTAAGCTTGTATGGATTTGTGAACATCTAAAAGAAAAATCTCCCTTCAGCAGTGAATAAGCGCTAAAAACAATAACAGGTAAAGAAAGAGGTGTGGAAGAACGAGCAGCAATAAATAAGGCTTACCTCTATTCGTCCTTTCATTGCTCAACCGTCATCATCAACGACAAACATTATTACCGAATATTTTAGTAAAATAACCTAATAATTTCTGAAGAAATATTAATCTATGAGTAACCTATTAAATTTATTTATAACCCAGAAAATTTAATTTTTTTAGAATTCGATCTGGACAACTTGGGATCACCATGGGTTACCTTCACTTTATTGTTTTATTTTCTACATACGATGCATTATTTTCAAAACAGGCCGATGGATTTTATCAAAGCCCTTATCGTGGAGGTATGCTTATGCACGTTCAACATGCGATTCCATCGCAGTGATAAAAATTGGGCTTACGTTTGTGCTAGAACAAGGAATTTCGATTAAGTAGAAATTTTGACACCCAGAGTAGCACAGAAATATCAAGCTTAAATGCCTGTAAAAGACAGTGCTGTTGGTGACTTTTGATTTTTAATGTAGTTAAACCACTTATAGCGGTTTATTATGTTTTGCTTAAAATTCAGGGAACGTTAGTTTGTTTTTGCAATGATTAAGAACCATAAAGATGCATTAATTATTAAATCCAACTTCACCGGTCAGTACCGGACATGCACTTGGAGGGTTTTGGTGAGGGTCTGGACCATAGGTGGACGGCACCGAAATCTAGGGGGGTGCTTTTTCAAGGTCAAAAGATGTCTTAAAAATGGTGGTATGGGGAAAAACACCATTTTTCAAGGTTTCTCATCGAGACATATCCATTGGCATCAAAAAATTGCGAAAAAAACAAAAAATTTTAAAAATTGAATTCTGAGGGTATTTTGGTTTTTTGAGGGGGTATTCGGCGTTCTTAGGGGTGCATACCCCCAAACCTCCCCCAACGCCCATGCGTGGTCTGGACCCCCTAAATGGAAAAATGGAAAATTTTATAGGGCAAATGAGGAAAAATAAAGGCCAAAAATAGGTAAAAATTGATATTTTTCTTCAAAAGTGCTTCAAATTTACCAGAAACTGTGTAATAAAGTAGTTTTAACGCTATTTTAGCGCTTATACATTTTTTGAGGTCATTTTGGCCCAAAAAGCTCAATTCTTGTTCCCCCAAACCGGTTGACCCCCCAGATCGGCCATGCTGTGCATATATGGTCAGTACCAATTGATTTTATAAAGTATGTTTGGAGATATGCATCCATCATACATCGCTGTTTCTGAAATTACTTTTTTTATTTGCCGAATCAAAAATTTATGATCAAATTTTATTAAAACGTAAACGTTTTTTAGATTTTAATTTAACTATCGTGCCACTAAAAGCACAATAAGCAAAATGAGTGTTTAATTCGTAAAATAGAATTCAGAGTTCCATTAATTGTTTTATGCTCGGAAAGAATTACTTTTTTGAAATTTTTTTATTCAACTGCTTTCAGGCCATAATTTCCAACGAAAAATCAGACTGTCATCAGAAGATTTGTTCCAACAGCTGTCTGAAATAAACAAATTGGTTCATGCAACGCAACAGTAAGTTACTTATTTGTAACAATGTAGATAGGTGCAGGACAGCTTTGATTCTCACCTGCACAGGGGGAAAACCAAATACAGACAAAGCTAGCAAATTGAAAACTACAAATATCGAACAAATCGTGCTAGTAATTGTCCTACAATGTTCAAAAAGCTAAAAGTATTTGTAGTTTTTTTATTTAACCTAGTGCATGAATCCGTACGGAAAACAAATTTCCTTATTACTGTAGCACTCAGTTTTTTCCTTGCTCGGCGGCGTCGGTAGCGAATTTTTCCTATAGGTGACGGGTCGAGCAGCGATGAAGAAAGTCGGGTGTTACAGTAATATAGTAATTGATTACCGAATAAAGTTAGGCACTAGATTAAAAAAAGACTTGACAGCCAGAAGATTAAAGGCACAAAACTGTGGCAGCCTCTTTCCTTTATGATGACTTCGCCGGTTTATACTCGTATGATTTTTTAGGTGTTTTTTGTGTATTTTTCTTTATATACTCCTGAAGCCTGTAATTTCTCATAATATAATTTTTAGGTACATTTGTGCTATTTCTCGCGTCTTTTTGTTTCTTTCGTGTTAGTAGTATGCTTCATTTCTTCCTCTTCTTATTTTAAATTTATTTACTTATTTTTTATCACTATCTTTTCTTTTTTCATTTTTTGTTTTTTCTCTTTTTTTCTCTAAAATATCCTTTTTTCGCTTTTTTTGTCATTCTGATGACTTCCTATTATCCAATTTTGGATATATTCATAGTCATTTTCAACATTTGAGCAGTCTTCTGCAAATTGTAATCATTGGAAACAGTGAAGCGCTTTCGTAATCCTTGAAATTATTAATTCAGGATATATTAAACGTCTATCAATTATATAGATTGCTCATAATTTAATATTCTTAAAAATATTACCAAGAGCTGCAAATCGAAATTTGTACGCTTTTAGAAAATGCCTTTTAAAATGGACAGTGTTTTTTGCAGTTGAATTATTTTAGGACAAATGAATGCGACGAAAACTTGAAGGTCGAAATCTGAAATCGAAAATAGCAAAATAGTTCCAAAAATTATTACGGGCTAAAATTTATTTCAATATCGCTTTAATGAAGTTCCTAAAATTCGTGCTTGTTGACTAATAAGACTGAATCACTTCTTCCGGATCACAACTGAGTAATCATAGTTTTGCATTTGAAACAATAATTTAAATTAAATTATCACCATCATTAATTCACTTATGAAAAAGAAGAAGACTCGTTAGTAAATTATTATTACCATTAATCCTTTCATTAACGAATAGAGAAAATTTTATTTTCTGGTAGACGATTTGCTAGCTCCAACTTTAATTAAACCACGTCTCAATCAACTGCAGCAAAAAATAAACTTAAACATCATACGTTACCTACTGAATTCCTTCATGCTCAATTAAAAATGGATAAATTCTTGGCGCGATATGCATTTCCATTTCATACGCTGTCGCATTTTTCGTCTCATTATTTGATGTGTCAGTTGTTCAATTAAAGTGGCGAGAAAAGCACTGGTAAACAAAGTATTCAGTCTGAGGAATCAGCTAAATTTAAAAAATTAGTTAGAGAAACTCACTGGGCTAAAATGGCCCCAAACTGAACGGCGTTTCCAGTTTTATACAGGGTGTTTCAAAAATAACGGTACCGCACTAATAAAGGTATACTGTAGCATATACATAAAATTAACAATTAAAACTTCGCAGGTGTGTAGTCTTATGTATGCATGCTTGTTTGACATAATTTCTTAATGTGAGAAAAAATTCTCCTTAATCTATGGCTTTTCTCCTCAACTCACATAGTTCGAGTTTTGGCGCCGAATTTTTTTAGGGTTTTTGCTAAAATAGTAAAATCTAACAGTTCGTATAAAAATGTTGACAAAATTCGTATACAAAATGCAGATTAGAATTACTGCTCACTTAAAAAGGCAAATTTTAGGGCCTGGAAGTGCCTGACTGAAAATCGATTACTTCATCGATCAATTTGTCTATCGATTAAAACTGACTGACAGATCTAATAGAGGTCATTATGAGTAACCCTTACTGTAACGTTACAGCACAATTTTTCAGTTTTATCGCATAAAATTCTGTTCATTTGTTTTTAATGTTTGTTTCTCCAAGCGCTGGAAATTGCAGTAGTCTACGTGCGGTGGTTACTAAATTATTAGCGGTCATCACTAATTTGGCAAAAATTTAAAGTTTCCGCGCTAAAACTCGAAGCATACATGGCTTTAGAAAAGAGCTCTGAATTCCGGTGATATATCTTTCCCATATTATAAAATTTTACTAAACAAGCGACCAAACATTAGACCACACTCTTGCAAAGTTTCAACTATTAATTTCAAATGTACGCTACAGTATATCCATTTTAGTGCGATACCGTTTTTTATTGAAACACCCTGTATTTACAGATTGTACTATTGCAAAGAATTTTGATTTTGTCCGTTTTCAATATTAATTTTTTTGTAAGAAATTCTAAAAGAGAAATGCAAACTCACTCCACGTGCATGTGTGAGTATTTCTAGTTGCGAAGCAAGACACATTCTGTATGGGAAGGAAAATTCACATGCGCATCCTTCCGCAAATTCATCTTTTCGTAAATTCACCCCTTTTCTGTTTCATGCGAATGTGACTATACAGGCGCAAATGAGAGGGCCTGAACTCCCCGAAAACAGGAAAATGGAAAAATTTATTGGGAATTGAAGTAAAATGAGGAGGCCGAAAATGCATAAAATTTTCTTCAAAAGTGCTTGACATTGATCAGAAACTCTGGAATAACATCGTTTTAACGCTATTTCAGGCATTTTTACCAACTTTTGAGATCATTAGCCTTTTGGCTCAAAAAATTAACCAATTTAGCCAATTTAAACTACTTTTAAAACCAAGCAATTTCTCACCCAACTTAGCAAGAAAAGCTCAATTTTGACCCTCAGACTGACTGGCCCAGCCCCCCCCACTCATCCCCGGATCGGACATGTTGTGCATCTATGAACGGGACTAATCAAATTTACTTTTTTGCTTTTAGCAAACTCATTCCATGAATTCCTACCTATTCCATTAATGTCTTTTTGGCTTATCCAGCGTTTTTGTATATTATTGCATGTTACAGAGAAGGATGCAAGAAAATCGACGAATATTGTTCATGGAGCGCGAAGGATGACATGCATTGCTGTCACAGATTAATGTGCAGATGCAACTTTTTCGGAAGCAATTGCCGTTGCGAACCACGTGTAGGAAAATGATTTGAATTGAAATCCCGTACAATATTTCACTTGGAAAGTTCCATCAAAGGCTTGAATTTTAACTTGCTTTATTTTAGGACGAATATGACTTTTTACTAAATTCGTTCCAGATATGTACGTTTGGGCAATTTATAATAAATTTTCTGACAGTAAACTGACATATTATTACAACTGTATTGAGTCGATCTATTTCAAACTGTCGGCTTACTGTTCGATTAATAATCTTAAAATTTATTCCTATAAATTTATGGGCAACAAACTTTAAGTCCGACTAGTATCAAATTATTCAAAGGTCGTGAATTTTGTTTTCTTCGTTCCCAATTGTAGTCCTATTAGGCCAGTATCCAGGATCCGGCCAAAGGAGGGGGGGCGGACTCAACATGAATTGGTCTATGTCTCGAAAAATTTGTCAGGATAGCTGGCAAATCCCCATTTTCGACGTTTTTCGACATGCTCTATCAATCAAGACAAGAAAATTCGAACTCTTTTTTAAGAATTTTTTTCAACTGGAAGGCTATAAAAAAGTATCATTTTTTGGTCATGCTTTGGCTAAAGGTGACTCACAGCGGCTAATTTTTTGTAAGTTAGGTATAGATTAAATGGTTCGACATTTTATTTTTATTTTCTAAACAGATCATTTGAAAGCATAAAGTAATTTATTGACGCGACTAAAGAAAAGTTAATTGTGAGACGCACGGAAGTGCGTCGCACCTCTTAGAAGACGTCCGTGACGTAGTGTTAAAGTCTAGCGTGACGTCACGTTAGGGGAAGCGCACATCGTGCGTCTCTATATTGTGAGACGCACGGAAGTGCGTCGCACCTCTTAGAAGACGTCCGTGACGTAGTGTTAAAGTCTAGCGTGACGTCACGGTAGGGAAGCGCACTTCGTGCGTCTCTATATATTAGCCCAGGTCAGCAAATTCTTCTGTCAGAGCTAGCACCTGAACCAGTAGGTATTTTTTTATGGTTTCTTTTTTAAAAGATGGGGTACCTAATGTAGATGATATTAGCCCAGGTCAGCAAATTGTTCTCTCTGAGCTAGCACCTGAACCAGTGGGTATTTTTTATGGGTTTTCTTTTAAAAGACGGGGTACCTAATGTAGATGATGCGGCCGTTTTTTTCCGCATTCGACCAATAGTTCCTTATTTTTCGCATTTTTTACCCTTTTTTACTGCCTTTTTGCTCCAGCTTCGACTATTCTCCGCAATTTTGGCCGGATAGCAATAAAATTTATACTATCAGAAAGAGAATGTTTTTGTCTCAAAAGACCTTTTTTAGTTTTGAAGTTGAGTATTAAGAGATTTATTAAGCTTTAACAGCTAAACGTCATTGAAGACGATAACGTAGGACGAGACGATTAGGCTTAATAGAGGCTGATTTAAGCGCAGGGAGATCGGCCTGATAGAGGCTGATTTAAGCAATAAGCACTTGTGTGCATTACGTATCCGTGTCATGTTATCAGTGCATGTGTTATGTTAGTTTGAGTGCAACTGCGCGTATTAGCGACTCACTGCGCATTTAATGTAACAGGTAGGTATAGACCCACCAGAAAAAACTGCTGGAAGACCCACTATCAGTAGACCCACCAAAAACAGATGCTGATTCGAGCAATAGGTACTCGCGTGCCTTAGGTATCCGTGTTATATTATCAGCGCGTGTATTATGTTGGTATGATTGTAACGGCGTGTATCAGATACTCAGTGCGCATTTAACTAACAGGTAGGCACGTAAAAAGGTAGACCCACCGGAAAAAAATGCTGGAAGACCCACTATCAATAGATCAACCAAAAAAGAGGCTGATTCAAGCAATAGGCACTTGCGGGTGATGTCTCAACAGCCCCACCAGTCCCAACAGCTCCACCGTCCCAACAACCCCACCGTCTCAACAGCCACAACAAAAATCCCAACAGCCCCACCGTCCCAACAGCCCCACCAATAATCCCAACAGCCCCACCAATCCCAACAGCCCCATCGTCCCAACAGCCCAACCATCCCAACAGCCCCACCATCCCGACAGCCCAAAAATTCCAACAGTCCCACCCGTCCCAACAACCCCCACCAGTCCTAACAGCCCCACCGTCCCAACAGCCCAACCAAAAATCATAACAGCCCCACCAGTCCCAACCGCCCCACCGTCCCAACAGCCCCACCATCCCAACAGCCCCGCCAAAAATCCCAACAGCCCCACCATCCCAACAGCCCCACCAAAAATCCCAACTGCCCCACCCGTCTTAACAGCCCCACCAGTCCTAACAGCCCCAACCGTCCCGACAGCCCCAACTGTCCCCACAACCCCCACCAGTCCCAACATCCCCACCGTCCCAACAGCCTCACCAAAAATCCCAACAGCCCCACCCGTCCCAACAGCCCCACCAGTCTCAACAGCCCCACCGTCCCAACAGCCCCACCAATAATCCCAACAGCCCCACCCGTCCCAACAGCCCCACCAGTCCCAACAGCCCCACCAGTCCCAACAGCCCCAACAGTCCCAATAACCCCACCGTCCCAACAGCCCCACCAATAATCCCAACAGCCCCATTTGTCTCAACAGCCCCATTAGTCCCAACAGCCTCACCCGTCCCAACAACCCCCACCAGTCCCAAAAGTCCCACCGTCCCAACAGCTCCACCAAAAATCCCAACAGCCCCACCCGTCCCACCAGTCCCAACAGCCCCACCGTCCCAACAGCCCCACCAATAATCCTAACAGCCCCACCCATCTTAACAGCCCCACCAGTCCCAACAACCCCACTGTCCCAACAGCCCCACCAAAAATCCCAACAGCCCCACTCGTCCCAACAACCTCCACCAGTCCCAACAACCCCACCGTCCCAACAGCCCCACCAATAATCCCAACAGCCCCACCAATCTTAATAGCACTGTAAATACAGAGCCGCCTTATGTCTACAAAGAATCGACATAGGACGGGTGTATTTGCCTTCGAGATTTACCTAGGTACGTAGGTACTTTAGTCTACGCTTAGCGCTGGCCCCGATCGCGCAGCCCTGGATAGCTTTCGATCTTTGGACCCTTAGAGACCTTACGGCTTCGATCCCCTCAGCCCTAATATTGCTGGCCGCTTTTATGTCGGGTGATCTCAGCAGCTACGCCCTAAGACCTAAGGCTACCTACCTAGTCTCGGTATTTGCCGCGGAGGTCAGTTGACCCATCTCAAGCTCAAGTTGAATATTTAACTTATTTTCCAATCAGTACCTATTTCAGAAAGCTTTTTGGTTCCTAGTACGTGTAGCACAATAGACTATGAAAACAACAACATTGAGCCCTAACCTGATCAATCATCTCTAAAGATTAGATAATATTTTTGATCAATTTTAGGTTTGAGAAATAAGTTAAGATTTCCAAATAAAAATAGCAATCATACGGAAATTACCTATCCGTCCACTCGGATGAGTTGCAATCCTCGACGTAGGAGTGGCCGACCTAACCCTCGGTATATCCGAAAACCCCTGGGTAGGTTTCTCTCTATTTTAATTCGACGAAGAATTCACGGCCTGGTTGCCGGACAACAACAGTAAAGCAAAAGAAAACAAAAACGTACATGACTATACAATCGTACGACGGCCAACGAGACTGCCCATAACACTAACTACATTGGCCTCAAGAGACCATTACAGTAAATTAAACAAAGATCAAATTAACGTAATACTGATTCACTTTTATCTCAGATCGAATGTTCTTGATTAACGTAAGCGGTATGCATTAAACAATTACTATTATCATACACTTAACTCTATGTTACCGGACAAGTATCTAAATGTTTTTTATTATTGAAAATTGGGGAAATAATGGGAAGACCGAAGGCACAGCCCACAGTGCACTATCGTAGATAGCTACTAGTATTGGCTATGTTATGGCTACCGCGAACTGCTAAGGCAAGTCCGCCTACACGTGTAACTCTCGCAGTTACAGCACCACCAGTCCCAACAGCCCCACCAGTCCCAACAGCCCCACCGTCCCAACAGCCCCACCAATAATCCCAATAGCCCCACCAATCCCAATAGCCCCACCAATCCCAACAGCCCCATTGTCCCAACAGCCCCATTGTCCCAACAGCCCCATCAAAAATCCCAACAGCTCCACCAAAAATCCCAACAGCCCCACCCGTCCCAACAGCTCCACCAGTCTCAACAGCCCCACCGTCCCAACAGCCCCACCAATAATCCCAACAGCCCCACCAATCCCAACAGCCCCATCAATCCCAACAGCCCCACCAAAAATCCCAAGAGCCCCAACTGTCCCATCAACCCCCACCACCAGTCCCAACAGCCCCACCATCGCAACAGCCCCACCAAAAATTCCAACAGCCCCACCCGTCCCAACAGCCTCACCAGTCCCACCAGTCCCAACAGCCCCACCAGTCCCAACAACCCCACCGTCCCAACAGCCCCACCAAGAATCCCAACAGCCCCACTTGTCTCAACAGCTCCACCAGTCCCAACAGCCTCACCCGTCCCAACAACCCCTACCAGTCCCAAAAGCCCCACCGTCCCAACAGCCCCACCAAAAATCCCAACAGCCCCACCCGTCCCACCAGTCCCAACAGCCCCACCGTCCCAACAGCCTCACCAAAAATCCTAACAGCCCCACCCGTCCCAAAAGCCCCACCAATCCCAACAGCCCCATTGTCATAACAGCCCCACCAAAAATCCCAACAGCCCCACCAAAATCCCAACAGCTCCACAAAAATACCAACAGCCCCACCCGTCCCAACAGCACCACCAGTCTCAACAGCCCCACCGTCCCAACAGCCCCACCACAGCCCCATACGTCTCAACAGCCACACCAGTCCCAACAGCCCCACCAATAACCCCAACAGCCCCACCAATCCCAACAGCCCCACCAATCCCAACAGCCCCACCAAAAAGCCCAACATCCCCATCAGTCCCAACAGTCCCACCGTCCATACAGTCCCACCAATAATCCCAACAGCCCCGCTACATAATCCCAACAGCCCCACCTGTCCCAACAAACCCCACCAGTCCCAACAGCTCCACTGTCCCAACAGCCCCACCATCCCAACAGCCCCACCAAAAATCATAACAGCCCCACCTGTCCCATCAACCCCCACCAGTCCCAACAGCCCCACCATCGCAAGTACCCCACCAAAAATTCCAACAGCCCCACCCGTCCCAACAGCCTCACCAGTCCCAACATCCCCACCATCCCAACAGCCCCACTGTCCCATCAGCCCCACCGAAAATCCCAATAGCCCCACCAGTCCCAACAGCCCCACTGTCCCAACAGCCCCACCAATAATCCCAACAGCCCCACCATCCAAACAGCCCCACCAATAATCCCAAGAGAACCACCCATCTTAACAGCCCCACCAGTCACAACAGCCCCACCGTCACAACAGCCCCACCAATAATCCCAACAGCCCCACCAAAAATCCCAACAGCCCCACCCGTCCCAACAGCCCCATCAGTCCCAACAGCCCCACAGTCCCAACAGCCCCACCAATAACCCCAACAGCCCCACCAATCCCAACAGCCCCACCAATCCCAACAGCCCCACCAAAAAGCCCAACATCCCCATCAGTCCCAACAGTCCCACCGTCCATACAGTCCCACCAATAATCCCAACAGCCCCGCTAATAATCCCAACAGCCCCACCTGTCCCAACAAACCCCACCAGTCCCAACAGCTCCACTGTCCCAACAGCCCCACCATCCCAACAGCCCCACCAAAAATCATAACAGCCCCACCTGTCCCATCAACCCCCACCAGTCCCAACAGCCCCACCATCGCAAGTACCCCACCAAAAATTCCAACAGCCCCACCCGTCCCAACAGCCTCACCAGTCCCAACATCCCCACCATCCCAACAGCCCCACTGTCCCATCAGCCCCACCGAAAATCCCAATAGCCCCACCAGTCCCAACAGCCCCACTGTCCCAACAGCCCCACCAATAATCCCAACAGCCCCACCATCCAAACAGCCCCACCATTAATCCCAACAGACCCACCAATCCCTACAGCCCCACCATCCCCACCAAAATCCCAGCAGTCCCAACCATCCCAACAGTCCCACCAGTCCCAACAGCCTCACCGTCCCAACAGCCCCACCAATAATCCCAACAGCCCCACCAATCCCAACAGCCCCACCAATTCCAACAGCCCCACCAATCCCAACAGCCCCACCAATCCCAACAGCCCCACCATTTCACCAACCCCACCAATAATCCAACAGCCCCACTTGTCTCAACAGCCCCATTAGTCACAACAGCCTCACTCGTCCCAACAACCCCCACTAGTCCTAAAAGCCCCACCGTCCCAACAGCCCCACCAATAATCCCAACAGCCCCACCAATCCCAACAGCACCACCAATTCCAACAGCCCCACCAATCCCAACAGCCCCACTGTCCCAACAGCCCCACCAAATATCCCAAAAGCCCCACCAAAAATCCCAACAGCTCCACCAAAAATCCCAACAGCCCCACCAAAAATCCCAACAGCTCCACTCGTACCAACAACCTCCACCAGTCCCACCCAACAACCCCACCGTCCCAACAGCCCCACCAATAATCCCAACAGCCCCACCAATCTGAACAGCCCCACCAGTCCCAACAGCCCCACCGTCCCAACAGCCCCACCAATAATCCCTACAGCCCCGCCAATCCCAACAGCCCCACCAATCCCAACAGCCCCATTGTCATAACAGCCCCACCAAAAATCCCAACAGCCCCACCAAAAATCCCAACAGCTCCACAAAAATACCAACAGCCCCACCCTGTCCCAACAGCACCACCAGTCTCAACAGCCCCACCGTCCCAACAGCCCCACCACAGCCCCATACGTCTCAACAGCCACACCAGTCCCAACAGCCCCACCAGTCCCAACAGCCCCACCAGTCCCAACAGCCCCACCAGTCCCAACAACCCCACCTGTCCCAACAGCCCCACCTGTCCCAACAGCTCACCCGTCCCAACAACCCCCACCAGTCCCCACCGTCCCAACAGCCCACCAAAAATCCCAACAGCCCCACCCGTCCCACCAGTCCCAACAGCCCCAAAGTCCCAACAGCCCCACCAATAATCCCAACAGCCCCACCATCCAAACAGCCCCACCATTAATCCCAACAGACCCACCAATCCCTACAGCCCCACCATCCCCACCAAAAATCCCAACAGTCCCAACCATCCCAACAGTCCCACCAGTCCCAACAGCCTCACCGTCCCAACAGCCCCACCAATAATCCCAACAGCCCCACCAATCCCAACAGCCCCACCAATCCCAACAGCCCCACCAATCCCAACAGCCCCACCATTTCACCAACCCCACCAATAATCCCAACAGCCCCACTTGTCTCAACAGCCCCATTAGTCACAACAGCCTCACCCGTCCCAACAACCCCCACCAGTCCTAAAAGCCCCACCGTCCCAACAGCCCCACCAATAATCCCAACAGCCCCACCAATCCCAACAAGCCCACCAATTCCAACAGCCCCACCAATCCCAACAGCCCCACTGTCCCAACAGCCCCACCAAATATCCCAACAGCCCCACCAAAATCCCAACAGCTCCACCAAAAATCCCAACAGCCCCACCAAAAATCCCAACAGCTCCACTCGTACCAACAACCTCCACCAGTCCCACCCAACAACCCCACCGTCCCAACAGCCCCACCAATAATCCCTACAGCCCCGCCAATCCCAACAGCCCCACCAATCCCAACAGCCCCATTGTCATAACAGCCCCACCAAAAATCCCAACAGCCTCACCAAAAATCCCAACAGCTCCACAAAAATACCAACAGCCCCACCCGTCCCAACAGCCCCACCAGTCTCAACAGCCCCACCGTCCCAACAGCCCCACCACAGCCCCATACGTCTCAACAGCCCCACCAGTCCCAACAGCCCCACCAGTCCCAACAGCCCCACCAGTCCCAACAGCCCCACCAGTCCCAACTACCCCACCGTCCCAACAGCCCCACCAATAATCCCAAAAGCCCCCACTCGTCTCAACAGCCCCACCAGTCCCAACAGCCTCACCCGTCCCAACAACCCCCACCAGTCCCAACAGCCTCACCGTCCCAACAGCCCCACCAATAATCCCAACAGCCCCACCAATAATCCCAACAGCCCCACCAAAAATCCCAACAACTCCACCAAGAAATCCCAACAGCCCCACCAAAAAATCCCAACAGCTCCACTCGTACCAACAACCTCCACCAGTCCCACCCAACAGCCCCACCGTCCCAACAGCCCCACCAATAACCCCAACAGCCCCACCCGTCCCAACAGCCCCACCAATCCCAACAGCCCCATTGTCATAACAGCCCCACCAAAAATCCCAACAGCCCCACCAAAAATCCGCAACAGCTCCACAAATACCAACAGCCCCACCAGTCCCAACAGCCCCACCAGTCCCAACAGCCCCACCAGATCCCAACAGCCCCACCAGTCCCAACCACCCCACCGTCCCAACAGCCCCACCAACAATCCCAACAAGCCCCACTTGTCTCAACAGCCCCACCAGTCCCAACAGCCTCACCCGTCCCAACAACCCCCACCAGTCCCAACAGCCTCACCCGTCCCAACAGCCCCCACCAATAATCCCCAACAGCCCCACCAATAATCCCAACAGCCCCACCAATCCCAACAGCCCCACCAATCCCAACAGCCCCACCAATCCCAACAGCCCCACCAATCCCAACAGCCCCACCATCCCAACAACCCCACCATCCCAACAGCCCCACCAAAGATCCCAACAGCCCCACCTGTCCCAACAGCCCCACTGTCCCAACAGCCCCACCAAAAATCCTAACAGCCCCACCCGTCCCAAAAGCCCCACCAATCCCTACAGCCCGACCGTCCCAACAGCCCCACCAATAATCCCAAGAGAACCACCCATCTTAACAGCCCCACCAGTCACAACAGCCCCACCGTCACAACAGCCCCACCAATAATCCCAACAGCCCCACCAAAAATCCCAACAGCCCCACCCGTCCCAACAGCCCCATCAGTCCCAACAGCCCCACAGTCCCAACAGCCCCACCAATAACCCCAACAGCCCCACCAATCCCAACAGCCCCACCAATCCCAACAGCCCCACCAAAAAGCCCAACATCCCCATCAGTCCCAACAGTCCCACCGTCCATACAGTCCCACCAATAATCCCAACAGCCCCGCTAATAATCCCAACAGCCCCACCTGTCCCAACAAACCCCACCAGTCCCAACAGCTCCACTGTCCCAACAGCCCCACCATCCCAACAGCCCCACCAAAAATCATAACAGCCCCACCTGTCCCATCAACCCCACCAGTCCCAACAGCCCCACCATCGCAAGTACCCCACCAAAAATTCCAACAGCCCCACCCGTCCCAACAGCCTCACCAGTCCCAACATCCCCACCATCCCAACAGCCCCACTGTCCCATCAGCCCCACCGAAAATCCCAATAGCCCCACCAGTCCCAACAGCCCCACTGTCCCAACAGCCCCACCAATAATCCCAACAGCCCCACCATCCAAACAGCCCCACCATTAATCCCAACAGACCCACCAATCCCTACAGCCCCACCATCCCCACCAAAAATCCCAGCAGTCCCAACCATCCCAACAGTCCCACCAGTCCCAACAGCCTCACCGTCCCAACAGCCCCACCAATAATCCCAACAGCCCCACCAATCCCAACAGCCCCACCAATCCCAACAGCCCCACCAATCCCAACAGCCCCACCAATCCCAACAGCCCCACCAATCCCAACAGCCCCACCAATCCCAACAGCCCCTCCAATCCCAACAGCCCCACCATTATCACCAACCCCACCAATAATCCAACAGCCCCACTTGTCTCAACAGCCCCATTAGTCACAACAGCCTCACTCGTCCCAACAACCCCCACTAGTCCTAAAAGCCCCACCGTCCCAACAGCCCCACCAATAATCCCAACAGCCCCACCAATCCCAACAGCACCACCAATTCCAACAGCCCCACCAATCCCAACAGCCCCACTGTCCCAACAGCCCCACCAAATATCCCAAAAGCCCCACCAAAAATCCCAACAGCTCCACCAAAAATCCCAACAGCCCCACCAAAAATCCCAACAGCTCCACTCGTACCAACAACCTCCACCAGTCCCACCCAACAACCCCACCGTCCCAACAGCCCCACCAATAATCCCAACTGCCCCACCAATCTGAACAGCCCCACCAGTCCCAACAGCCCCACCGTCCCAACAGCCCCACCAATAATCCCTACAGCCCCGCCAATCCCAACAGCCCCACCAATCCCAACAGCCCCATTGTCATAACAGCCCCACCAAAAATCCCAACAGCCCCACCAAAAATCCCAACAGCTCCACAAAAATACCAACAGCCCCACCCGTCCCAACAGCACCACCAGTCTCAACAGCCCCACCGTCCCAACAGCCCCACCACAGCCCCATACGTCTCAACAGCCACACCAGTCCCAACAGCCCCACCAGTCCCAACAGCCCCACCAGTCCCAACAGCCCCACCAGTCCCAACAACCCCACCGTCCCAACAGCCCCACCAATAATCCCAACAGCCCCACTTGTCTCAACAGCCCCACCAGTCCCAACAGCCTCACCCGTCCCAACAACCCCCACCAGTCCCAAAAGCCCCACCGTCCCAACAGCCCACCAAAAATCCCAACAGCCCCACCCGTCCCACCAGTCCCAACAGCCCCAAAGTCCCAACAGCCCCACCAATAATCCCAACAGCCCCACCATCCAAACAGCCCCACCATTAATCCCAACAGACCCACCAATCCCTACAGCCCCACCATCCCCACCAAAATCCCAACAGTCCCAACCATCCCAACAGTCCCACCAGTCCCAACAGCCCTCACCGTCCCAACAGCCCCACCAATAATCCCGACAGCCCCACCAATCCCAACAGCCCCACCAATCCCAACAGCCCCACCAATCCCAACAGCCCCACCATTTCACCAACCCCACCAATAATCCCAACAGCCCCACTTGTCTCAACAGCCCCATTAGTCACAACAGCCTCACCCGTCCCAACAACCCCCACCAGTCCTAAAAGCCCCACCGTCCCAACAGCCCCACCAATAATCCCAACAGCCCCACCAATCCCAACAAGCCCACCAATTCCAACAGCCCCACCAATCCCAACAGCCCCACTGTCCCAACAGCCCCACCAAAATCCCAACAGCCCCACCAAAAATCCCAACAGCTCCACCAAAAATCCCAACAGCCTCACCAAAAATCCCAACAGCTCCCATCAACAACATCCACCAGTCCCAACAGCCCCACCGTCCCAACAGCCCCACAATAATCCCTACAGCCCCGCCAATCCCAACAGCCCCACCAATCCCAACAGCCCCATTGTCACAACAGCCCCACCAATCCCAACAGCCTCACCAAAAATCCAACAGCTCCACAAAAATACCAACAGCCCCAGTCCCAACAGCCCCACCCTGCTAACAGCCCCACCGTCCCAACAGCCCCACCAGTCCCAACAGCCCCACCAGTCCCAACAGCCCCACCAGTCCCAACAGCCCCACCAGTCCCAACAACCCCACCGTCCCAACAGCCCCACCAATAATCCCAAAAGCCCCACTTGTCTCAACAGCCCCACCAGTCCCAACAGCCTCACCCGTCCCAACAACCCCACCAGCCCCAACAGCCCCACCAGTCCCAACAGCCCCACCAATAATCCCAACAGCCCCACCAATAATCCCAACAGCCCCACCAGTCCCAACAGCCCCACCAATCCCAACAGCCCCACCAATCCCAACAGCCCCACCAATCCCAACAGCCCCACCATCCCAACAGCCCCACCGTCCCAACAGCCCCACCAATAGATCCCAACAGCCCCACCTGTCCCAACAGCCCCACTGTCCCAACAGCCCCACCAAAAATCCCAACAGCCCCACCAAAAATCCCAACAGCTCCACCAAAAATCCCAACAGCCCCACCCGTCCCAACAGCCCCACCAGTCTCAACAGCCCCACCGTCCCAACAGCCCCACCAATAATCCCAACAGCCCCATACGTCCATACAGCCCCACCAGTCCCAACAGCCCCACCAGTCCCAACAACCCTCACTAGTCCCAACAACCCCACCGTCCCAACAGCCCCACCAATAATCCCAACAGCCCCACCAATCTTAACAGCCCCACCAGTCCCAACAGCCCCACTGTCCCAACAGCCCCACCAAAAATCCCAACAGCCCCACCTAACACATCCCAACAGCTCCACCAAAATCCCAACAGCCCCACCCGTCCCAACAGCCCCCACCAGTCTCAACAGCCCCACCGTCCCAACAGCCCCACCAATAATCCCAACAGCCCCATACGTCCTTACAGCCCCACCAGTCCCAACAGCCCCACCAGTCACAACAGCCCCACCAGTCCCAACAGCCCCACCAGTCCCAACAACCCCACCGTCCCAACTGCCCCACCAATAATCCCAACAGCCCCACTTGTCTCAACAACCCCACCAGTCCCAACAGCCTCACCCGTCCCAACAACTCCCACCAGTCCCAAAAGCCCCACCGTCCCAACAGCCCCACCAAAAATCCCAACAGCCCATCGTCCCACCAGTCCCAACAGCTCCACCAGTCCCAACAGCCCCACCAGTCCCAACAACCCCACCGTCCCAACTGCCCCACCAATAATCCCAACAGCCCCAATTGTCTCAACAGCCACACCAGTCCCAACAACCTCCACCAGTCCCAACAACCCCACCGTCCCAACAGCCCCACCAATAATCCCAACAGCCCCACCAATCCCAACAGCCCCACCAATCCCAACAGCCCCAATTGTCCCAACAGCCCCACCAAAAATCCCAACAGCCCCACCAAAATCCCAACAGCTCCACCAAAATCCCAACAGCCCCACCCGTCCCAACAGCCCCACCAGTCTCAACAGCCCCACCGTCCCAACAGCCCCACCAAAAATCCCAACATCTCTATCAGTCCCACCGTCCCAACAGTCCCACCAATAATCCCAACAGCCCCACCTGTCCCAACAAACCCCACCAGTCCCAACAGCCCCACCATCCCAACAGCCCCACCAATAATCCCAACAGCCCCACCAATCCCAACAGCCTCACCAGTCCCAACAGCCCCACCATCCTAACAGCCCCACAGTCCCATCAACATCACCGAAAATTCCAACAAGCCCCACCAGTCCCAACAGCCCCACTGTCCCAACAGCCCCACCAATAATCCCAACAGCCCCACCATCCCAACAGCCAACCAATAATCCCAACAGACCCACCAATCCCTAGAGCCCCACCATCCCCATTAAAAATCCCAACAGTCCCAACCATTCCAACAGCCCCACCAGTCCCAACAGCCTCACCGTCCCAACAGCCCCACCAATAATCCCAACAGCCCCACCAATAATCCCAACAGCCCCACCAATCCCAATAGCCCCACCAATCCCAACAGCCCCACCAATCCCAACAGCCCCACCAATCCCAACAGCCCCACCATCCCAACAACCCCACCGTCCCAACAGCCCCACCAAAGATCCCAACAGCCCCACCTGTCCCAACAGCCCACTAAAAATCCCAACAGCCCCACCAAAAATCCCAACAGCCCCACTCGTCCCAACAACTTCCACCAGTCCCAACAACCCCACCGTCCCAACAGCCCCACCAATAATCCCATACAGCCCCACCAATCTTAATAGCCCCACCAGTCCCAACAGCCCCACTGTCCCAACAGCCCCACCAATAATCCCAACAGCCCCACCAATCCCAACAGCCACACCAATCCCAACAGCCCCATTGTCCCAACAGCCCCACCAAAAATCCCAACAGCCCCACCAAAAATCCCAACAGCTCCACCAAAAATCCCAACAACCCCACCGTCCCAACAGCCCCACCAGTCTCAACAGCCCCCACCGTCCCAACAGCCCCACCAATAATCCCAACAGCCCCATCGTCACTGTATAGCCCCACCAGTCCCCACAGCCCCACCAGTCTTAACAGCCCCACCAGTCCCAACAACCCCACCGTCCCAACCGCCCCACCAATAATCCCAACAGCCCCACTTGTCTCAACAGCCACACCAGTCCCAACAGCCTCACCCGTCCCAACAACCCCCACCAGTCCCAAAATCCCCACCGTCCCAACAGCCCCACCAAAAATCCCAACAGCCCCACCCGTCCCACCAGTCCCAACAGCTCCACCGTCCCAACAGCCCCACCAATAATCCTAACAGCCCCACCCATCCCAAATGCCCCACCAATCCCTACAGCCCCACCGTCCCAACAGCCCCACCAATAATCCCAACAGCCCCACCCATCTTAACAGCCCCACCAGTCCTAACAGCCCCACCGTTCCAAAAGCCCCACCAATAATCCTAACAGCCCCACCAATCCCAACAGCCCCACCAATCCCAACAGCCCCACCAATAATCCCAACAGCCCCACCCATCCCAACAGCCTCATCAGTCCCAACAGCCCCACCGTCCCAACAGCCCCACCAATAATCCCAACAGCCCCACCAAGCCCAACAGCTCACCAATCGCAACAGCCCCACCAAAAATCCCAACATCCCCATCAGTCCCAACAGTCCCACTCAATAATCCCAACAACCCCGCCCACCACAAATGGGACGATTTGTGACATGGTATGCAGTGTTTTTGTATTCGGCAAAGATTTTTCCCAATGTACAAAGATTTTCCACGACCGTCTTTGTACATGTACAAAGATTTTTAATTAGGCAGAAACTGTAAAAAGGTGTGAAATTCTCAAAAATTTTCGGCGGTTTGCCCCCAAGCGATTAATTGTTTGTTCTATATGTGTTTAAATGGCAGAATTTGCATTTAGAATAAAAAAGTGTCAAATTTTTGGCGCTTCGCGCCATTTGGAGCCAATTTTTAGTAATTTTTGTCGACAGAAACCCAGAAAATAGCTATAATAAAATACCAAAGGTCGAAAAACCCTGTTTTACCACACTAAAATTGCTACTGCACCATATTATAGTATACACAAATTTGCATGTACAGAATGTACAAAGACTTTTGGGGACCATCTTTGTACATGTACAAACGGACCTTGTACAAAAAAAACATGATGGTATAGTGGAACAAAATTTTAAAAATCTGATCGGCCTGGCCCATATAGAGTATTCCTCGGCCAGATGCGACGGTCGGTGACATGGTATGGTCGGTTTGAGGAAATTTCATAAATCTAATCGGCCCGGCTCATATTCCTACTAGCCACAAATTTTTGGTTACAAAAAATTGATTATAGTCGGCCAGATGAGACGGTCGGCGACACAGTATGGTCGGCCAAACAAAATTTAAAAAACCGGATCAGTCTACAGCAATTCCTAATACCCATGAATTTTCTGTGACAGAAATTAATCTTAGTAGGCCGTCGGGATAGCTCTCAAAAACCGCATTTTCTGACGTTGTTCAACATAAGCTCATAAAATTCCATCTTTCGAAAATTTTTTTGTTGAATAGACACTACGAAGTGTCATTTTTTGGTCGCGCCTGAAGCAAAACCGTAGCTAATACTTTACATACGGCGCGAAGCGCTGAAAATCAGTCAATTTCTGGGATATAATTTCCGTGCAAATCTTCCTGCTAAAAATTTTCTTTACGGCCAAGGGGAGGCTGTCGCCTTTCTCCAAAACTAAATACGGCCCAGGGTTGTTGGTCTGATTCCTTAAAATGACTAACGAATCCCACAAACAGGCTGTGATCCCTACCATTATCGATTTTCGGGAAAAAACGTGCAAAAAAGCGTTTTGGCTTGGTTCAAAAATACAAATTTTCTACACTTTGTGTAATATTCTCATTTCTAATTAAATTTTGTTAAATTAATTCGATTTTTTCAATTATTTCGAAATTTTTTGTGTTTTTATGTTTTAGAAAAACTTACACAAGCAATGTCAGAAACATAGAAGGAAGTGTTTTTCACATATAACCTATCACTTTTTAGCTCTCAAAAAACGCTTGTCAAAACGTTTCAAAAGCACCCCGGACGTGTTTGGTCAGGAACATAGGTGGGCGGCACCAAAATTCTGAGGGTGCAAGGATTTTTCAAAGGTCAAAAACTGGCTTTAAAAATGGTGGTGTGGCGAAAATGCATCATTTATCACCGTTTGTCATCGAGCACTATCCATTGGCATCAAAAAATTGCGAAAAAAACTTATTTAATTTCCAAAAATTGAATTCTGGTGAGGGGTATTTTAGTTTCTGGGAGGGGTGCATACCACACCTGAGCGTGGGGGGTTTGGGAGTATGCAGCCCCAAAACCGAAATACCCCCCCAGAAATCAAAATACCCCCCCAGAATTCAATTTTTGAAAATTTTCTTAGTTTTTTACGCAATTTTTTGATGCCAATGGATAGTGCTCGATGAGAAACGTCGAAAAATGGTGTTTCTTTCGCCATACCACCATTTATAAGGTCATTTTTTGACCTTCAAAAAATCTTGCACCCCCCCCAGAAATTTCTTGCTGCTCACGTATAGTGCATACCCCCTAACACCCGCCCCACACCCAGATATGGTCAGGAACCTATTTTGAATCTTCTAACGAGGCACGCTCTTTTCACCACATAAAAACATAAAAGATATATTACAGTTGAAAAAATTCAATCAAATTGAACGAAATGTAGTCGAAAAATGGTTAATTAGCATGAAAAACCGATAATACTTTTGAGCTTAAAAATTCTTAAAACTATACATTAGGCATGCTGGGAGTTAAACGGAAATCTCTCACCTCTTACAAAAACGCATACGATTGTGAGCACACGTGGGCGTATGGGGGGATCCCCACTGAAAGTCGGACGTTCCCTCATCCCCCAAAGTCAGAAAATTTTTGACCCTGCCCGATTTCTACAGAAAATTGAATTTTTTTGCCGTTTTTATGCATATTTTGACCGTTTTGGCCAAAAATCGAAGCATTCCCTCATCCCTGAAAATGGCCGGGACCCTCTCTCCAAAATTTCGAACCGTTACATGTGTGGGCTTAAACCACACTTTACAAAACCGATAAGCCAGGTTTAAGTCGCGCTCAACTGTAAGCCAGGCTTAAACCGGTTTATAGAAACCGGCTCTAGCTCATACGCCGACAATTAAAATTACACTGAGCCTGCCTAAGACATCGTCAACAACAACCAGTGATTTTATAACATTAGTGTCAGCGCATGGGCTAAGCCTTAGATGAATGGGTCAACTGTCTCAGATAATTCATGACCTAAATATTTTTGAAGTTTAAGTGCAATATGCGTATTCCACATAAGAAAAAACAGAGTTGACCATTTATCGTCTTCATCAATAAGAAATTGTTGTCGAACAAGGAGCAAGCGCACATATGCAGCATACTAAATTTCAAAAAAAATAAAAATACATTGGGAATACTTTTCAGTGACCAACGGTTATCTAATAAAAAGCCTGATATTAGTACCGGTTCCACCATTGGTGGGGTAGAGTGCTCTTAGCAGACATTTCTGTGAATAATCAAAGCCTGAAAAGTCTGAAACCCCTTCTTTGATAATCAAAGCCTGAAAAGAATGATACCTCCTAAAGCCACTTGACGGATCAACCTTGCCACCCTTCTGAGCGACAAAAGTCTTGTAAGAGACGCCGCATACTTCGATTTACTTGTGATCACTTGAAAAGAAGCATTTATTTATACCCGCAAACCAATTACGAATTAGCAAAAATAACAGTCTGCTAATTTTTATTAGTGAAATTATAATTGTTTCTTATAATTGTAAAAACAGTATCGTCTATTGCTTAAACCATATGCGCCTAGCTGCTACATAGTATCTAGATCAGGTATCTACATATCTGAGTTAAAAGTAAGTAGGTATCTCTGCAATTGTCAAGTTATTTATGCAGATTACCTACTCTTTATGCCATTTTATTAGCGATGTTTTGTGTTATTTAAAGTACCTGTCCTAACAATAAAATTTTTATTCTTCAATATCTTGAGCATCGTACTTTACGCAACATTTGTTTAAGATAAGTTCCTTCATTCCTTGCCACTTTTAAGCATTTACCTACAAATGCCATTACAAAAATGGGTATTCTTGGAGCACATGTATGACATACTCTGAAAACTAAAGATTTCCAGGTGATTTGAGATCAGCATATGATCTTGAATATTACATTATTTTTTATCTAGGGGCTAAATGAAGATTACTTATGCATTGGGTGGGTACTCTCTGGTTAAGATTCCATCCAAATTTTTGCCGTTTTCTTTCTCAATTATCGCTTTCTTTATGAATATTTTTGAGTCATTGGGGCTCGAACCTAGAACTTTCTGATTGATATTAATTGCATTATCGACTAAGCCATCCACTGATAATTCAAATTACTTAATTGTTAGATATGTAATTTTTTACGTCGTAAAGCCAATTACAAAATTAATTCTCGGTATAGGAAAAGCTGCTTCAGGTGCTGTATCGTATTCAATGTAAATAGTTTAATATAAGTACTCTCATGGCAGGTTTGCAGGTATAAATAAAAATTCTGAAAATGCTTCTTCTCAACTTGTCTTAGAAATCAATCAAAAAATTGTTGGTATAGAAAAAGTTGCTTCAGGTACTGTATCGTATGTAATAAAAATAGTTTAACATAAATATTCTCAAAGCCGATTTGCAGGTATGTATAAATATAAATTCTGAAAAAAGCTTCTTTTCAACTGATGTCTGAGAAGCCAATTACAAAAGCAATTCTTGGTATAGAAGCAATTAGCTACCAAATGGAAATTGCTTTAAGGATTCATAATGGTTCCAGAAAAAATTAAAGCTCAAGCAGAGAGATGCAGCTTGATTCACTCGCTACGTTCCACTGCTGAAGCTTAGCCTATATGCTGCCAGTGCTAGCGCTATTATCCATGCAAATAACTGAGGTGAATATAAGTCTGAATTGTAACAAGTAGCTGACTAGTATCTTAATTTAGGCCCCTGCATGAGAAAATCATAATTTTCGCGATCAGCGACCTTAAAATACCCAGGTATCAATGGTTTTTTTGGGGTGTACATCTGTTCCAAGCGACAATGTCCTAAAAACCAATGTCAAAATTAATTCTTGGTATAGAAAAAGCTGCTTCAAGTGTTGTGTGGTATTTAATATAAATAGTTTAATGTAAGTACTCTTATAGCGGGTTCGCAGGTATAAATAAAAATTCCTAAAATGCTTCATTTCAACTGATGTCGTAAAAGTCAATCACAAAAATTGTTGGTATAGAAATAGCTGCTTCAGGTGCTGTATCATATGTAGTGTAAATAGTTTAACACTCAATACTTTCGTAGCCGTTTTGCAGGTATAAATATAAATTCTGAAAAATACTACTTTTCAACTAATGTCTAAAAAGCAAATTACAAAATTAATTCTTGGTATAGAAAAAGCTGCTTCAGTTGCTGCATGGTATTTAATGTATAAATGCCAATTTGCAGGTATAAATAAATGCTTCTTTTCAAGTGATCACAAGTAAATCAAAGTATGCGGCGTCTCTTACAAGACTTTTCGTCGCTCAGAAGGGTGGCAAGGTTGATCCGTCAAGTGGCTTTAGGAGGTATCATTCTTTTCAGGCTTTGATTATCAAAGAAGGGGTTTCAGACTTTTCAGGCTTTGATTATTCACAGAAATGTCTGCTAAGAGCACTCTACCCCACCAATGGTGGAACCGGTACTAATGCTTCTTTAGCGCGGCCCAAGTAAAAGCTTTTACGTAAACACATATGTATACCTATTAGACACCAGGATCTATAACCCAAAATTCGTTAGACGCATATAGAATTAAATTTTTAGTGTTCTTTGCGATTTCGTCCTATCCAGACCCCATCGGAATATTTTCTGTTCAAGTATGGACGCCACTAATTTCTTTTAAATGCAATAAGCATGCATGGTCGACTTATTGTTTGAAATACAGATTTTCTGCACGGAAAAAACAAAAACCACACTCCGGCGTGCACTTATGGTTTCTTCTTTCCAAATTACATTAAGCAGTCAACCAAACCTACCCGACAAGCACTTAAAGTAATTATGGATCTGTGTCAATTGGTAGCGTTTAGCAATTATGTGAAATGTTCTAAAGATAATGTTGCTAAAAGATTGAACGGACATTGAGAAAAACATCAAATGCGGCATAAAGTGCATGTTTAATAAGTTTGGAAGATTAATTTGTCAAGCGAAAAATAATTATTGACGAGGAATCATAAACAGGCATGCACGATGGAAGGGTTTGGGGGTATAGATCCAAGAATAGAAGAATGGGAAATTTTCCGGGGAAACTGAGGCAAAATGAGGGTCAAAAATAAATCAAAAGCAAACATTTTCTTCAAAAGTACTTGAGATTGACCAGAAACTATTTTTAACGTTGTTATTAAAGTTTTATCATTTATATCAGTCAGTTTTTCAGGTCCTTTCAGCCTAAGGAAGGTCATTAAGAAACCCCCATCACTTCAGACCGGCTGACGTCTTCATAATCAGCCATGCTTTGTATCGATGTATGAATATATGGTCATACATATGGTCTTACCCAAGCCAAATCAAAGTAAGGACACATAAACATAAAGCATTTAAGGTGAAGGCTCTCTTTGTAGCAATAAGAGGAAATTTTCAGTTTAGTGCAACATCTTGTTTTTGAATACCCATGAAGCTTCATGGATTTGCAATTATGGATTCAAAATAAGCTTGCATGATGTACTATGTGAATACTCATAAGGTTGGTAGGTACTACTTCCTACGGTACAGTTACTCAGATTTTTAAACATTTTTTGATCTCTGGTCCTAATACCTCTGTTTACAAAAGATTGACTGTAGTAG
The DNA here is from genome assembly GCA_036768485.1 of Mermis nigrescens. Lineage (NCBI taxonomy): Eukaryota > Metazoa > Nematoda > Enoplea > Mermithida > Mermithidae > Mermis > Mermis nigrescens. Next base: position 23,881 of record JAVLUZ010000640.1, on the reverse strand, counting down.
GTACACACTTTTCAAACTTGTTTTCATTTATATGTACGAGTATATTTACCTTCCGGCTTTTGTCATTCCATGACAATTTCAGAGTAATAGAGCGCGCGTGGCTAGATTTTTCTGCTTTAACGTGCTAATACTTCTAGAAATATCGAATTAGCATTGAAAATCAGAATCTTGTGAATGTCATTATTCTAGAATTTAAGCATGAATTTGATTTTTGTTTTTCGCTTCCCTTTTAAATACACGTAAAGAAAAGTTGGAATTTAAGAAGACATTACTTTGAAGAATAAGTGTGGCGCACATAAATTTGTACTGAGAAGAATTTAGTCCTGAAAAGCAATAGCATATCAAGAGAAGTAAAAAACTAAAAGATTATTTAAGTGACATGAGATCACTTACTTACATATGTTGTACATACTAACAATTCGGCTGTATTTCTTCCATAAATTCTTTTGCGCGCTTATGTACATAACATTCCAGTCAGCAAAAATTCGTAAGAGCAGAAAAATTAAAACAGTATAAGTATTTCCTAGAATAATCGGAGTTTCATGAATGAAAAAACTCAGATTAAGTTTATATTTGATAATATATTCGGACCACTTATTAATTTTTCAATGAATTTTAATTTTAAGTCCATTTACTTTAAAGTGAGTCAAGCAATTTGAATCGTCTTTTTATTAAACAACAGTTTATAGAAGATAAGGGCATAAAACCTCTGGAATCAAAAAATGAAAAAAAATTTTCGGGATAATCTAAGGCGAAATGAGGGTAAAAATGGTTTGGAATCAAAAATTCCATGCAAACATGCTTGAAATTGACTAAAGATTGTGAATTAACATAGTTTGTACGCTATTATAGTATTTCAACTATAATCCGTTTCATTTAACTTTGCGGTTTCCTTTGAAATTTTTTACAAGAATTAGGCTACAAAAGCGGTTTAAACTTCTGATGCAGTAATGCGGCTTAAGACTGGCATGCGTCTGACTCGACATACTGTATAATATAATATTAATTGTATTAGTTTAAAACACTTTTGTAGTCACTTTGAATTTTTCCAAAAACCTTAAAGTTAAATGAAACAGACTATAGGTTTCGAGGCTATTTTGGCTCACAAATGTTTTAGCACCCCCAGACCCGTTGACCCCACACGTTCGTGTTGAAGGAATTTAGGGGTTTCGCACCATCCCCCTTAGAAGTTGGAATACCCTTCGCAGATTACTGTAGATCCCAGAATTCTATTTTTAGTAACATTTTTGGCGATTTTTTGGGAATATCACTCAACGAGACCCCCAGAATTTTCTTGCTGCCCATGTATGGTTGACCCTTATCGGATCGGCCATATTGTGTATCTAGGTCATTACATCAGCCAAAGAAGTCACAAATATCCTAATATTGCAAATAATTATATTTTTAACCATTTTAAAAAAATTTAAGTGTTTTCTGGCTGAATTGCCAGAGTCGGACAACTTGTAGCAGGTACGTGATATGCACATATTTCAAACAAGTTTGCGTTTCCCATTCAGGAATTTTTACATAGGTAAATAGACCGTACATGGGTAGCACCAAAATTCTAACGGTGGGTGCGAGATTTTTTAAAGGTCAAAAGATGTATTAAAAATGGTGGTATAGCGAAAAACACAATTTTTCAACGTTTCTCATCGAGCACCATCCATTAGCATCAAAAACTTGCGAAAAAAATTGAAAAATTGAATTCTGGGGGATGTTTTATTTCTGGGGGAAGGCATTCGGCCTTCTGGGGACTGAATTTTCCAACCCCTCTTACACCCACGTGTGTACGTCACTATTCTCTGGCTTGAATTTAGAAACTCTGGGGATGCTTATTTCAGGCAACTGATGCTCTTAAAAGTCATGAGCGCCTCTGATCAGCTGAAGATCCAGAATCATGACTATGAAAAAAGCGTTAAATGAGCAAAACATACATAAATGTGCATTATTTTTTTGATTGCCTTCTAAAGTTCATATTTGTTTTCTTGCATGCGATGTTGTGTTAGCATAAGCAGGTGCACGTGTGGACTTTTTCCAACGATGAGCTCATCATTTTGTTTCTATAGAAACTGCATTTCCATCTTCGCTGATACGAGTATTAATCATATGGACGTAAAAACGCACGAATAAAGTATGAAAAACGATAAACCGCAAAGCGATGCGATAAAGATGTATTTAGATGTGCATATCAGCAGAGTTGATGACAAAAAATATCCAGCGAAAATGAGCAGAGGCCTCATCCCAAATGTTCTTACCGAGATCAAATACTGCTACGGACTCTCAATTTTTATTGGCTAAAAATCGATTGACGTACGAACTTTTTGATCTCGCTGAATGTTGTTCAAGTGTACAGTTTTGGCATTGAATTATTAACGCGTATCTCAAGGAAATTGCATTCTTATTATATTTTGAACAATGGCATTTTGCGGCATTTCAAAACAAGTGTTTATGGTTTTAGTTATCATTATTTGTGGAGGTGAGATAGAAAAGTCGGCGAAATTCACAAATCCGAATTTGCAGCAGTTTGGATTAGCAATAAGTTACTGATAAATGACTTTTAGAAGAAACAATCTGCCTTGAGTAATGCCATCTGAACATTTTTGGACGATTTGAATAATCAAAGTCTGAAATATAAAACTTTGCGTTGACATAGTTCCAGCATGGTTTTTACCTCTGCTTTTCAAACTCCGTTTTCGCGTATGGATTTTTGTTTGACTGAGAAGTATGATGAATCGATCAAAGAATTCATCGGTTATCAATTTTCGCGATCGCTATGTTAAGGCCGTGCATGCTATACATACATAAAATGAGAAATCTTCTTTTTCCAAAGTCTTAACTAGACAAGCACGTGGAGGGTTTAAGAGGTCTTAAAGCCGCAGAATGAAAAAATGAAAAATTTTTCTCGGGAATATGAGACAAAATGAAGGCAAAACACGGTGGAGAATATAAAATTTTTAAAAAGTGTTCAGAATTGACTAGAAACTATGTAAAAACGTAATTTTAATGCTTCTTCAGTGCTTATACAAGTTTTTGAAGTTATTTTGGCCCAAAAGGCTTATATACCTATGTAGATGGTGTTCATATGTGATTAACGGCTATTCTGTCGAGGCACTGCATTTTTTCATACAGCAATTGAGGGATCGTCTAAAGAGGAACAGTTTACTAAACAAACGTTCATGGGCCAAAATTTTGCTTTTTTATTTTTTAAATGTAGTCTCTTTATTTCTTCTTTATTCTTTATTCACACCATGCCTCGATATGTCCGAATCTTCGTTAATATCGTGTTTTTAATTAAGACGGAGATGCTACGCTATCGTGCGACAACAGCTATAAGTTTCCTGATGATTGTTCTGGACCAGATTGCGACTATCAGGTACGTAATGATTAGGAAAGAAATAACCCACAACTTTTTTAAATTTTTAAGTGATTTTTAATTTCTAAATGCCCGCTGCTGAGAGATGAAATTTCTTCCTGCTCCTAACTGTACACCCTTTTTATATATGGACTTAAAAAATGCTTGTATGGTTGTAAGAAAATCGGTAGCCTAAAACTCTGTTATCTGGGCAATCATATAATTTAATCTTAACAAAATTGTTAACAAGTTACTACGAGGGTTGTCCCATAAGTCCTTGGGTTTTAAAGTACTATTAATTCTTCAGTAAATTTTAACTAGTGCCTATTGTTTAGCATCATATGTCATAGATATAAATCAAATTTGACTTGCGTGAATTTATTTTATCGGGAGATATTACGCATTTTACAAATATAATCTGTGGGGAGGTTGGGAAATTTGCATATTGGGCAACAATGTGTTATTCACTATTGAATGCATCGAAATATTACATTGATCAAATTCACCAAACTTTGCTTGATGTTTTTGGTTACTAAGCCCTATGATTTAGCAATATTAAGTTTTAGATAACATTGTCTGAGGCTGGCACAGAGCTATTCCAACATGATCCTTGTACCGGTGCCCTAAGAGACTGTTGCCATCTGAAAACATTAAACCTACAAAAAAACTGACGTCATATGGTCGGTAAATTAAACATCGCCAGGGAGCCCAGACCTTTGGATATTTCCAAACCAAGAGATAGTAGGATCTTATAATAAGATTTTGGCTTCCTCGGAACTTGAACCCCTTTGATCCCTGAACTGTTGGCGCTTGATCAAAACCAGTAAAGGGCAGAACCAAGACTGGCCCTTCATGACAGGTTTAAAGGCGGCACTGCGAATCTTATCAATAAATTCACAAAAGAGGATGAGTCGTCGTGAACTAACTCTTATAATTTGAAGACAAAAACAGCCCTTGCAATGGAGAGCCAAGAGCAATCGACTCTCTGTGGGCTCAAGGGTGAGCAATTCAGCTTGTGAGTTGTTGGTTGCAATTTTTGGATGTCATAGGCCCACTGCCGGTCAATTTCCTATAAGATCATAATCATTAGGCATCACTATACCCATTTGATAACCCAACTACCCCACACAAGAAAGACAAAGAAAGCTGACCATGGCATCATACATGTACAGCGTGGGAATTAGGGGGGAGTCAGGCACAAAATTGATTAAAAAATTTCTAAAAAACGATGGGTACACGTCAAAAACACTGTTTTTTGATGTTTCAGACAATGCTCGTTCTTTCTAGAATATAAAAAAGTGAAAAATCTCGTAAGAATTTGAATAAATTGAGTAAATTGAACAAAATGTGGTCAAAAAAATATGTGTATCGCCTGAAGCGCCGAAAATTTGAAGTTTTGAGCCAAAAATAGGTTAAAACGCTTAAAAAGGCACACTTTTTACAACTTTTACAAAAAATCGATAATTCAGGGGATAGCAGCCATTTTGCAGGGGTCCGTTGCCATTCTGGGGGTCAAACTCCCCCCCCCAAGAACACGTCTGAACGGCTTCCTTTTCTTGCATGATAATATCTCGGTTCTACAAGTGAACGTTTCACAAGATGCCCTAGCTCTGTAAAACTCCGAGAAGCTTGACCAACGGCCCTACTCCCCAGACCTGACCTCAGCCTACATTCCTGTACCTTTAAGTGCTAAACAAAAAGTCTATGTAAAAAAATTTGCTTATGATTATGAAGTGATGATCCTTGAGATTATAATGTGGTCAAGTGCTTAACCTGTAGCTCTTTGGTTGTCTGGCATGGAATTATGTAAGAGGTGCTGACTTAAGTGTAATAAAAGGATTATTGACTAAATTGAAAAATGTAAAACTTGTCGGCTTCTATTGTTTCTTCTTCTTTAAAACCTTAGGACTTATGGGACAACCCTCGTAAGTAAAAATGCGGGTTGATACTCGTGTAAACAATGGTGGGACTAGACACGCACGTGGGGTTTTTGGGGTCTAGTACCCAAAATGGGAAAATCGGTAATTTTCTGGGAAAATAAGGCTAGCCAAAAATCGATGAAAATTAAAATTTTCACTCTGAAAGTATCTGAAATTGATTGAAAAATATGCATTAAGAGGAAGATTTATTGCCAAGAAAAGATGAAATAATGAAATTAACGTTTTTACATAAAATGGATAAACAGGAATGACAAAAGGACATACTCGTACGGTCGCCATTATCATGACGACTTCAAGAATAGATTCTAATCAATGTTAGCTAATATCGCTTTGAAAACTCTGGAAATGAAGCAATAGTATTCGGTATTCCAAATCACGAACGATTAAATGCATTTTACATTAACAAAGTCTTTGCGCTTTTAGCATTTTATGAAATTGAAAAAATTTTATCAATTAAATAATTCAAACACGCTAAAGATAGCGTTTCCATGAACCACTTCTCTTGTGTCATCAAAGTTTTTGGACTTTTGAACAAGTCGAGTCACATGAAATTTGAGTACTGGACTGTCGTAATCATGTTTTGAGCTTGAGATTGATCTTTTTAAATTATGAAATTCGTACCTGAGGAACCATAATTGGTTAGAGATGCCAAATTCCATTATGTTCAAGCTCGAAAGATGATAGAAATCTCATTGTTTTTGACATTGCACTTGATGACTTGGGAGCGAAAAGACATGCTATAGTCTGTTTCATACAAGTTTGGGCATAAATTTTAAAATCGATTTCCCACAATAAGTTGACAGATTGCGATAAGCATTGATTTGATGTGTAATTATCGTAATCCGTTGGCATACCTTCGAAAACATTCTCGAAATTTATGCCCAAACTTACGTGAGACATAATATAAGTGTTTTTGAGCAAAATGATAGTAAATTAATCTTTTTAAAGCCGGATTGCTTTTTAAATTCATTGTCGTAAAATGCTGAAATTCTGCGCTGTTTTTTCCATTTGTATGATATTACACGTTATTCGCTAATAAGCTTTTTCTCATGCGCGAAAAACACTAAATTTCGTCTTTAAAATACCGAAGCTTTGATTTATTTATTTTTTGCAAGAACTTGATGGGACCGTTAAATTTGTATCTGTTTTTCTAATCAATATAACCTCAGAGCATTGAAAAATTAAGAAATATTTGTTACTGTCATTCTAACCAATATAACCTCACAGTATTAAAAAATTAAGAAATATTTCCCTAAGTAGCATAGAAAAATGCTCTTATGGAACAAAGAAAGGCGAATATACTTGGGATTGTGGATTATTAAGGTTGTAAAAGGAGGGGACTAGGAAAAAGCTACCTATGTATGTGCCTAAAGTCGCAAAATTTGCTAAAAATCAGACTTTCTCTAAGCAACGCAAATAATCGAAGTATTTTCTGCGGCCTGCAGATTGAAGTAAACTATTAAACCAAAAAACGATTGAAAAAGCAGCAAGTTAGCTATGCAGTAGCTGTGGCAATTTAGATGGATTAAACTAGGAGCGACTTTGCAAGCCAACTGAATGAAATAGCAAACATCGGTGCACTCAGGTCAATCAAAGAAACTCTTGGTTTAAAGCAGTAGGAAACGAGTAAGCTTACATGAAACAGACTACATGTAGGTACACTTGCATGCCCGCAACAACTGTGTTCACTAATCAATTGACGCCTGGTTTGCTTGCTATAATGCTCATGATAACAAAATAAAACACATTTCAATTCACTTGCAATTAGTTTTCTATTTTTGACGATACGAAGCAAGTCAGCGTCGCAACAAGCAAGCAATTTACAAAAACATAAACATTCTAGATTATGTTTATACACTCTTATGTGAAGCATTGAAAATTATTTCAAGAAGGTTACACTTTTTTCAGAGGCTGCAGAATATACTTCGATGTTTTGTGTTGTTTAGAGGAAGTCTGATTTTTAACAGATTTTACGACTTTAGGCGTACATAGGTAGCTTTTTCCTAGTCCCCTCCTTTTACATATTTAATAATCCACAATCCCAAGTATATTCGCCTTTTTTGTTCCATCGGAGCATTTTTCTTTGCTGGTAACCTACTTTTAATTAGCATGATAATTTGAGTAAATCAGTCAGTAAACGCTAACATGCCACAATAATGACAGCAGTCCAAGAACGCGGAAAACAATATTGTTCTGAACATCAGCATTATTTTTTAAACAAGACAACCTTAACTTATTTTAACAGATCAAAAGTTTTCAGCAAAAACTTTACACAAATATTGGGTGTAAAGAACACTTACGCTCTGATACGAATCTTGACGTTACATGAAACATTTTGAAAATAATTAAGCTCCTACAACGCTCTGAAACTGAATTTAATTTTAAGTGTAAGCTTTACATAACTACTAGGTGTAAAGAAAACATACAGTCAGACTCGTTATCTAGCCCTTATGGAATATATTCAAAAAAATTAACGTTTTGCAACACTCTGGAAGTAAAATAAATTTGCAGTGTAAAGTACACATTGACAATAAAGAAATAATGCAAACGTAACACAACTACTGGATGTAGAGAAAAGTAACAATCAAATTCGTTAATCTGACGTTACGTAGAACATTTTGGAAAAAATAAAGCTTCCGGAAGGCCTCTAGAACTAAACTTAATCTGCAGTGTAAACTTTACATAACCACAGAGTGTAAAGAAGATTTTAGTCGGATTCGTAATTCTGATATTATTCTGATATTACGATCAACATTTATTAAAAAATTAAGTCTCCACAATGGCCTGAAGACAAATACATATTAGACTTGAAGTACTTTGCACCACTTTTCAGTGCAAATAAACGCGCTCAACTGGCGTATCACATTTGATTTCTGCTACATTTTTAGACTTGAGATCATGTCCAGACTCATAACCGGACAACTTAAACGGAAAAACAAGACAGAAACAGGTTTAACACACCCAATTTTTGACATTACACCTCCCGAAAAAGCTAAATATTTGTGTAAACAAATGCAATTTGATGTGACGTGTACCCCTTAGAAAGTACTCTATTTTTGTTCCATTCGATCTATCCCGACTTCTAAACAGAGAAAGTGGCGAACAAAAAACGGACAAAAACGTATTTTCCACCATCCAACACATTGTAAACTTCAAAAATCTGGACCTAACTCCCCATTGAGTGTGAAGAAATTCAATTTAGGCAAGTTTGTAGCATTTAAACACTAGTACGTTTGTATATGCAAAACTTTTGTTCCGCAAAATACTTGAGATATTTACCAATCAAAATAAGGAAAAAAATGAGTTTTTTCGCTCATTTTACACCCCTGATTTCGAATTGTACACAAGCCATTATATTATTTTTTCAAACGCAGTGTGCTGCAACGTGTAGCCCTTAAAAGGTACTTCTATTTTTATTATATTAAATTTATCTCGACTTATAAGCGGAAAAGTTGTCAGAAAAATCTTAGACGAAATCTGTTTTCACACCAACTACTAGAGCGTAAAGTTTAAACCCCTGGTACTAACTCCGTATTGAGTGTACACAAGTTTGCTGGTAAGCGAAAAGTAGCCCTTAAGCCGTAGTACTTTTCTATCGAAAAAAAATTTCTTGGGACTCGTAACCGGAGTTGTTGGTAGACTATAAACAAGTCGAAAACTCGACCAAAATGTGTCTTTTCACCCCCAGATTTTCGTACTTTACACTCCAGCTCAAGAGCTCTAGTCAAATCCAAAAACACAACAGTACCACCTAAAGAATGTTTTCTACTACAAATCTATGCCATAAAATTGTATGAGGCATGTATGCTGAGTTGTGCACAAGCTGGCTAAAAAAGCGTCAAAGATTTGCATATGTTATAACGTTACGCCAAAACTTTACACGCTCATTACATACTCGGTATTGAGTGTAAAGAAAAAGTCTGCAAAATCCTTTTTGATTAAACAGCACCTTCCAGATGTGTCCTGTTATAGCTGTGAGGGGGGACATATGTTGGGGATACCAGTATATAGTGGCGCTAACAGCGCTATGTACCTATGATGAAATGGATTTTTTGGCTGATTTTCGACCAACACCAAAAATCTTGGCTTGTCACATAAAAGAGTTGTTATATGATGTTATACGCTGTTGTTATACAAGCAACAGTATTAACGAAAAGCAGAAATTCATGTTTTCTCTCATATGTTTTTCAGCATTCCTTGACCTACTCGAAATTCAAGGATACATAGAAAAGCACCATGTCTGCGTAATTGATTCATAAGAAGATTTCGTGATATTCTATTTTTTGTAGCCAACGTTAAATTTTCTTATTACCAGGTTCAGTGGTATGCAAGTAAGAATAACAGTAAAAGCGTAAACTTTCATATACTGAGTCGAGTCAAATCGACCGCTTATTGGACTGGCATTGGTTTCAATACGAGACCTATAATGAACAAGGCTGACGTCGTGCTAGCGGGTTATTTGCCTGATGGACAATTTCTGATCCAAGATATGATGAGCGATGGCTACAAGGTAATTTCTATGTATCAATTTTACTGTAAGAAAAAGTGTCTATGGTCAGCAGTATCCTATGAGATCTGATGGGCTCAAATCGAGAAAAAGAGTCAAAAACTTAATTTTGCGGTCTACCGAATTTTTGAGGGGGTTCACGTTCAGGGGTCTAACTCCTCAAGCCTCGTCAATCCATGTGTGTAACAACGCGCAAAAAGGCTATTTAAAACGAAAAGCCCAAAACTTTCAACCCCCAGTAGCATAACTGAGAGTGTAACACTGTGATCCTTTTCCTGATCAACTGCTATATTCTCAAAAGATAATTCGAGCATTATTGGCGCTAATTAACGTCATATGCTTAATTTTAGTGCCGAACACTCTAATCTACTAAGAACGAACTTGAGACGTGCATATTATATACAGTTCATTCGTAGTAGGCATAGTCTGTTTTACATAACTATAGGCATAAATTTTGAGAATTTTTATCGACAGAAAGTCGGCGGATTACGATAAATATGCATCCGATCGATGTTATAATCACAACTTATTGTCTGAAATCGTTTTTGAAATTAAGGCTCAAACTTATGTGAAACAGTCCATATTTAGGGGTTGCCTACCCTCTCTGTATTAATAGTGCGTACGCATATGCCCCTATTTTTTAGATGTAATTTTTTTGCTTTTTCATAGCGTTGATGACTGGTGAAGCGTAACGCGAAAATTTTTCTTAATTCTGAAGACGTTGGCATATTACCACTTTGTTCTTCTTGAAGCCTTTTTTGGGCGTCGCTCCCAACATAAAGTTTTGGTCTTCTGGAAACTAATGAATATGTTAATGCGCGTGGATCTTGTCAGTGGTGGATCCAGGATTTTCTGACAGGGAGGGGCGAAACTCAAAATTTTCCTTAAAGTTGCATTGTCCAAAAATTTGTATAATATGCTCAAACTTACGGTTTTTTGCCGTCTTTCGATAGGCAGAATTATTTATGAGGCAAAAAAAGACAAAAATTCGAAAATCCATATAGTTTTTAATGAAAAATTCGCAGAATGCGGAAATTGACGCAAATCACCGAAAAGAAACTCGAAAAATTATTGTAGGAACTACAAAATCTTTTTCTGTACACAAACTACTCTTTTGGTGTAAATTTACGTTCTTTAGAGCGCCATGAGTCGTAAATGTCACTGATAAGTATTATCTAAGCACGAAACGCTGGAAAAATTTGAAAAATCATGATATAAATGGCAAAAATCATCAAAAAATACACATCTATTCTTCCTTGCGCCCAAATATTTTTTCACAAAGAGGAGCGGTCGCCCCCCACCCGCCCTCCCCACCTCTAAATCCGCCAAAGGATCTAGGAATACAAGTTAGTAGTCCTCATTCATCCGTGAAAACGATCGTCGGGAAATCCAGAGGCGAATAGGAGATGAACAAAACATCAAACAGCAGAGTTTTTCACTCGTATTGATGAATAGGAAAAGAATTTGTTCCACATGTTCAACTTTAGAGTTTTCAGGCAATTCAGCTTAGAAAATTTTTTATTTGAACACTTACTGTTAGATATAAATTTCAGTAGGCTAATTTGACGATTCTGTTGGTTTTTTTATGAAACGAGTGGGGTGGTTCTTCATTGTTTCCTAATTTTCAACGTTTTGGTCCGCTATTTATATAGATATAATGCTTGTTTCACGGCAGCTAATAAACGACTCCCAGTTTGATCTGCTAAACATTTCGAGTTCAAGTACGGATCACTCGTTCGTCAACAGTTCAGCTAATGGATCCAACAAGACCACTTGTTTGATGGTGCGCTTTACGCGTCTATTGAATACCGCTGATTCGCAAGATCATTCCCTGGATCAATGTGTTTATTTTATTTTTCCTGTCTACCCTGGCCGTCTGGGCGTTGATGGCCAGTTCCACATGCACGAATACAAGCCGATCGTGCCCTTGGACATGATCTGCTTGAATAGCTGTGACGCAGTGGCCAATAATGGAACAATTGGTATCATTTTAGAAAGGGATTGGCTACCACCATGAATGGGAAGCGACGGAATTCGGAGGGGTTTGGATATGGCAAAAAGAGAAGAAAAATGCAAAAAATATGCCAAAAATTCATTTCTGGGAGTCTACAGGAATCTGTGAGGCGTATTTTGATCATCAGGGGTTCTTATCCATGCATAGGCAACAACTGAATTCTAGGGGTTTAGGTGCGTAAACCGGCAAAATCCCGAAAAATGCCAAAATTTCAATTCTGGGGGTCTAAATCCCCAAAACCTCGCTCGCCTACGTGTGGATTGGTACCTAAACTTTTCCCTGAATAGTCAGAAATAGATAGCAAAAAATGCTCTGTTTATACTTGCAGTTAATTTTCTTGTCATTTTCGTGTGCCCTAATTTTGGTCATATCATTTCTGGCACTGTGATTTAATTAAAAAATGTCAAAATTTTTGAAAAATTTTGTGTCAAAAGACTGTTAATTCGGCATTGCATTGGATAAAATTTCTGAACTAAATTACCGTAAAATATGTAACAATCCGTGACTGAAAATACTGGTTTATTTTTCGAAGTCATCTATTTATAATGCGATGTATACGAGTAAAATCATTATTTGAAGAATTCTAGCGTGGCGCGTAGTAACGAAAACGTTTAAAGTTTCCGCTGAAAAATTTGATAAAATGTACTGAAATCACTAACTTTTCGCTACAGAAGTCTATGTAGGAGAGAATCTTCGTTAATTGCAAGATACATGGGCAGCAAGAAAATTCTGAGGGAAGGTGAAATCACTAAGAATTGCCAAAAATGTTATTAAAAATAGAAATTTGGGGTCTACAGTAATCTGCGGAGGATTTTTCAATTTCTGCGGGGGTGAACCCTCTCCGAGACCCCTACGTCCATGAGTGGGTGGTAGCCATTAGGTAAAATTTCGGATTTTCTTGGAAACTGAGCGTCATATTTCACAAAACGTTACAAATATCTTAAAATTTTTTATGCACATACGTAGGTTAATTGAGAAAATCGACTACGAGAGCGGTTTAAACTTTGGTAACAAATTTGATGTTGCCGTCAGCTGACAAGTTCGCAAGCCAAAGTTTTAGTGCTCTTTAAAGTCGTCTTTTCAGCTGTTCTGCTGCGATATAAAAATTGATTCTCAATGCACGAGGTTTCGTGAAAGTGGGAATGACTATAAAATTTTCGGTATTTTCCTGTTGCGTAATATTGACAAAAGAGGCAGATGCAATTTAATGAGGAAAGCAGAAATCCTTTAAAATATTTAATGCTCTTTTCGCACGGGTTCCTTCCGTCTGTTTGCGGTGAAATCTTATGCAACCATTTTACTCGTAAGACGTAGAATCTTGAACGATTATTTACCGATTCATTTTAGCAATACTAATTTACATGGAAAGGCTAATTTATTGCAGTACGCGTTCAAACTATTTCCATACGTATTTTAAGCTTTCAGTGACGATGATCACGATCTCAAAAACATAGGCTCCCGAATCACCTTATGGGCGACTTACAATTCGTCGGACAATCGCGTTGAAAATAAGAGTACAAGGTTAAATGGATCGTCGATGGTTACTGCCCAGCCACCACCCACCACCACTTCAGGCAGTGCAACTATTCACGAGCAAAGATTTTTCATGATAATCTTGATATTTTTCTCGACTTCTCAAATGATCAAATTGTCAAGTGTAATTATACCTAAATAAAAAAGATTAGCTTAGGTAGATGGATCATTAATCAAATAATGAAATTGACAATTCGGAATCTAATAACAATAAACAACAGGACGGTTTGATGGCTTTTTTGACAAAAAATTTAATTGATCTTAGATTGAAACTAGCCTACTTCCATTATAAACCTACGTGTTCTTGGGGAGGGGTTTCGAGTTTCGACCAGACGTGTTCTTGGGGAGGGGGTTTGGGGATGGCTTTTATCTCCCTAGAATGGCAACTGACATCCCACAAAATTGCTGCGACCCCCCCAGAATGGTTGATTTTTCGTAAAATTTCGTAAAAGTTGCAAGAAGTGTGCCCTTTCAAGCCTTTTTAGCTCATTTTTGGCTAAAAAATCTTAGATTTTCGGCGCTTCGCGCCATATAAACATTTTTGACTATATTTTGTTCAATTTACTCAATTTTTTCAAATTTTTTTGGAATATTTTCACATTTTTATATTCTAGAAAGAACGAGCATTGCCTGAAACGTCAAAAACAGTGTATTTGACCTAAACCCTTCGTTTTTTTAGCCCAAAAAGGCACTTTTTATAAATTTTTTGGGCTTGACCCCCAGAATTCCCATACTGTACATGTACGGTTTCGACCACACGTGGGAGTGAGGGAGAGGGGTTTAGGGGTCTAGAGTACCATACGGCAGCATTAAAATTCTAGGAGGGCGCATGCTTTTTCAAAGGTCAAAAAATGGTCTTAAAAATGGTGGTATGGTATGCATAGGTGGGCGGCACAAAAGCTCTGGGGGAGAACAAAATTTTGTCAAAGGTCAAAAAATTGCCTTAAAAAATTGGCATCAAAAAATTGTGAAGGAAACAAAAAATTCAAAAATTGGATTCTGGGGGTATTTTGGTTTCTGGGGGCTATTTTGGCTTCTGGGGTATTGCATACCCCCCTCACGCCCAGGTATAGTGGTATGGCGAAAAACACAATTTTTCAACCTTTCTCATCAAGCACTATTTATTGATATCAAAAAAATTGCGAAAAAACAAAACATTTCTAAAATTGAATTCCGGAGGGGGTATTTTGGTTTCTGTGGGAGGGTGTATTTTGGGCTTCTGGGGGAGTGCACACCTCCAAACTCCCTATTCCATGTGTAGTTTAGACCTCCCGAAATTTATAGATCGCCGGAATATAATTTTTGGAATTTTTCCATGATTTTTGCCGGTTTTACACAAGTCAGACACCCTAGAATTGGCTGTTGCCGATGTATGGTTTTTCCAGAAATTTACTCGAATTTTTAAAATGGTTTTGTGTTCTTGTTTGTACCACGTTACTTGCGGCCTTGAATGTAATAGGCCGGAAAGTCTCCCGGCCCCAGCCCATTCGGAATATACTTTAGGTAGTTACCTACCACCACTTATTATATGCCACCTTACCTATTATGCGATTGTACCACCTATAGTCTGTTTTTCGCATAAGTTTGGGCATATATACATTTTAAGAATTTGTACCGACATATTACGATAATTATAGTCTGTTTCACATAAGTTTGGGCATAAATTTTAAGAATATTTTCAAAAATAAGTTGACGGACTATAACTACGGTGACCAGACAACTCGACAGATCCAACTCGCCTCGAGACAAGTGGACTCAGACTTCTCGACGCAAGGATAACTCGACCCAAGACAACTCAACTCAAAGACAACTCGACGCAGACAACTCGCCGTAGGATAACTCGCCTCAAGATAACTCGACGCAGACATGTGAAATGTGCAATCCTGCGCATCAAGCAATTTCATGTTTTCTATTAAAAAATCCCATTTAGACGCATTTTTAACCATTTTTAGACACTTTTGGTAAAAAACGCAATTTTTTCCAACGATCTTAGGCTAATGCCCATTCAGGACCAACTGCCCTACCGTCAATCTGCCACTGAGCATGAGGTGTATACAATAGACCTAAAGTGCTCAAAAAGTTAAAAACAACGGGAAAAAATGGAATCCGGAAACGGTGGTTGAAACGGAAACGATCGGTAAAAAGCGGAAAAGGAAAGATGTCGAGAACATCCCTAACCCCTATTTTTGGCAAAATAGAACCCACTAAGCTGGGATCGGGGGGTCCGAAACTGGTTTAACAAAATGAATCTAACATTGGTTCTGTCGGGGCTTTCTCTGCCCTGGGGTGGTCCAAAGTGCCGGGACCAGGGTTTCCCGAGCAGCCCCTATCAAGGTTAAAATACCCAAACAAGTTTCCAGCGAAATGTCTGCCGCAGGATTCAGCAGCCTGAAAACGAGGTACATATACCCCATTATTCACTATACCAGAAGTTCCGTCGGGGGTTTCTTTACCCTGGGGGTGGTCCAGATCAGACATGCACGTGGGGGTCCCCTGACCCCCAGAATAGGAAAATTGAAAATTTTGTCGGGAAAATAAAGCAAAATGAAGACCAAAAACGGATGAAAATTGAAAATTTTCTTTAAAAGTGCTTCAAATTGACCAGAAACTGTATAATAACGTAGTTATAACGCTGTTTTAGCGTTTATGCACGTTTTTGAACTCATTTTGGCCCAAAAAAGATCCAGTTTTTGACCCCCCAGACCGACTGACCCCCCCAGATCGGCCATGCTGTGCATCTATGGTCCAGACCGCCGGAACCTGGGTTTTCCGAGAGGGCGGTCCCATCAAGATTGAGATATCGTTATATGTCGTTTCCAAGCTAATTTAAGAGTCAGTTTCTGTAAGGACCACCTTAACCTTACGTAAGTAAAAAAATAATTTTTCTTAATTTTAACATATATTACACAAATTTTTACGCTGATTCCGAATCTGAAAACCGTTTTACACAAAAATGACTTTTTGCTGACTTATAGGGGTGTAAAGTGTGAAAAATCGGAATATGTGCCGAATTTCATATGTTGATTAATATTTTCCAGAATAATTAACATTTTTCAATGCAGTTTTTTTTAAATTACAGAAGATTGAATGGGCTTTACAAAAAGTATAAAAAGTTTGTTTACCGGATCATCCCACGGGATACAGCAGTCAATAAAAGTCAAAAATATGAATTTTTGCACTTGCAACATTTTTACTTTTTTAGCCATAAGTCCAGAGTGGTCATACAGAATCGAACCTTATTTCACCACAATATGTGCCACCTATGTACCCGTTTCTGTGTAAAAAATGTAGGATATGTGATGGATAGTTATTGACCACTTTTGACAAACGTGAAATTAACTCATGTGTTCAAATTTCAAAAATGATACATTTGTGCTATAAAAAATTTAACGTTTCGATCTATAACTCCAGAACTGTAAAACATTGTGCGACTGCATTATACCACAGCTTGTACCATCTATGTGCCTAAGTGCTTGCAAAAGATCATGCGTATACCTTAACTGGTTGTTGACCATTTCTGACAAACGGTAATTGAACTCAATTGGTCAAAGTCGAAAAAATCATACATGTGTGGTACAAATAACTTTCCTTTTGGAGCTGTAATTCGGAAAATAAAATTCATCTTGTGGCCACATTACACCACAATTTGCACTATCTATTTGCCTAATTATATGCAAAAATCCATCCATATATGTTTGATATTTATTGACCATTTGTGGACAACGTAAACTTAGCTCCATTGGTCAAAATCAAAAAGTCACACATTGGTGCTTCAAAAAATTTTTCTTTCGGCTCTGTAACTCAAGAATTAGGACACATCTTTTAACCGCATTACACCACAGTCTCTACCATATATGTCCCTAATTGTACACAAAAAATCATCTGCATATGTTACGTACTTATCTATCAGCCATATTTCACAAGTGTGAACTTAACCTAATTGGTCAAAGTGAAAAAATGCATGCTTTTGTTTCAAATAATTTTATTTTCTATTTCTAACGAGAAGTAAAATCTATCTGGTGACCATACTACGCCACGGTTCGCACTATCTATTTGCCTAATTGCATGCAAAAAATTCATACATATATGTTGGATTATATTTATTTATTATTTTTACCTGTAGAAAATCCTAACATAAAGGAATATGTTTTATATCGTCAAAATTCAATTGTCAAAACATTCTGAATGAATCAATGTGTCTTCAACGTCATCTGCCTCATCATCTAGATTTGGGTCTGGTTGGAAAAATCTTCTAAGCAGTCATCTTCATCAGTTTCAGTTGGGACAATTGCTTCTCTTTTTCGTGCTTCCCGCGACCAAAATCCTGCAATTTGCTGCCATGATAAAAACTCAGATTGCTTGAATTGGGGCAATCTTCGCATTTCAGTTGCAGTCTCCCTTGGATCGCACTTTCTCCGAGTCTTAATCCCATTATCAAAT
Organism: Mermis nigrescens; assembly: GCA_036768485.1. Taxonomy (NCBI): domain Eukaryota; kingdom Metazoa; phylum Nematoda; class Enoplea; order Mermithida; family Mermithidae; genus Mermis; species Mermis nigrescens. Next base: position 6,095 of record JAVLUZ010000640.1, on the reverse strand, counting down.
TTTTTAAGCAAATATTGGCGCTGGTTTTCTGTGAATGCTTTACAAGATCTTTTTTGCCTTAAAGCCCAGCCAGTTGGTAATCTTTGGATTGAATCATCATCTTCATACATCTCCCAGAATTGCTGCAAAACTTCATTTAGACTTGGAAGCCGAGGCATTAGCTGCCGATTTTCTATTTGTTTCTTGTATGTTGTAATAGCTGCATCACGCAATGTCAGTTGCTCAGGCTGAAACTGGTGATTTGCTAAATCCATGTGATTTTCAAGGGATTGATGTCTTTGAAATGATTTCACGCAACCAGGAACAGTACAAGTGAACAGTTGCAAAGATCTTGCTGAGCTGTCTTCTTCTGGTAAAACTGGCACAAATGTTGCTGTTGACTGGTCCCTTGTCATAGGCTCTTCTAGGATGGGTCGCCAGATAGTCCTGAGATCAATTTCTCCTGGCTGTTTTCCTTGATGTATGATACTCTTGATATTAAATGATGATGTTCCATCTTTTTCAAACCACGAGATTTTCGGAATGGTGGCTCCAGATCCAATACGATAAGATTTCCATGCTCGAATCTCATCATTTTCAAACAGAAAATTGTTCTTTGCAACTGTTTAATTGTACTGTTCCTGGTTGCGTGAAATCATTTCAAAGACATCGATCCCTTGAAAATAACATGGAGTTAGCAAATCACCAGTTTCAGCCTGAGCGACTGACATTACGTGATGCAGCTATTACAACATACAAGAAACAAATAGAAAATCGGCAGCTAATGCCTCGGCTTCCAAGTCTAAATTAAGTTTTGCAGCAATTCTGGGAGATGTATGCAGATGATGATTCAATCCAAAGATTACCAACTGGCTGGGCTTTAAGGCAAAAAAGATCTTGTAAAGCATTCACAGAAAACCAGCGCCAATATTTGCTTAAAAAATTTGATGATGGGATTAAGACTCGGAGAAAGTGCGATCCAAGGGAGACTGCAACTGAAATGCGAAGATTGCCCCAATTCAAGCAATCTGAGTTTTTATCATGGCAGCAAATTGCAGGATTTTGGTCGCGGGAAGCACGAAAAAGAGAAGCAATTGTCCCAACTGAAACTGATGAAGATGACTGCTTAGAAGATTTTTTCCAACCAGACCCAAATCTAGATGATGAGGCAGATGACGTTGAAGACACATTGATTCATTCAGAATGTTTTGACAATTGAATTTTGACGATATAAAACATATTCCTTTATGTTAGGATTTTCTACAGGTAAAAATAATAAATAAATATAATCCAACATATATGTATGAATTTTTTGCATGCAATTAGGCAAATAGATAGTGCGAACCGTGGCGTAGTATGGTCACCAGATAGATTTTACTTCTCGTTAGAAATAGAAAATAAAATTATTTGAAACAAAAGCATGCATTTTTTCACTTTGACCAATTAGGTTAAGTTCACACTTGTGAAATATGGCTGATAGATAAGTACGTAGACATATGCAGATGATTTTTTGTGTACAATTAGGGACATATATGGTAGAGACTGTGGTGTAATGCGGTTAAAAAATGTGTCCTAATTCTTGAGTTACAGAGCCGAAAGAAAAATTTTTTGAAGCACCAATGTGTGACTTTTTGATTTTGACCAATGGAGCTAAGTTTACGTTGTCCACAAATGGTCAATAAATATCAAACATATATGGATGGATTTTTGCATATAATTAGGCAAATAGATAGTGCAAATTGTGGTGTAATGTGGCCACAAGATGAATTTTATTTTCCGAATTACAGCTCCAAAAGGAAAGTTATTTGTACCACACATGTATGATTTTTTCGACTTTGACCAATTGAGTTCAATTACCGTTTGTCAGAAATGGTCAACAACCAGTTAAGGTATACGCATGATCTTTTGCAAGCACTTAGGCACATAGATGGTACAAGCTGTGGTATAATGCAGTCGCACAATGTTTAACAGTTCTGGAGTTATAGATCGAAACCTTAAATTTTTTATAGCACAAATGTATCATTTTTGAAATTTGAACACATGAGTTAATTTCACGTTTGTCAAAAGTGGTCAATAACTATCCATCACATATCCTACATTTTTTACACAGAAACGGGTACATAGGTGGCACATATTGTGGTGAAATAAGGTTCGATTCTGTATGACCACTCTGGACTTATGGCTAAAAAAGTAAAAATGTTGCAAGTGCAAAAATTCATATTTTTGACTTTTATTGACTGCTGTATCCCGTGGGATGATCCGGTAAACAAACTTTTTATACTTTTTGTAAAGCCCATTCAATCTTCTGTAATTTAAAAAAAACTGCATTGAAAAATGTTAATTATTCTGGAAAATATTAATCAACATATGAAATTCGGCACATATTCCGATTTTTCACACTTTACACCCCTATAAGTCAGCAAAAAGTCATTTTTGTGTAAAACGGTTTTCAGATTCGGAATCAGCGTAAAAAGTTGTGTAATATATGTTAAAACAAAGAAAAATTATTTTTTTGCTTACGTAAGTCACTATTACAGCAAGGTGATTCTTACAGACATTGACTTTAAATGTGGAACGACCTCTATAACTTACAGGACTGTTTAGAATGTAACATATATTTACTATAGCTAATAAAAAATAGTAAACTTTATACTTCCGACAATCAAGAGCATATCTAACTCAGTTTTAAATTCTATGCAGTCTGATTGATTTCAAAAGGTAGACGGTTATAAAATCTAGGGAGTCTCTTTTTAAAACAACATTTTTTAAATTTAGAGGCAATTAATTTATGTTAAGAACAATATTGTTTTCCGCGTTCTTGGACTGCTGTCATTATTGTGGTATGTTACTGTATGTGTTTGCTGACTGATGCACTGAAATCATGCTAATTAAAAGTGGGGTACTAGCAAAGAAAAATGCTCCGATGGAACAAAAAAGATGAATATACTTGGAATTGTGGATTATTAAGGATGTAAAAGGAGGGGACTAGGAATAATCTACCTAAAGTCGCAAAATCTGCTAAAAATCACACTTTCTCTAAGCCACGCAAAAAATCGAAGTATATTCTGCAGCCTCTAAAAAGTGTCTTTTTTAAATAATGTTCAAAGTTTCAGATAAGAGTGTATAAACGAAATCTGTAATGTTTATTTTTTTAAGTTAATGGCAAGTAGCAACGCTGACTAGCTTCGAATCCTGATCTATAGAAAATTAAGTGGTATTGTATTTAAAGTTGTTTTATTTTGTTCTGAGCATTAAAGCAAGCAAAGCAGCGGCCGATTGATTAGTGCACACAATCCTTAAGGGCATGCTAGTGTACCTACATCTAGTCTGTTTCAAGTCAACTTAAGTGTTTCCTACTGTTTTAAACCATTCATTCAATTGGCTTAGAAAGACAGTTAGTTTACTCAACATCATTTCCCATAGCTATTGCGTAGCTAATGTGCTGCTTTTTTTAATCATTTTATGGTTAAATATTTATTTTAATCTGTTGGCCGCAGAATATACTTCGATTTTTTGCGTTGCTTAGAGAAAGTGTGATTTTTAGCAGATTTTGCGACTTTAGGTAGATTATTCCTAGTCCCCTCCTTTTACATCCTTAATAATCCACAATTCCAAGTATATTCATCTTTTTTGTTCCATCGGAGCATTTTTCTTTGCTAGTTAATATATAATCTATAATATTAATTTCGAGTTGTGTGTAAGTGTGTGTGTGTGCGTGAGGCAAAAAAGTTTTTACTGGATAATTTTGTGATACTTATATTTTCACTCAATGGGTATTCTCGGGCGCTAATTACAATTTTTTGATTAAAATGGCTCGATCGAACTCCTGAAACCCGGAAACTACGGTTTTATGTAAAAGGTTTTGGTAGCTCTAGCCGCTTATGCAATAGCCGCAGGGTAAAATTGTAAAGCCACCCTAGATCAACTTTTTATGCGCTATCGACTGGTGTGAACCACTTTACACTACAGTGTAAACTGATGTGATGCCGTAAGAAAAACGTGATTTACAAATGTATTTTATCAAATATCTCAAATCGCAGCGGATAAATTTTTTAAAGTTTCCACCAATTATTAGATATCTTACTGACTGACCTTACTGTAGGATTTGAAGAAAATTCACGGATTGGTTTCTGAGATACGGGAGCCCACAGGTACCCTATGCATAGCGTAAAATTTAGGTTTTGTCTTTTTGCAGAAGCACAGATTGACTGTTGCTTCCAAAATTTGGCCCCTGGGGTTTCTGGGACCGCTGATTCCATATTCGCTACTTTAAATATACGATCTGGCATCATAAAACATGTATGAGACGGGCTGAAAGGAAATCACATACGGGTACTTATAACCTTGATTAATCACTGAAAAAGAGCTTGCACCAAGTCAAAATTTTTGACCTTGTAAACCAGCGCGCGTGAAATTTAATGCGAAGCAATCGAAAGCAGCAAGCGTGCGGCTTCCGAGAGAAAGCAGCAAACATGCAGCTTTCGAAAATACAAATCCAAATGTTTTTGCTTCTGGCGGCTAATTTAATATGCAACTTTTTGCATTTGTTTACAATGAGGGCAAAGTTGAACACTGTAAGCAGTTTTGCCGTTGAGTTGCCTCACAAACGGAAGAACGAGGCAAAAGAAGACAGAGCAAAATGGAATGAGTCGTTGCTTAATGGAAAGCACTCACAAAATGCACATAAAATAATAATTGAATTATATATGTAGGTAGGTACTATAAATCTCGATCCTTCTATGAACATTTCGCAAATGACCATAAACAATATGTACTGTAATTTTTATTCAATCGAGCAATGAATGTGAATTTAGCCATCTAAATATCTAGATGCAAAGAAGACAGCTGTTCAAGAATAATACATCTTTTCCAAAATTAAGTTTCAACATAAATTTTTAGAATCATTATATTCGGCTTGCGATTATTGCATTCATCTGACAATGCACAGCATGGCCGATCTGGGGGTCAGCCGGTCTGAGAAGGTCAAAAATAGAGCTTCTTGGGCCAAAATGACCTAAAAATTGGCCTGAACGCTAAAATAGCGCAAAAACTACTTTCTTACCATACTCTGGGCGTGGGGGGTATGGGGGGTATGTACCCCTAGAAGGCAAAATACCCAAACAAAAAATGGCAAAACCCCCACCCCCAGAATTTTACTTTTCAAAATTTCTATTTTTTCTAGGGGTTTTTTATGCCAATCGATAGAAATCGACGAGGAACGTTCAAAAATGGTGTTTTTTCCGCCATAGCACTATTTTAAAGGCCAATATTTGACTTTGAAAAGATTTTGCACCTCCAGACCTTTGAAGCCGCCCACCTATGGTTATTACTCAGTTTCTGGTCAATTTGGAGAACTGTTGAAGAAAATTTTCAGTTTTTATCCATTTTTGGACTTCATTTTGCTTCATTTTCCCGACAAAATTTTCCATTTTCCCATTCTGGGGTGGGGTTGGGACCCCTCTCAAACCCCATGTGCATGTCTGTATTATAAATACCTTAATCGGTGATTATAATTCGAAAAAATCTTAAAATCTATGTACGCATAAAATAATATGAAACAGAATATATAAGGCTTCGTGTCACAGACAAAAATATAAAAAACTGCTCGCCGATCCATTGCAGAGTCATTCAATTTTTTATACTCATTACTGGTTGAGATATTATTTGTTTACAAACACTCTAGCAGATGGGGCAGCGAAGCGCCCCATTTGCTAGTAGATACTTAAATTACAGTATTTGTGCAAGTATCTAAACTTGCATTGGAATAAATGAATAAACGGAAGTATAATAAAATTTTTGGATTGCAATAGTTATTCAGAGTTAAGAAAGTGATTTTGGAATGGGATTTGGGGTTAGGAGACTACGTGGACAGCACCAAAATCCCGGGGGATGCAAGGTCTTTCAAAGGTCAAAAAATGGCCCTAAAAATGGTGGTATGGTGAAAAAACTACATTTTTAAACTTTTCACATCAAGCACTATTCATTGGCATCAAAAAATTGCGAAAAAACAAAAAAATTCAGAAATTGAATTCTGGGGGGGGGAATATTTTTGTTTCTGGGAGGGATGTATTTTGATTTCTCGGGGGGGTGCATACCCTCGATGTTCGAGAAAGTCG